>JARHVA010004772.1:1252500-1425000 GCA_037957365.1 Torreya grandis | reverse complement strand
GGAACTAGTTTGGAAGCTTTACCAAATTTTATAAAGCATTTACACAGTATAACATGTAAAAAAACATTGTCATCTATGATAAATTCATGCAGATTTCTCTTTTGATTAGCATAACTCTTTTTCCAATATGATGCCACTTTTAGATTATACCTTATTAATTCCATCTATTTTTCATATTCTAGCATCAAATCAATTCTAGAAAAAACTCTATTTTCTAAGCTATCCCAACCAATAGGAGTTATGCACTTACACCCATATAGAGATTGAAAAGGTGTCATATTTATCATAGAATGGTAAGAATTATTATATTCAAATTAAACCAAATAGATGTGATTTTACCATCTATTTTATTGATACATGACATACATGCGAGACATGTCCTCAACTAGTTAGTTGGGCCTTTCAATTTAACCATCCATTTTTGGATGATATGAAGAACTAAAATTAAGTCATGTTCAAATGACTATAGTCAAAGTACATTGAAATACTAAGGTAAACAATTTGTCATGGTTTATAATAATCATTTCAAGTATGTCATATAGTCTAAGCACTTCTTTATAGAAATGTTCTACAAACACAAAAGCATCATTTGTTAAATTTTTGGCAATGAAGTGCCCAATCTTAATGGCCATATCAATTACCTCAAGTATTATATCATGATTTATACATGATTTAGGCATCTCCACATTAAATTCAACTGATATTAAAACCCACTTTTCTCTTGTAATATCATGAGGGTAAAGCATCCCTCCAAGATTTTAATGTTTAACTTTAATCTGCTATCATTCTAGATATTTTTCCATAAAATTAGCGACATTGCACATCATTCTAAACCAAAAGTAGAGCCTTATCATCTCATGTATCATCTTAATGATGCCTAGATGAGCATAATAAGGTGATGTATGAATTTATTCAACACATAATTTATTAAATCACCCAACTCGAGTACATAAATTATATTTTTATGCCTTACAAGTCCATCTATTTCAACAAAAATATCAACAAATTTTGTTCCTACATGGTCATCATCGAAACATGATGATTCATCATGGTATAATTAATCACCATGTTTTTGTTCCAAAATAACACTTCTAAAATTTCCTTGCATAACTGAAAAGGAAAAAAGATATGTGTATGTGTTGAGTGCATCAACCACAGTATTTTCCTCATGTTTGACATATGATATGTTCATATAAAAGTTTATTTAAAAATTAATCCATCTACACTAGCCTAAATTTAAAGAATTTTGTGAGAAAAATCACTCAAGGCTATGGTGATCAGTCTTCACCTTTAAAGGAATTCCCAACAAAAAATGTTTCCATTATTTAGGTGTGTGAACAATGGAAACAAGCTCCATGTCATGTGTGGAATAATTCTTTCCATGATATTTAAGCTTTCATGACTCATAATCCTCAACTTTACCATTTTGAGTCAATATGACTCTATATAGTTCTTCAAAATCATCGGCCCATAATTCAAATATTACCATTTGGGTCTAAAATGATAAGAATAGGTGATGTTGTTAGCATCACATTCAACATTGTAAAATCCTCCTCACGTTGAAGTTTCTATATAAATTTATTGGATTTGTGATGTAAAGAAGTGATAGGATGGGTTACATGGGAAAAAAATTTAACAAATCCTCTGTAATAAATAGAAAATCCCACGAATGTATGACCTTTATTTACATTTATAAGATTAGGCCAATCTTGTAGGGCTTTTATTTTCACTGGATCTACAAAAATAATAGCTTTAGAAATAATGTGGCCCAAATAATGAATGTTAAATTCGTAAAATGCACATTTGGAGAATTTTCCATACATCTTACATTGTCTTAGTACTTGAAAGACTAAACAAAGGTGTTGATCATGTTCATCCTCATTCTTGGAGTAGATTAGAATATCATCAAGAAATATGACTGAGAACTTATTGAAAACTTCTCTAAACATTTTGTTGATAAGATTCATGAAAGTTATGGGAGCATTAATTAATCTAAATGGTAGAACTGTGAACTTGTAATATTCATACCAAGTTCTAAAGGTTGTTTATGAATGTCCTTTCTTTAATTCTTAGTTGATGGTATCCTAATCTCAAGTCAATCTTTAAGAATATTGTAGTACCTT
The DNA here is from genome assembly GCA_037957365.1 of Torreya grandis. Taxonomy (NCBI): domain Eukaryota; kingdom Viridiplantae; phylum Streptophyta; class Pinopsida; order Cupressales; family Taxaceae; genus Torreya; species Torreya grandis. Next base: position 1,422,877 of record JARHVA010004772.1, on the reverse strand, counting down.
TTATTTGGTCAAACAAATCATCTATCCTTGGTAAAGAATATCAATTTTTAATTATTACCTTATTAAGCAAGAGATAATTAATTCAATGTCTTAATGCACCATATTTAGTTTTAATAAACACCACTAGAACACCCCAAGGAGACACACTTCGATAATTTTACTATCCAAAATTTACTATAGTTGTACCTTTGATTCCTATGGATCAACCATGTTCATGTAGTAGGGAGATTTAGATGCAGGGGTAGATTTGACCATTATATCAATTTAAAAATCAAATTCATGCTTAGGTGGTAAACTAGGTAGCATCTCATGAAAGACATCCATGAATTCCTTTAAAATAAGAAAATCTATGTGAACTAGTTTCTTTTCTTTGGGTAATTATTATAGTTAAACCACATAAATCTTGCATCCCTTCCTAACATCTCTTTTCTATTGTAAGGCTAAAAGTGTTTTACTCCTTTCCGTCCTTTGAATAACTTAGAGTTCTATAAGATGCCGAAGGTCATTAAAGCACTACACTCTTTTACCCAAACAATCAATCATGTCTTGGTGGTCATGCAACCAATACATTCCTAGAGTTAGATCAAAAGATACCCAAGGTGTGAGTAATAGATTCACCTTCGTCCTAAAGACACGAAGATCAAGTTCATCTTATTCAAAGCATTCAAGAATAGGCATCTTTTTTTGGGTACCAAACTAAACCTCCTAACCTTATCGTATAAAACTAGGTTCAACTTTATATTTTTTAGTAGAAAAATATGAGATAAAATAATTAGTTATAACTGAATCAATAAATAATAATTAATGGAACCCATTTATAATACATCTAGTTTCAAGTGGAATGTCTTGCAAGTCAACATTTTGATTATCAGCAACAACATATAGCCTATGAATTATTGATTGGCCTATTTTCAGTTTGGGACAATAATTTTTATTATGGGTGTCACCACATTACCAAAAAATAATAGGTCAAGATGATGCTATTGAAATAGAATTATCACCCAAGGTAGGTCCACATTGGTTATTTTGATGTTGTTTCTTCTTAAAGAAACCATATTTAAACAATCCTTGGGACATGAAATTTTTGTTATGATTAGAAAACTTGTTAAAATTCTTATTGTTACTAGAAAATCTACAGTTCTAATATGATTTTTTAAAGTTTTTATTCATGGGAGAAAGATGTTTAGCTTTATATGGCTACGTATTTGATTTAAATTATTGCCTTACCTTTTGTTGAGACTTTTGTTTTTCCTTAGTCATGTAGGCTAATTCAATCACTAATACTAAAGTCCTTGGTTTTATCATATTGACAACATGCATCAATATTTGTTTGATCCCAAGTTTAAACTTAGTGATTTTAGTTTCCTCATCATGAGTATAATTTACATGATGCAATAGATTTAGAAACTTGCTCTCATACTCAACAATATACATGTTCTCTTATTTTAGAAGCTAAAAATCATTGATTTTTTTCTCTTTATAATTAGTGTTTAGGTATATTTTACAAAGTTGTGTCTTAAAAACTAACTAGAATAGGTTCAAGGGTTAATATACTTCAAATGAACAAAGGTGATTCCACCATAATACTATGGGACAAATAGAATTATAAATTGCCACTCTTAACTTCACATTTTGTGGCATGTTGTGCAAGTTTAAATATTTATACAAGTGTACCAATCATGGATTGGCTGCATCACTTGATTCATCACCCAAAAAGGTAGGTGGTGGAAGCTTATTCAGCTCTTTGATGATTGGGTCAACTATGATCAACGGTATTTATTGTATTACATATCTTTTTGCTTTTCGCATTTCCAATCTAGGTATTTCCTCTTGGGATACCCATTAAGGATTGTTTATCTTTTTTTCTTGGCTATGAATCTTTGCCTAAAAAGTGTTAAGGGTTGTTAAAATTACACTAAGGATCTCCTCATTCTTGTCAATTAGATTCACACTGAATGCATCAATGTTTGGAACATTGGTATTATTGTCAGCATTATTTATTGTTAGATATTTTTGATTATGAATAGGGATGTAACCATGACAACCCCTTCCTTATCCTCTACCTCTACACATAGATGGGTTAACATTGTATGGGTTATTGTGGATGTGTTGACATCTAGATCACATTATAACCATCCTAAGAATAACAAAGTGATAAATCAGTAGATTATAGATTTAGAAAGAAAATATTCATTCCCAAAATTCCCTAGAAGAGGAAAATACTCTGATGCTAGATGAAATAACCCCCCCCCCCCCAAATAAAATAAATTAAAATAAAATAAAATAAAATTATATTTGTATATCAGAGTACATTTTTAGATGTGTGTTAGATCTAATACCTTACTTTATGATGAAAGAAAAAGTCATTTAGCATACTTACGTATGCACAAATGGATTTGAATGAGGTGAAATTAGATAATTAGATAGAGGTAACTACATACAAAAGGTTTTATGGGGAAACATGTTGCCTTCATTGATGTTTATGGGGTTTAGGGCATATCAATGTACACATAAATTGATAAGATGCAAGTACCATATGTGGCACTCTTTATTCCACATAGGATTATTTTTAGGTCCTTAACCTTAGGTAAATATCTCACTCTCCTTAGTGGTTTTTATTTCCACTCAAAGATGGTTAAGATCTACTATTAATCTAACTGAAAAGGATAACTCTAGAAAATTATGTTATTGATCATGTTATCTAGGTCTTTATTAAAAGTACAATTTTTTATTGATCTAATTTCATAATCAAGTAAAATTTTAAAAATGTAAATCATAAACAACAACTAGAGTTAATCAAAAACATGTATATTAATGTTAAATTACCACAAGCATACAACATAAATATCATTTCATGAAAGAGAACATAAACAAGAACAAATTGAAACTCAAGGCCTCATAGGTAACTATTAAGTGCTATCAACTGAGTTTTCTAATCACCTTATGGCCCAAATATCACCACACCCTTGCCAACATATTTCTTATTTTTTCATACAAAACGCAATTAATTATCATGAATGACATTATTCAAAACAAACAAATGATGATATAGTTATGATCAACATCATCCTTCATCAAATAAATTTCATGTGAAACATTTAATTAAATCCATTTTTTGATATTGTATTGGCATAGCCAATGTGGTAAATTAATGAAATAAAAACACATTACCACCAAGATTTTTTATATTCAGATAATAATTGGTTATACAATCATTATGAGGTTAAAGATAAAAAATATATTCAAGTCATACAACTTCACATATATTCTAATATTTTCCAACTATACTTAAACTTAGAATCTATTTAAAATAAAAAACACTATCACCTTAACCATTCATATAGAAAGGAATTCATTAAAGAAACAATCCCCTTTATATAATATTTTCCATTATCATCTATGGTAATACATTTCATCATGAACAAGTATAATAAAAATATCATATTGCATATTTGAACAAGTATAATCTAAGCTTGTATTTAATAAGTTTATAAGTGAATCCAATGATTTAAATGTACATGAACAATGGAATATTTTCATACAATTGAATGCATGTAAATCATACAAATACAAATTCATCCAAGATTCAAGTTGAGTGGAATCCAAATAAAATGTTCCACTTATAAATATTTTATAAAATAATGTTTGGCATGCCATTACACCATAATGAAAACAAGTTTAGCTATTAGAAGAAAATAGAAACATATGTAGTTCATAGGGATTAAAATCATCAAGTATGAATACAACCATCACTTGTTTACAGAAACATCAAACAAGTAGAATCCCATATTCAAATATTTCATTTCATACATTAGATTAATCTAAGATTATTTCAAAACCAATTCTATATCAAATAATTTTAGAATTCCAATTTATTAATATCTAAGAGGCCCTTTTTATAAATTAACTCAAGAATTTTCACTTATTTCAATAAAATGTTTAATAATAAATGAGAGAATGAAATCAACACTTTAAAATTTAATACATGCAATATACATACCTTTATACACAATCAGGGATGTTTGAGGTGTGTATTAGAGGAAAGGATTTCATCTATATTTTCGTATACACCAATAGAAAGTTTATTTTGCCTAATCAAATAATCCATGTATAGCTAAAACATCTATGCCATTTCAATGCTATATAAAACCTTTACTAGTAACCACATCATTTATTAATAGTTGACAAGTATCTATTGAAATGCATCAATGATAATTATTATTCTAAAATTGGAACTCTATGTTACTTATCAAATAAAATTTATATGCTTCTAAGTGAACACTATGTATGTGACTGAGTAAAAATTTATTCATAATAACCATCAAGTAATATTATCTAACAAAAAATTCTTATATGTAAATCAAAATATTAATACCACATTAATTATATCAAGAAAATACTCTATATTAGCAATATGAATGATAACTATCTAATCATCTCAATAAATTAACATATATATAAATACATTACATTCTGTATAATAAGAAACTTATACATCTTACCTTAAGTAATAGTTAATCCTTACATTCCTTTCCCTTGTTTCATCATTAACACAAGTTATCATATCATACATCACTAACATAGTTAATCAATATCAAATCAACATAGAATGCTAACTATGTTCATGAATTAAACAACATTAAACATTAGTAAATAAGTAAATAATGTATAAATAACTTAAAATATATCATTACCACTCACTTCATATTGTTCACAAACTCATCCAAATATGGAGTAGCAAGTAACCAAATCAAACAAACCTTCCAAACCAGCCCTATGAGCTTAATTGTTGGTGACCAATACCATTATAACCATCAAATAGATGGTTGTTATAACAAACAGGGATGAGAAGAGAGTTTTAATCAAGTTAGATTCTGAACATTTGGAGATTTCAACAAAATAACTTAAAATGAATGATAAACAAACACTCATCATTTTGAGGTGAGATGGAAATAACCAACACATCATCAATATAAATAGGAAGTAGGGATAACTAATTACAATTTATTGAAGGATATAGTAAGTGATTGAATAACTAAATGAATTTTTATAGCTTCTAAAAAACCAACTTGGATCACCTCTAAGTATGTGATCAGCCCAAGTTGTCTCGACTACAAATTTATAGCCTAGGTTTACAAGCATACCAACTAATACCTAGTTATTTAGGTTGAGTCTAGGAATCGTGTCCCAACAAGTATGTACTTCAAGCAATCATATAAAAAAATAGACAGAATAACATATAACTCAAATGTTAGTATAACCTTATCAAAAAATTAAATCGACAACATGATAACAAGTACACTCAGCCATATAACATTTCAAACATCCTTCAACAAATTTTTAAAAAAAACATTTATCTATACATAGAATTGATATAAAAGCCACTTTGTCATACAATAACCACTTGTAGGTTAAAACCCCTATATTAATCCATGTAATGAAAAATTTAACTTCAAATTTTCCCAAGAGAATATAAACTCATAATATTCATATTAAAACCTAAGAGAGGTAGGCCATCAAATAACACAAAGGAAAATTGATCTAGGTGGGTCTCTCCATTTGTTAAAAAATGAAGTATGTAAGAATTATTTCATAGTTTAGAGCTCATGGAGAGCTTTCTGGCACTTTTTATGGTTTGCAAAATAGACACTATATGCAAAAGATATGGTCCGCTGAAGTTCTGATGTGATAGGGAAAAAATGGGGTGTCGCAAGATGACGTGGCACAATTTAGACACACCAAGTGGATGAATCACCAATTGACACATGTCAGTATATTTTATATTTTTGTGAAAAAATTTGGTTTGGTGTTTGGTTTCAGCATCTGGTCTCTGACAGGGGGTCATATGGAGAACCTTGGGCCCCGCTATTAGCTCGCTGGGGGCCCTCAACAAGGGTCGACACACTCTTTCTAAGGAAGGGTGCCTTGACCTCCTAATTTATTATTGCATTTTAATTTAATTAGTATTCAAATTCCATTTTTCATTATAAACACCCACATGTGGGATTAATATCAATGCATCTTGTAAAGGCAACCAGCTCGAATGTCGAGTTTACTACCAGCTCGTAACTTGTTAATCCTAGCTCAAAGAGAACAAGCCCATATCTAAATGTTCTAAGCAACCAAACATCTGAGTCAACATAGCTCATGATAAACCTTACCACATATTCCATCCAATCATCCATATAAACCACATCTACATGCTATGTTGGGGGTTAAGTGATTACATGCCTTAGCAAAAAGGCTATCTCAGCATATCAGAAGGTGGATATAAGGCTATAAAATTCCATTTTAACTTATTATCCCCACGTATGTGGTATATTTGATAAAGTTTAAAATAAAAGACTATGCCAATGGAGATTGAACCCATGACCTATCCATTAAAAGGGATAAGGCCCGACCACTTGAGCTGCACGTGGAAACATGATTATAAAGGGACAATATTATATTTAAATGGGGTTAATTATTGACTATGTTTTGGAATAGAATAGACCCATTTGTTGTATTTGATCATATTGGAGCCCTTAGATGTTGAATCAAAGCTCAGAGTAAACTAAAAATTTGTTTATAATTTTGATACACTCTATGAAATATATTCATTTGCCCATTTTGGAGAATTGGTGATGTCATTGTGAGCAATGAAAGTTTCCAATTTTGATCTAGAGAAGCCTCTGCATGTGATTCAGGAAGGTGAAGGATGTACTGAGTTAGCCAAAATCTTTTGAAGGTCTAATCACTACTATTATAGAGAGATATGATATTTTTTTGTTTGTAAGTATTATTTTGGCTTGGATATTTAGCAACATTAATGGATTGGTTTGATAAGAACTCAAGGATGTAAGAATTCTAAACCCCATAAAAAATTTCTATGTTTTGATCTTTGAATTCATTTTTGCATTTTAGTTTCAGTTAATTTACAGATTATAATTTAGATTTTAATCAAAATGCAAAATTTGATCATTTGATCATTTACGGGAAATTGGATAAAATTAGGTGTATAAAAAATATGACTGTTTTAATGGAAAATTGAAGTGATCTTTCAATTTATTTTATTTCAATTTTGAAACTTCATTTGAATCAGATTTGAATCAATTTTTAATCATTCCAACATCTGATAAGTTGAGAGATTTTTGCTTTTAATTCAGTTTAATTTTTGGAATTGAGAATTTAAAAGATATGTTTAAATGTTTTAAAAAGTAGAGAAGCTCCTACTGATGATTACCGATCATAAATCTCCAGAATAAGACACATAATATTTCCCACAACACAGCCATATAAAATGTCTCATTTAAATAATACACAAAAGGCCATCAAAATAAATTCAAATATCTATATCTATCCAAATAACGTACTCAAATAATCAAGCTATCAATATATAACCCAATCAAAAACTTTGTTTCAAATAACCCATTGTCTATATATATATATATATATATATATATATATATATATATATATATATATATATATATATATTCAATGGAATAATAAATAAACCCAATTGATTCCAACATTAACCCAAATCGTAAATCATCATGAAATTGCATACAGGGTGCCTTAGACATATTACCCATGAACCCATTTTAATATCCTACTTAAAGAACCTATTAGAACAACATGCAACTCAAACCTAAAACAATCAATGACCAATATACAATAAAAAATAGCCATCAAACATTAAATAAAACCCCCAAAACATTTCCATAATTTTACCGACATCAAACAATATTAGCATGCAACCACCAATGATAATATCATGACCATGTTTTAATCAAACAAAATAGTTAGGAAATTATTCTAGGAAACCATCGATAAACTCAACCTTTTCAATGACTTTCGAATATAGATGATTGAATAGGATGTCCAAACCCAAATAATAAACCAATTCAAATAACCGAATAGATCATAGCTACACATATATATACTGCAAAGTGAAAGGTTAGTATAAAAGTACGCATTATTACAGTTTTAAAATGCATACAATAAATCCATGAAACCTTTGGAGAATTGTTGATGAAATAAAATGTAAGGGTAAATACCCATAACAAAATACATAAAAAACATGGGTATAAATAATAAAACCATTGACCCATTCCATAATATAATGGAATCACTAAAAAAACTAGTGAATCATATTTAAAACCCGTGCATATTCACCCCATTCAAATGGAGAATGAAAGCATGTAGTCATAAATCCATAAAAGCTCATAGAGTCCAAGATTCATTCAAATATAGAATAGTATAGAAAGACAAGATGATATATAGAATTCATTTTTTAAATGTACACGAAAAATGTGAATATCAATTCATATTGAGTGTTGGATATGCATACAGAAGTCCAAAGGCTTCTATTTGTGCATACAGCCTCCATTACTTTTTTTTTCCAAAATTCTTCCTTGAATGAAAATAATAACCATACCTAGTCTAGAAACATAACCAAAAAATGCAGAGGAGAAAACAACACAAGAAACTAGTAGATATACAAACAAAAATAATAAACCTTGTATTCTCCAAGCCATGATGTTAAACACCATGCAATCATTTGTTAAAAATTGGCTGAGCATCTCTCACTATTTCTTTCTATTTTTCTCCATCTTCCTACTACAATGCAATCTTTCTACCCATGATATAACTACCCATTCCTTCCATCCAACTCCCCATACCCATTCAATGCCTACATTCAATGTGAGGAGAGAGAAATTCTCCTATATTTATGCCAAACATTTTCCTAAATAATCTTACCAAACTCTACATTAATGCAATGGTTGTTAATGACCACCTAGAAAATCCAAAACAATTAAACAAAAATAGTAACATAATAAAATAAATTAACTTTAATAAAATTAATTAATAATTTAAACATAATTCTAATAATAATGCCTTCAAACCACATCACCATGCCACCACCTTTTAACCAGTCATTTAAGTAATAGTCCATGGGTGGTGTGATTGGTAGGCCTATGTAATTCTTTAGGAATTCCATGTCCATGTAATCAAGCAAAGTACAAGTAAGCATAGTTCACATGGAAAGAGTGGTGAGTTATTCCTGGACATGAGTAGAGTTTTATGTAGATTGTTAAAATACTAATAAAATAAAATAAAATCAACTTCATGGCAAACATGAGACAACATACATAGTAGTACAAAATAGTACACAAATAAACTGTGATAAGGTACCAATGCTGAGACAACAACATAACAAATGAATAATGGATATTTATAATGGTAGAGAATAGAATCGAAAACATGAGTAAATTTCATAACTTATCTGACTACCCAAATATCACTCTGGTACCCCAATGTGCTATTATCGTCAACAACTAGCTCATAAAATTGTAACTACAAACACAAAAGTACATCAATAATACTTGATCGAATAATCAATAAATAATTATAAAATTGTAGTAAAATATCAACTAACATAGTAATCTATAAAACCATCAAGTGTTAAAACTAAGCATGTTAGGTCATCAATTAGGAAGTCCAACTATCACTACATCGAGTTGAACAACATAATCTATCTTAAGTTAAATAAAACATGAGTAGTTTTACATCAACACAATAATGTTTGAAATAGTGTATCAGATATTTTTTATTTTGGTTCTTGTTTTTATTCAATAAAATAAAATGTAGTGCTAAAAATAATGTAACAATTTAGTTTTGGGTGATAGCAAAATTATAAATGGTATTTAAATTAAATTGGTGAATAATTCATGTTCTTGGGAATTTACTTAGGCTTCTAATTATCCCCTTTGTATATTTTAATTTATGTGGTCCAGGGAGGAGGGTAAAAAGTATGTTTTGGATTACCAAATCCCGATCCCTTGTAGGAAAGATTTAGGCTTTTTCTTAAGATTTGTAACCTATTTATGTATATTTTTATTACTATTAGGATCCCTCTAAGGTGATATGTGAAAAAAATTAAATAATTATTAGACATTTCATTTTGGCAAACTTTAAGGGATCTAACTGACTTTATTTGGTAGAATGTGATTTTTTTGCACATCAAGATAGATGGGATGTTTTGGCCTTCTAGATGTAATAATATATTTTACTTTCCTTTATAATAGATGGAAAAAATTTCCATGGAAGGAGATAAGTCTTGGAAACTTCCACTTAGCTATTGGGTTAATCAAGGTGTCCCTATAGGAAAGAAACTTTAGAAGGGTCTTAAGCTGTACACTTCTTTTCCCACCCAGGTCTTAATTCAAATTCATGGTTTACTTATTTCTCAAAGAATTTGTAAATCTTGGGAAATACTGAAACCTCTATTAAGAGGGGATGCAAATAGATTTAGATCTAGGATTTCTTTGTACACATTCTCTATGGTGGTATCTAGTTATTTATTACTAAACTATCATGTTTTCCTTTCTCCTCTAGGTCCAATTACGAAGGCTCTTTAGGAAGCATATTGATAATATCTCCTTTTTTGTAAATATTAACAGGGCAATATTACAAGGTAAATCATTCATCATAAATTTTAATTATAGACTGATGACTAGGATTCAATTATGAAGGAACAAAATTCCATCCCAAATGAAAATATTTGTAAAATTAGTATGAAGACAATCACAATATGGTGGACATAGTATAAGTCTCCTTTTGATACCCCTTTACCCTATCTTGGTTATCAACTTTTTTCTCCACAACACATTGATGCAGAGATTTGGAATGCCCATTGAGAATTTAATTATTCTAAGAAAGTGTGGAAACATATGTATTATAGAATATGGAATTCCATTATTGAACCCATCTTATGTGAATCATTCACCAAGGTATTATTATTGGAAAGCGTATGGTTTATTTAGATGTGACTCACCCTACGTGATTATTTTTCCTACTTTTAGGATCTCTCTTACACATCTTTTGGTTCTACAACCATGTTGAATATACATGAAGATGGATCCGTTCCCTATTTTAACCATTTATTTTAGATTTATTTCTATTGAAAATGTTTTTTTTAGGGTACTCAACCATTATACTTATACATTAAATAAAATTTTGCATATGTTTCATTTTAAAACCCTTTTTCATTTCTCAAAAGAAATCAATAATGAAATATTTAATCATACTACTATGGGGGATACTTTGTAGTTACTTATAAGGTTCAATTGATTTCCTATGTTGTGGTGTTGTAATGAAAAAATAGAGGCACAATTCTACACACATAATAAACCTGTGTTGTTCAATATTAATCACCACTATTTGTTTATCATCACTTTAATGTTAGTTACCTATTCCAATTTTAGATAAGGTGGTGAAAATACTTAATAGAGCATTGCTTTTAGTGTAGAACATCTTTTCTTTTCCAATAATTTTAACTATCTTTTTATTGTTATCCCAAGAGTTATTTTTTAAAACTACCTCCCTATCAAATATTAAGTAGAGTGGATAATTCATTAAGTCAGAAAGGATAAATTTTAAATTTATGTTAACATAACCCATTTAAAAAATTCTTAGAATAGTGATCACATCAGTCAAATTTAGAACTTGATTCATCAGAATATTTGTGATTTTTATTCGACATAGAGGTAGGAATATACCATTTATAGAATTATTTCTCTTGTTCACATCAATAACATATAATTAAAAACCATTTCCACAAATCTCATGTTTCCTCCAATCACGAGTACCTCATAATTTCATAAGAAATTGAATGATATTGATTTGTTGAGGATTTACAAAAGGATAAATCCAAGTTGAGACACAAACTGATAGTGTAAAAATGTCATAAAGTTTGTGTCACTCAAATTAGAGATGGTATTTATTAGTTGAAGATATGAGATAGGGATTATATGGAATTTTATTCCCTCTTCTATTCCAAAATCATGGAAGATTGTGGAAAGGTGATCAAATATAATAAGATGGGACTCACTTGTCAAATCAATATTATATTAGATTTTATTTCTCATTACCATGGTAGTTTTACTACTCAACCTTACATACTAGCCCAAGAAAATAAACTCATGAAATTTATGCAAGTTATTCACTGCAAAATCATGGAACACAAATAAGTGGCTTCTAACTAGCTTATCTCCATTAACTAACTCTATGAGGTTTCTTAAAACATAGAAATAAAAAAATCACCAATATTTGTTATATTTCCTTTTAAATTTTACCAAGTTATTTAGGATACTATTTGATGGGATTTATAAAATGTTTATCCTGGGGATATTTAAACAAATTCCCATGGAAAAATTGTGATTCAATATAACATTAGGTCCATACCAAAGGATTGTAACCAAAATATCATTACCAACCAAATACCATTCACTACTTTGAATGTATCTTAAGATAATTTCTAACATTTTTATGTTAAGTTTATATATTTATTATCTCTCATTATCTTCCCTAGGAAAACTAGCTTTATTCACAATATATACAACTTCAAAAAGATACATTTTATGCGATAAGTGATTAAATAGACTCTATATTGAAAATAGAAGAACATTCTTATCAAATTTGATTTTAATATATTATACAAAAAAATTTAATAACCCTTTGTCCCTACCATATTGCAAAAATTAGCTTTTAGGTTAAGGTTTGTGTAAATAGCGAAAATAATATTTTATGATGTTGGTGATTATATCACCTTTAATGGATTCTAATATGAATAATTTGGTTTGTTAAAATTTATTCGTCAATTATTTTCACTTGATTTATTCATGTATGTTTTGTATCATGAATGATTCATTTACCTCATAGTTGATTACACCACTACAAGTTGTGTTAAAGGAATTACCCTTCCCATTTATCACATTAAAATGGTTAAAGGCCGATTTAAAAATTATTCATTCTCACCTTGGTTGAGGAGGATACATCCATAAAAAATCTAAAAATTCTTAGATATTTTTTATTTTGGTACTTATTTTTTATTGAACAAAAGAGAATGTAGTGCTACAAATAATCTAACTATCAATTAAATGGGGGGAAACCAATGTATACATGGTATTTGAATAACATAGGTTAAAATTTTATGTTCTATGGAATTTAATTTTCGTTTTAATTATTCCCTTTGTATATTTCTATTTATGTTGTCCATGGAGGAGAAAAAAGATTGTGTTTTTGATTCTCAAATCTCACTCCTTTGTAGGAAAGTTTTAGGTTTTTACTTATTATTTTAAATTTATTTATGTATATTACTATTAATATTAGGATCCCTCAAAGTTTTTATGCATAAAACATGAAATATTAAATAGATATTTCATTTTGTGAAAATTTGAAGCTCTAATTGATTTCATTAGCTAGAATGGTTTACTTTTTGTACATCAAGAGAGATGGGAGGGCTTGGCTTTCTAGATGTCAAAAAATATTATACTTCCAATTTTAATAGATGGACAATTTTTCCATGAAAGGACATAAGTCTTTGAAACTTTTACCTAGATATTGCGTTACTCAAGGTGTCCTTGCGAGAAATAAACCTTAGAAGGGTATTAATATTTACACTACTTTTACTACCTAGGTCCTAATGAAAATTCATGGTTTCCATAATACTCAAAGATCTATAAATCTTGGTAAATACTCAAACCAATATTCATAGGGGATGCAAATAGATTCAAATCTGAGATTTATTTATGCGCATTATTTATGCTTGATCTAGGAGGATATAAATACACTCTAAGATAGAAGTTGTCAAATTTCATATTGATCATTGGCATGATGTAGATCTCATCAAGAGATTTTTGGCATAATTTGAATGGGTCAATTTTGAGCCCATATGTGTAATATATCATGCATTGAAGTTTCTAGATCAATAGGGAAAAAGGTGACACAAGGTGATGTGGCATAATCCTAGCATGCCAAGTGAACCAATTATGTTGCAACCCATGGAAATGATCATGTGCGATAAAAAAAATTGGGTTTCAATATTTCATTTTTGACAAGTGTATGTAGATGGCATAAAGAAAAAATTCAAGACCATAGCCGATGGAGTCCACTTTTGTCTTGAAAGGAGACCCTGTTGTTGATAGAGCTATGGAGCATCCATCCAAGTGGATGTCAATAAGTATCAAATTGTGAATGGTCCATATGGTGGGTCCTTGAGCTATCATGTGGCTTGACACCACTTAATTTCTCCATAATAATTTTTACGAATGCTCAATGCCAACTCGAGCATGTGTTGAGGAGTAGAAACTCAAGTTGGGATATAGAGCCAGAGTTGGGGTGATTGTAGTTAAGTTGGAGTGACCCAACTTACCTTGAATGAATTGAGTTAGAGCATGTATGGGATCTCAATTCACCTCAGATGATAAGAGACCCAACATGATTCAAGTGTTATATTTTAACATGACTAGGTCCCCATTTAACATGAAGCCCGATCTCCACCATGTTCCCATAGTTTCTAACTAAAGGTTCTAAGGATTAAACATGCCAAAAATTCTAAAATAAAAATATTGTGACATGTTTAAGTTGCACTATGAAGTCACCATACTTAGCATGGGTCATGACACAACCACCAAATGCAAAACATAGCAATGTTATCAATTGATCAAGTGGGAAAAGTGAGAGGTAATATGTTGCCAAAGACACCAAGCATAATGTGGAGGTAAGGATATTTAATTCCTTTCAAACATTATCACCCCATGAACGTGCGACTATATATTGGTAAAGATAATAAAACAACCATTAATTATGTGGTAACCTTGCCCCTTTGGGAAGATTTGAGTTGTGCTTAATTCAATAAAAGGATAAGCATCCAACCGATTGGGATGCTTGAGAAAGAACTATAAAGTTCATGAATTTGTATTTAAAAATAACCTTTTATCAAAATATGTATAGGCCATAACAAAATAGTTTGTGAAATCTCAAGTTTTTAGAGACTTGGAAAGGTTTTTAGCTCTCACTGTAAACTAGGGAGTTATCCTAGACTCTAAAATGATTTAAATGGTATGTTGAAATACTTGTTTTGGATTTCTTAAGACAATTTTATAAGTCTATTTTTTAGACTTCCAAAATAAATCCATATAATTAGGAGATTGCATTAACGACAGTAAGGTGGAAGGTCTGTCCATGGGTTCCAAGACTTTCTGAAGGTTTACTATTGATTTATATGTAGTCTTAGAGTATCCATTTGACAATTGTGAGAGTTGGCCTTATACTCACTTTTAAAGAAAATGGATTGGTTCATATTATAAGTGAACCCAAAGATGTAGGCATTGTTGAACTCCATTATCAAGTGCTTGTCTTGAGTTGATTTTATTCATGCATTCATTTTCCACATTTTGATTAATTTTATTTATTAATCATTATTTAATGCATAAATGGTCAAATATGACATATTAATGAAAAATTAAGCACATCAAGTTTTTAGATAAATATATATTAAAAGGTCAAATTTAGTTTCATTTCCTTAAGTGTTTTTAGGAAATTGTGTAATTTAATAAAAGTATCCAAGGTAAACTTTTTGCATAAAAATTAGTGCCAATTTATAGATCAGGTTTGGCATCAGAGCAGTTAGTGTACTGGGTTAGCATATGATTATGTGGATTTGATATCACTTGTATTCATTTTGGTTTCTAGTATTATTGTAGATTTTTTAGGCCTATTAATATTACATTTTTAGTTTGTGGAATTAGGTTGTTTGTAGGGAATAGGAAATAATGGGCAATGCCTTGATAAAAAAAGAGGCTTAATGAGCTTGAAGCAATTAATTGGTAGATATAGGAACAAAATGATTTCTTGAGAGCTCATTTTTACACCTTCGAAGAGGATCCTTGCCCACTTAAAATTAGAGATGCAATCCAAGGATGAGGTCTTGGCACAGATGCAGGATGAAGAGAAACACTACCTTCATCAATTGCCTTGCACTGTAAACAAAAGCACTATGATTGATGACTGCACTATAAATTATTCATCTGATAATTCATTTCATTTAGTTCTAGTTATTTATTTTCATAGTTTTTATAAATACACTAAATGCATTAGATCTAAAATGTTATTGAAAATAGGATTTGATGGAAGGGTCCTTGTTAAGAATAATCATGGTATTGCTAACCCAATACATGTAGAACATAAATATCACTGTGCAAGATTTAATTATGCTAGTGAGAAAGTGGATATTGGAGAGAGTTCCTCCATTGTTGAAAGAGGACAAGCTTCTGATATCCAAGATCTAAGGCCACTAGCAGAGCAGAATTCCTCCCTATAAAGAAATAATGAGTAGTGTGAGAAATCAGGTAAAAGAGGTATTGAGATTCCACCTCTTTTTTATTACACTAGGATAATCACCATTGGGAGTGTGAATTATAAGACTTCTGATTCACTTTTGTCACTTAGGAAATTTGGATTTGATATTTAGAAGTTGTTACATGCTATTCCTTGCATATTTTATGGATTGAAGAACCATTATGCTACATATTACTGTAAAATACAAGTTTTTTTTGAAGCAACTTATAGGTTCTAAATACCATTCTCATACTCGCAAAGTGAGAAATGAAAAAAGGTAACCTCTCCCACACAAAGGAATTATTGCACTCATTGTCATGTGAGTGGACATCAGGTTAAAAATTGTTGGAAACTTCAACCATCCCACCATCCTGGTAATGGTAAGAAGAAGATGGTTTGTAAACCTATTGATTAGGTAATGGAGATTTTTTTTAATCAACCCACGTAGATGTCAATAAATTCACTAAGGAAATTGAACACCCTAAACAAGAGAATTTGATAAAGAGGATTAGTAAATAGTTTCTTAATTTCATGATGTCATGATTAGTGGATTGATAATGCATTTATGTAACAAAGTACTTTTTAGGATCCTTGTTGTATGTTGACAAAGCACATTCACCCATGCTTTGATATATGCATTTTGGAGCTACTATAGTTGGAAAAGTTCAAGACAAGTTTATCATATGAAGTTTTTAATTCTCACCAACATGTTTTGGAACGCTGTATTTTTTAGAATTTCTCTTGTTAGGTTTGTGAGTATCCTATTGAATTATTAATGAATTTA
Source organism: Torreya grandis (assembly GCA_037957365.1). Lineage (NCBI taxonomy): Eukaryota > Viridiplantae > Streptophyta > Pinopsida > Cupressales > Taxaceae > Torreya > Torreya grandis. The sequence continues at coordinate 1,405,929 of JARHVA010004772.1, read as the reverse complement.
ACTCATTAATTAGCTTGGTCGATTTGATAGTAGTTTCATAGGTTGATTGAATTTGATAGTGTTCAGTTTCATACTTAACTACTATTTTTAAAATGCATCTATTTTTGCCATATTTGTGACTAGATGCATTGATAAGACCCACTGGGGAAATGTATTATGACATGGTGACAACCAATATTATATTTTATTTACATTGACAAACTTGTCTTAAAGTTGCATTGGTGATTGTTTTAGTGTTTGATAGTTCACCACTTATAGTGTGTGATAATATGCAGATAGTTTGATATATTGTGACCTTATTAGCAGTTGTAAGATTTAGTATAACTCATGCCTTGTTTTAGGAATTTTATATTTTTTGAGTTATGAAACATATTTTGACACTATTATCTATATGTTATGATTGGTTTCTATACTTGATATGTTTCAGAAGACCATTTAACAACATCAGAGAAGATCACTAGAATTATCTATGTAGAGGCTCTTGTGAAGCCATACAACAGAGGAATTCATTACATTTTGAATCCTAGTTCTGTGTGAGGTTATTGATGGATGCGTAGAAATAGAAGAATTGAAGAAGGTGTGATCAATCATTTTTTCCAAGAATTTTAGGTGTAGTTAGGGAACATGAGAATACCAATAAAGCCATGACATAATTCTTTAGAACTGACTAGCATTTCAGAGGATCAAGTTGGGTACCAGTTTTTGGTGGACCAAAATCCCTCTTCGTACGGAGGACTGATCTAGGAAGATCCACATACACTTCTAGACAAAAGTTTTAAAAGTGTATATAAATCATTGGCATGATGTAGAGCTCATCAAGAGCTTTTTGGCATAGTTTAAATGGGTCGATTTTGAGCATGTATGCACATGATATCATGCATGGAAGTTTCCAGATCAATAGGGCAAGAGATAACACAAGGTGCTATGGTGTAATCCTAGCATTCCAAGTAGACCAATTTTTTTTGACATGTGGCAATGACCTTGTGCACATAACATAATTAGGTTTCAATATTTCATCTTTGATAGGTGTATGTAGATGGCATAAAAAAATTAGGTCGGCTATAGGGATGGTAGTCGATGGAGTCAATTTTTTATTAGAAAGGGACCCTACCACCAATAGAGCTATGGATAATCCATCTATTTGGATGTTTATTTGTGTCAAATTGTTAATGGTCCATGTGGTGGGTCCTCAAGCCACCACGTTGCTTACCACCACTTCATTTCTCTATAGTCAAAAGGAATTTGTTTAATTCTCAATCCCAACTCAAGCACAAGTTGAGGAGTAGAAACTTGCGATGGGATACATATCCCAAGTTGAGGTGATCATAGCCAAGTTGGAGTGACCCAACTTACCTAGAATGAAATGAGTCTGAGGATGAATGGGAGTGCAATTTACCTCGAATGATAAGAGAGCCTATCATAATCTAGTTTTTATATTTTAACACAATCAGGTCCCAGTTTAACATGAAACTTGAGCTCCATCGTGTTACCATAGTTTCCAAATAAATTTTTAAAGTGATAAGCATGTCATGAATACTTGACAAAAATATTGTGACACATCTAAGTTGCACTACCAAGTAACCATACCAAGCATGGGTTGTGACATAACCAACAAATTCCCAACATAGCAATACCATCAATGGCTCGAGTGGGTAAAGTGAGAGGTGATACATGGACAAAGACAAAAACCATAACATGGAGGTAAGGCTATTTAAATTTTTTGTTACATTATCACCCCATGAATGTGGGACTATATACTGGCATAGATAAGAAAACAACCACAAATTATGTGGTAAACTTGCCACTTTTTGGAGATTCAAATTCTGCCTAATTTGATAAAAGGATAAGTGTCTAACTGATTGGGATTATAGATTCATCACTATATAAAGTGCATGAATTTTTATTTAAACACAACCTTTTATCAAACTATGTATAGCCATAACAGACTAGTTTGTGAAATCTCAAGTTTTAAGAGACTTGGAGAGGTTTATAGCTCTCAATGTAAACTAGGGAATTGTCCAAAACTCCAACATGATGTAAATGATATGTTGAAAGACCTATTTTGGATTTTTAGGTCCATTTTATAATTCTATTTTTGATACTTTTGGTATAAAACCCACAGTATTATGAGATTTTATTTATGACAGTAAGGTGGAAGGTGTGTCTATGGGTTCTAGGACTTTTTCAAGGTCTACTACCTATTTATATGCAGTCTTAGAGTATTTATTTGAAAATAATGAGGTTATAATTGTACTCAATTTTAAAGGAAATTGATTGGTTCATAATATAAGTGAACTTGAAGTTATAGGCATTGCTCAACTCCATTATCAAGCGCTTGTCATAAGTTGATTTTATTCCTGCATTATTTTTGTGCATTTGGATTAATTTTGTTTATTAATAATTATTGAATTCATAAATATTCAAATTTGACATATTAACAAAAAATTGAGAAATTTTTAGTTTGAGATAAATATATATTAAAAGGTCAAATTCAATTTCATTTCCTTAAGTGTTAATGGGAAATTGTTTAATTTGACAAAAGTATCCAAGGTAAACTTTTTGCATGGAAATTAATGCCAGTTTATGGATCAATGGTGGTATTTACTTATTTATTAGTACAAAATCATCTTTTCCCTCATACATTGGGTCTAATTAAAAAGCCTTTTCAGGAAGTATATCGATAATATCTCATAGTTTTCTTGTAAATCTTAATGGGATAATATTCCATGGTAAATAATTAATCATAAATTTTAATCATAGAGTGATGACTAGGATTCAATTATGGAGGCATGAAATTTCATGATAAATGAACATATTAATAAAATTAGTATGAAGACACCCACCATATGGTGGATTTAGTATAAATGTCCTATTCATACCCTTTTACCATAGCTTGGTTATCAACTTGTTTCTCCATAACACATTGAAGTGGAGTCTTTGAATTTCGATTGAGAATTCAATTTTTATAAGTAGGTGTGGAAATATATGTTTTAAAGAATTTTTAATTCCATTATTTAACCCACCTTATGAGAATTATTCACCAAGGTATTCTTCTTGGAAAGCATATGGTTTATTTAGGTTTTTCTCACCCTACGTGATTATTCTTCCAACTTTAAGAATCTATATTTTACATTTTTTGGTTCTACAAGCATGTTGAATCTACATGAAGATGGATCCATTCCCTATTAAAAAATTTATTTTAGAGTTATTTTCGTTGGAAATGGTCTTTTTAGGGTACTTAACCATGATACTTGTACATTAAATCAAATTGCACATACATTTCATTGTAAAATACTTTCTCATTTATGGAAAGAGATGAACAATGCATGTTTTAGTCATTCTATTATTAGTGATACCTTTTAGTTACTTATAAGGTTCAATTTGATTTCCTATATGATGTTGCATATTGAAGTTCAAACTAAGAAATTTCAACTAGAGGATGAGAACATAAAGACCTTACTAGACAACTAGGTGGGTTAAGAGTAATTAGTGGAAGATGTGAGGTCTTAAAGTGCCAATTTTGTTTATTCTAAAACAATATAAACCTAAACATGAAGAATTTTGAGACACTTTGACAAATATTTTTAGGATAATATAAGAAGATTGATTGTATAATTTTCAATCTAGTTTCTAAATATATAATTTTTTAAAACACATAGATGATAAAAGTTTTTCAAATTGATGCATTATTGAAAATGAAATGGTAATTTTTGTGACATGTTTTTGGAGTAAATGATTTAATTTTTATATGAAATCATATACAAAGATAGAGAAAATTTTCAATATTGTTGATAATATTTATTTATTAATTTTTCAATTAAATATTTGTTCATATTATGTTCATAAGTTAATAAATTTGTAAAAAGGAAACTGTAAGTTTATGCACACAAATTTTTTGACCTTGAAAATCATAGACAATGTCATTTAGATTTTGAGATCTACATTTTATAAAATGTTAAAGAATAGTGAAAAAAATTTAAATCCATTTATAAAAATTTATGTGTGAATCATTATCAAGTATGATTCTATGATTCATGATGATAATGATTGATATTTTGTAGCACAAGAGAGTCACTTCTTATATTTAAATACATATACATATGAGACTACTCAATAACAACACACAACCACTATCATATTTGATATAGGACCTACATATTAAAATCACATTAATGAGATATGTGGTTAGTAGGAACGTAATATAGAAACTATATATTAAAAATATTTAAAAAATTGAAATATTTCAATAAAATAAATAATTTAAATATTAAAAAAATGGAATACCTAAGTATAAAATGTTTTAAAAGCTATTACATTCATTTATGTTTTTTATAACATGTTTGGTATATTACATATAATTTTTCATAAACATGTATTTCATGATGATATACAAGTGTGATGAAATTCATACGTGTTACAAATCATATATGGATGTATAGATAGAAGACATTCCTACACATAGGGACAATGTAAATGTTGGGGCATCTCATGATATAACTCACATTATCAGAGGTTATAAATTTATATGACATTTTCCTTTATCATGTTGAACTACATTGATTGCTTAAATATTATTTGCTATTGTGTATATTCTATATAATGTTGATTTCATGGATATGCTACTTTTATATGTCACAACACTCACATGGATCGATGTAGTAGAATAGAATGAATTATTTTATGCTTCATTATTTTCATTTAATTTCATAATCTAATCATTGTTTGTGTTTTGTGTAGTTCTTACCTTATTTTATGACATTTCTTGGTTGAGTGTAACATTTTATCACCTCTTATATATGTGTCCCTTATTTTTTTATTTGACATTTTTCATATAGTAGAATATATGTCTCATTGGGTGTTTCTCTTCCCTTGTATGAGATAGTGTTATGATCTTGCCTTATATGACATTGTATGCTAATTGAATGAACTTGAGGGCATTTTATTATAAATTGAATTGAATGCTATTAAATGTGTTCTTATTGCATGTGTCATGGCCTTGACATAATGTGTTTTTATGTATGGATACATATAAAAGTTATTATCAAAATCTTGATGTTTTTATCCATATCAATCCACTTTCTACTTGTGTATTGTACCATAATCTATATCACAAACATTTATACACAGATTACTATTCAATGATTATATTTATGATGATTAATAATGCATGCATAACTGATATATTAATCTTGATATGACATGCATATGCCTCAATATACATGTTTCATTAATGATTTTATTGCATGATCATACTATGGTGACATATACTCCACATTTTAACATATGATTTAAATGATTACACCTATCTATATATCACAATGCATTTAACTCTTTTACTTTGATATCAGTAACTTGCATGGTACATTCATCATTCAGAGAAGGGGAAATATTAGTGGGCCTTTCATAGAGACTTAAGTCTGAATACACAAATAATTCAAATTTAAAGAAAAATGACATGATTTAGACATTTTAAATTATGTTAGATTATGAGTTTGATTAAGATTATGGGATATGTTTACACATTGAGATAATTTTTTTGGAAAATGAAAACATTTAAAATTTACATTAGTGACAAGTTCTCATATATGTCAAATCAATGGTAGAGTGAGATATGGATTTTTCATATTCTATATCAAATTTAGACAGTTGATCAAATTATGGGGCATTTGTTTGATAAATGCATATACTTTCCTACTTTCCTATTTTAACGTTGGTGTTGAAGAATTGAATGTATCATATTCAATATTAAATACTTTTTCAAATATTGATTCATTATTTTCATATTTACATATGATCCTTGTATGGGGATTCACCTTTCCATCCTATTTATTTATTTTTTAAAAGGGGTAAAAATAATATTAATAAGTAAAGAAAATAATTACAAGAACAGGGGGTAGAAACCCCTAGAACAAAGTAGCAAAAATAGAAAAACTAGGCACACGCCCAACCAGACAATATTATGAACCTCCCTATCAGCCTCCATAATTCTTTCCAAATTAGAATGCAATGTCAGGGAGAGAGACCCCCAATCCTCAATGTTTCCACCATCCAAATGGTCAAACACGCATTTAGCCAAAAAATCTGTTGCCCTATTTCATTCTTGTGGAATGTGAGTAAAAGTAATGCTATCCATAAGTGAGCAAATCTGCAAAATCTATTGCACAATCAGAGATAGTTACCAATTGACATCCACCACTTTCCTCTTAATGAGTAGGTAAATCAAGACTTGAGAGACTGATTTACAGATAATCCTACACCAACATAATGCCTGGGCCTTCTCAAGGGCATGAAGAATGGCCTGAACTTCCATCATGTTAATGGTTTATAGCCCCTCAAGAACTACAAAAAGAAAAATCAATGTACCTTCAGAATCCCTTCCTATCCCTCCAGTACCCATGGGTCCCTGATTACCTTTGGAGGAACCATCTACATTAATCTTGAGAATCCCACTAGGGGGCATTGCCACTGACCAGTCCTGAGAATCTACTCCTTGACCTACTTGCTCCTCTTGACACATGCTAAGTTACTAGTTAACTGCTGGAATCCAAGTTGCGCCACCACCTAAGCATCTTATTTGGTCAAAGGAAGTCAAATAATGCTCTTTGCTTGGATGGTTTCTTGGATCATCCCCACCACTTTTTGCCAAACTTACTGCACCATGACCCTCACCCCCCAAAAAAATCACTTATTTCTCTCAAGCTAGATCTGCCAAAACAAAAAAATGGGACTACCCAGCCATATGTCCTGCAGGAAGGGCATTCTTGAGGGGGGTTCCCCCATTCCATTCTAGAAATCAACCATAGATTGAGCATGAAAACATGGGCACTGCCAAACATCCCACAAATAATGCCAGAGTTGCAAGGCAAATGGGAAATGCAAAAAAAGGTGTGATGAATCCTCCTCGACTGCTCCATACATAACACATATAGAAGGGCCTTAGAAACCTCTCTTCCAAAGATTGTCCTAGGTCAAGCACCTATCCCAAGCTAGTATCCGAGAAAAATAGTTGCATTTAGGCCATGTGAAATTATTCCAGACCTGTCTCCACCAACGCACTTCCCCCCTGCCCAATCTCTGAAGAAGTATAGCCTGATATCTAGATGAAACTGTGTAAGCTCCCTTGGGATTGGGAGACCAAGCTAGCTCATCCTCCTCCTAAAGAGGACTATAGTGACACCTAGAAAGGATGATCAATAACTCCTCATTCTCTTCCTGCGTCCCATTAATAGGCCAAGTTTTGGGAGCTTTCTAGTGAGCTACCTCCACCTGTCTTTGTGTAATGTAAACTTTGAAGTCACTCACCCGAGACTAGCCAACATCAAGGAATCTCTGACAAAGGTTCAACCAATTTGGAAACTAAGAAATGATGGGAGGATAACCATCCCAAGAGTCAAACCAACAGAGAACCTTAGATCCCTGTTTACAAATCTAGAATAAGCCATTCTTGATGAGAGCAACCCCTTTTTTGAGAGTACCTCATATTGCCAAACCTTTTCCGATAAGCAGATAATGAGGAATGTCCCTCTGAATGGTTCTAGAGTAGTACTTCTATGAGAGAATTTTGGCCCAAGCTTTGTCTTGTTCAGTGCACCATCACTAATAAAGTTTGGCTACCAAAGCAATACCATTTAAGTCCATCTACCTCAGACCAAGCCCGCCATATTGTTTGGGGCTATAGACAATCTCCCATCTAATAAGGCTCCATTTAGTGGAGTTCAAACTACCATCCCATAAGAATTGTTTGGTAATCAAATCAAACTCCTTACCAAATCCCATCGGGGCAACCTAGAACATACACCTGTAAATGGGTAAAGCCTACACCACATATTGGATAAGTTGAACCCAGCCCACAAAGGATAACCACCTATGTGTCTAATGATTCACTTTCACCTAAAATTTCTCCAAAATAGTCTGCCAAGATTCTTTAGATGTATGGCCAGCCGAGATAGGGATACCCATGTAAATCAAGGGGGGAGTTCCAATCTAAAAATGCAGAGTCCTTGTGGTCCTCAGTTGGATACGGCCCAGAGTATTGAAGAAGAAGATGGATGAATTATCTTCATTGACCTTTTGTCTCAAGGCCATTAGATAAACATCTAACACCCTATGTAAATTAGCGGCTTCAGTCATTGTGGCCATGCCCATAAGGGCAGTGTCATTAGCAAATTACAAGTGAGATTGCACTTGTAATTCCCCTCCCCATCATCATCCTTGGATATGTCCTTCCTCTTTGTTCTTACTGATCAACCTCCCCAAACCTTCAGTAAGGAGAAGAAAAAGGTACAAAGATAGAGGATCACCTTGTTGCAGCCCTCTTGTAGCACCAAAAAGCTCTGTGTGTTCTCCATTGATAAGCACTGAGAAGGAAGCTGAGGAAATGCAATGCATGACCCATTGAGTCCATTCATTCAAAAAGCCAAAAGCACTAAGAACCTTCTATAGGAATGACCATCTGACTCTATCAAAGGCTTTGGCCATGTCCAATTTAATGAACATCGCCTTATCTTTTGAGCTGGCCATGGAGTGAATGGACTCAACATCAATAACAATACCATCCAAGATTTGCCTGCCTTCCACAAAACCACTCTACTCTTCTGAGATCATAGCACTTAGCCCTCTTTTTAATGTATCTGTAACGATTTTAGATATAATTTTGTAAACAAAATTGCAAAGCGATATAGGGCAGAATTGGCTTAGCCTATCAACACGCATTTGCGTATGAGAGCAAGATAGGTCACATTTGTAGCTTTAAGCATTTGTTTATTCTATTGAGATTCTTGGACAACAGCTAAAAGGTCAAGTTTGATGATATCCCAGAATTCTTGGTAGAATTCAACTAGGAAGCCATCAAGTCTAGCCACTTTCTCTTTTTCATTTGAACAATGGTTTCCTCGAGCTCTCCAAGTGTGATTGGTTTCATTAAATTTTCATTCATTTCACACGTCACCAATGATGGAATACAAAAGAGAACCTAAGCTTCTTCTGGTGATTCCCCATTAGCATCTTCCCTGAAGAGAGTAGAGAAGTACTACACTACCTCCTCTGAAATTGCTGGAAAGGAGTTAAGGTGCTCACCTCTTTCATTGACCAGGGCTGAAATAGAATTGCCATGTCTCCTGGCTTTGGACGTATTGCAAAAAAAGGATGTGTTTTTGTCCCCCTCCTAGAGCCATTCAACCTGAGCTTTCTGCTTCCAAAAAATTTCCTCCCGTAGCTCGCATTCCTCCAGGGCTTTCATAGCATGTGTTTCTTCTTATAGTAAGTCTTTAGTCAATCTTTCTTCCCTTATTATTCTTGTGATACCATCAAGCTTGGTTTATGCAGCAGCCTTAGCATGGAAAATGTTCCCAAAACTTTGGTGATTCCACCGCTTGAGCTTGTACTTCACATATTGTAGTGCTTTGGCAAAAATGTACATCATCATACCATGGGTAGGCCTATCCCAATGCCACCAACTGGAAACACACTCATGTTGAGATTGATCCTACAACCACATGAGTTGAAATCTAAAGGAAGGAGAGTGAGGGTGATACTGTGAAACACTATTAAGCTTGATGGGCCAATGGTTTGATCCTCTCCAGTCCAAAATTTTAGACCTCGTTGACCACATACCTCCAACCCAAAAAGCTAAGACCAAAAAATGGTCAAGTCTCTCAGTAATGCAATGTTTCCCACTCTTGCAATTATTCTAGGTAAACTATCCATTATTGGGCTTGACGTCAACTAAATTTAAAATTTCAATGTAGTTGCACGTTAGCAAAGTAGATGGGTCTAGCCTTGATGTGCCACCACTCTTTTTTGTCAAATCAAGAATACCATTAAAATCACCTGCGATAATCCAAGGGTGGAAGGGGGCTAGGCTAAGGAAAAAACTTATGTGGCCCCATAAGGAGTTTTTACCCAGCCAATCATTGGGAGCATAGATATTGGAGAAGAGAATGACTTCCCCCATCTCAAAGCTAGAAGCAATCATAGTCATGGAGTACTTAGAAGTCAGCAAGCCTAGGAGGCCAATCTTTCATGGGTTCCACAGATAAGCTAGTCCTCCTGAGTATCTGATAATGCCAATGGATTGACATTCTCCTTGCCACAACAACTTGGGTGCAAGTCTGGACATGTCTTCAACTAAAAGCTTAGTCTCCTGCAAGAAAAAGACATTTAGCCTATGACTTTTAATCAGGTTGTGAACATCATTTTATCTGGGGCTATTGTTCAAACCCATTACATTCCAAGATATTATAATCATTTCAGAGAGATCAAAAAGTGTGCACCCAAAGTCTTTACTGACCCTGACTCTACCAAAGTCTTTCATGTTAGCTTGATCTTTTCTTAGTCATTTCTTTGCCAGGCTTGCCAGATTTATCTCCCCCTCCTTTATTAAGGTCTTTTTGTAGAAGTCTGAGATGAGGAGAAGATTTACTACTTCTTGTTGCCCCTGTGTCCCCAATTTTCTTGATAAGGGGCATATTTCCTTCTTCTTTAAGGGGAGCAACTGAGGAAGTCATTCCTTCTAAAATTATCAGCTGCTAGTCCATATCCATATGACAATTTCTAGCATCCTATGTTTCAATTAAAGCCCCTAAAGCATTGGTCTCTTGAGTTTGTCCCTCAATCCCCTGGTCCAAAATCATCACCCTAGGATTCACCTCTTGTTGATTAAGATCATCCAATGTTTCAAATCTATTGAGCGAGTCATCTAATTGTCTTTCCTTGAAAGACCATTTTTGGCCTCTATTTCTATATCAACATTTAATCAACATAAAACCATTAGTTTCAGGCATCTCACCTAGCATCAGACCCCTTTCCTTGTCAGTACTAAAAGGAGCGTGAGTAGATTGAGCTAGCTGAGGTGCATTGGATTTCAAGGTGGGACACCATCGCTGTAAATGCCCATAAACATGACATAGATGACAGTGGAAACGGAGGGTTTTATAATCCAGCTATTGTACCCATGAAAAAGGGCTCGCACTCATTTCAATAGGATCTGGTAATGGCTTACTAAGATTAATTTCAATATAAATGTGGGCATACGTCATTACCTTTTTCCCCAAGAGTGACATTGAGGAACCTACTGGCCTTCCCAGTAAGGATGCAAGCAAATGGAGCATGTCTTCTCAGTAGCATTCCACCAGAAAGTGGGGCAGATGCACCCACACCGAGACATGGTTTGGTAGTTCCTCTAAAGGTATGAAATTGGCATTTCAGGGCTTAATAAACAATCCCACTTGATTATGGAAGTAAGGACCTCCAGCAAAAACTCATTAACAGTCTATTATATAGGTAAAAGTGACCATGAAATAGCTATTAGACAATAATGTAATATCCATATCTCCTTTTGGTGCCCACATCCTCTGAGCCCATGCTTCCAAGAATAACAGTGACATTTTAAATCCCAAAAACTTGTAGTACAAGGAGTGATTAGAATAGTATTCAATGTCTTTAACAATGATTTCCATTGGTATAACTAGCTTGGGCCTCTCCTTGCATCTTTCTAGATAGTCATTGACTTTGGGGATGCACATACTTGGTTGCTCAAGATCAGCAAAAGAACCTAAAACTTGTAAGATTGGAGCCTTCCCACTACTACACGCTCCCTAGGATGCCTGCTGCAGTCCAAGCACTTCCCTGTAGTTACGCCTTGCTTTTTGCCCTATCCTGCCCTGCCTTATTGCACCCTCCTGCTCACCTTCATCCATCGCGCCAACTCTTTTTCCTATATTTATCACCTTTCCATCCTATTATTGAAGATGAATAAAATGAATATCATGGTTGAGGTTGTACATCATTCAATGGAGTAAAACTATTTCTTCTTCATAAGGGTTTGGGCATATATCATTAAAATCCAAAAATTTAACAATGAATCTCATCTTTGGTCATAATGAACCCATGACATTCTTCATTAGGGCATAATCACTATAATATATAAGGCTTCAAAATGTAGCATGGTTAGCCCACGTACAATTGTATTCCTTCATTTCTCTTCAAATTTCAAAATATCATTGTACTAGTTTATCTGATATTTTATATCATATATGAACACTAATTGATACATGATTTATCGAATATTTGTATGGATTATGTTATATACTTGGAGCCTCATCCCAAAGACAAATATTGGTTACACACTAAGACATAGAGATTATTAATAATTTTAATCTATTAAATTTAATATTATAATAAAAGGAAAGATATCAAGACACAAAAACTTTGTATTAAACACTTTGAAATGCCAATATTGACTTATTATTATAGTAAATCACTTGTGTGTACACATATGGCTTTTTCACACCTTTGGATCTACTATCTATTTTCCTTGTATATGCTTGACCTTCTAAAATTGGTATCATCCATGTACTTGAATACCATAATTTTTACCTAATATAATTACTATATTATTCATGTTATATCATGATCACTATATCACTATTTTCATACTTTTTAAATTCCTAGACTCATACTTAGATAGTTAAATATCTTTGAAGTCATCCACTTGTGCAAAAATTATTCATGCACCTAGAAATATATATTCCAAAGTCAAATAATCCTTATAGGTAAACCTTATGTTATACATGTCAGTGGCATGATAAACTGCCCAATGATTCCTATATATATGTAGAAGCCTATTCACTATTTATCACTCATCTAAAAATTATCAAGCAAACATCTATCTATACATGAAAAATGAGAAAGACTTCCAAATATCTCCCAAGTTATACATAAATCACAAGGATAAGGCACTAACTAAGTCTATCACACATAATCTAAGATACATCTTACCATTTTAAATTTTATAATGGTAACTTACATGTTGCATCAAAATTAAAGAATAAAAATTTCACCCCTGCATGTACCAAAGAGAACTACATGCAATTTGATCCATATTACGAGTTTTGTAAATGATGGTAATGGAAAACACTAAATTAAGGGTGGTTGAAGTTATACTAACACATATTTGTTCCCAATTTTAGTTAAAACCCTAGAGTTTAAAGATAGTCTATAGTTTCAAACTGAATTGGATAAAATTCTAGACTTACACACATAATGATCTTCTGATATTACATAAGATGAATATTTATAAGAAAAAATGTTAGTATATGAAACAAATTCTTAGGAATTTATCAAAAGTTAATTTAGATTACTTATTAGATGCCTACATTGAACATAGGGATCAAACATATACAAAATTCATCAAGGCAAGCTCATACAGTGTTTCCATATTTAAATGATTGGAGATATAGTTTAAGGCATTCTGTCACTTTCACATAGTATATATGATTTTTTAAGGAAAGTGGCCGACTAATATAATAAAAATAATAGAAATAAAAATCACAATAAATTAATCAAAGGACAGGACCCATAACAACATAGAGGAAAAACTGATAGTTCATTTTTAATCGTTTAATTTTCCCTGAAAGAAATAAATTATTAGAATAAGAGAAAATAACATAGAAAATAGAAAAAAATGCTTTGAGTTGTAAATGGATGACATTTTATGACATATAAATGGATCAAATGCTAGATAGAATCTATTGTGGGATAGGAAGTGTCCACAAATAACCAAACTTATACAAGTGGACTAACTGTGATAAAATACAGAAAGGATATGATATAAAAGTGTCTTTTACTAAAATTGGGAGTCTACATAATTTCCATACTTTGATGTGTGTATTTAATTTGAATGTGTGCATGCATCAAATTAATATTTTAATAAATTGAATAACTTAACTTGACTCACATGAGAGAGGATAGATGAATCTAATGATGATTGAAGAAGAATCCACCCACATGTGGTTTCATTGCTTGGAAAATATATAATATTTTAGATCAATGACTAATTTCAACAAGTAGTAATTTTTATACTCTTTTATAATGATTAATGAATGAAATATAATTTTTTTTCCTCAACACCTTAGTGTTGAAAAGAAGCAACTATTTCAACTAAACCATAGTTGCATCATGAAATCTTAGGGCAATGATGTAAAGATAAAAACCATGAAAGTGAAACCTAGAAGTTAAATGCCAATTTTAAAAACATTGTTCAAATTTTAAAGATTAATTTAGACACTATTTGGAGCACAAAATGTATAGTCTAGATATTTATCTTCAACTAGATCCACAATTATTTATTATTGTTTTCTTCAGCTTGATCACATGTTTTTATGGTTATATTTTTACTAAAGTTATTCTACAATAGTGTACACACATATAGACCATTTTTTATCTCTCTATATTTATCTAGTTTTTTGGATTAGGGTAACACCACATTTTACTGGTTGGGAATCTAGCCCAAACACATAGGGGTTTATGGGTACCTCGAGCAGCAAAAAGAAAAAGGATCTAAAGGCTAAGAACAAAAAAAATTAAACCCACTAGGGACCAAGTAGACCCACACCATAGAGGAAGAAAGGAAAGACAAGAAAAGACAAAAAATGAAAGGGGGACCCACCAAAAACCCTAAAAACCTAGAGAAGAAATATTAAAAAGGAACAATGGCTTATTCTTATCCATATCTTGACTACTGACTAGAGAGTTTTCATTAGGCAAATCTAAAATGCACCATTAATTATTTCCAAACATTATTTCACCACACAATATTATATTTTAATATTATTATTATTATTCCATTTTATTAATAAATTATTTTACTATATTTTAATATTATTATGATAGTTAACTAAATGTAATTTATTTATTTGAACACAAAACAAATGATTCAGTTTCAACTTTATTCTTAAGATTCAATCTAATTTAATTTAAAAAGTTTCCCATAATAACATTAGTGTACTTAAATATTTTTAACTAAGATTCATGTCGGTCTTCTTCCCAATTATGTGGTATAATTCACATTTGTATTTGGGTCATAGGGAGTGAAATTATACAATGTTGGCATTATTGGTATCCACCTTATAGGGCATGGATTCTCTCAACTATTAAACTAAAATCTAAAGGTGATCTAAAGGTGATAATTTACTCTCATTAATAGATTTAAATCAAATAATTTTAGTGATGCAATTTCAGTACCTATTTTAAAGAGAAATATACATGGTGAAAGAGTTTTGAAAAGCATCATAATCCTAATAGATTATAATTAATAATTTATTCATGAAAGCTTTTGGGTAAGATCTTGGTGGGCATGACCATTAATTTATTAAATGTGAGTGGAAAATCCATTGAGATTAGTTATCGTGATTTAATCATTACCACCAAAACTACATGTGACTATATGATTTATAACTTAGACATAGTTGTTTGATATCAGTTTTTAGCTTATAATTTCACTTATTGTGGTGTTTAGGCATAATTTGTGACGAGGATACATGATGATAATATAAATATTACTTGACTACTATGGTATTATTGGGCATGTGTATCACTTTGAAAACTATAAATGGTTCTTTTGCAAATTGTATCTTGACATGAATGTATATAAATAACATAAATATAATACCAAAATATTAATATTCAAATTCATATAGATATAAAAGTTATTATTAATATCATATATCAATAAAATACATTAAATTTATAATACATTTCCACAAATTTTTTCCCTTATGAATTGTAACTTTCAGCCTACTTGGAAAAGGAAACAAATGATCTCTCACTAGTTACAGCTACCATTGTATAGCCAAAAGGATTGATTATTTTTGGAGACTAGTTCACTTTGTGCGATTACATTTTGTTTTCAAATCCATTAAGTTAAGATTTTGCATCACAAGGAGAAGATCCCATTTAATATTCTAGAAACAAAGGTGATATGAGATTTTAAACCATTTGAATAGCTTTTAGAAAATTATAGACAAATAGATAACCCTAAATTAAGGTAGTTACACAATATTTTGATCTTGTCTCCAAAGTAGAGATAGGCAGTCACATTTAAAGGAATTAAAGAGCTTAGAAATATCATTTCAAATAACTCTAAAATTAAAAGTATTTATATATTGCAAACATTGTGGCTAAAAATATATTTGTAATTTTGAGGTCCCATAGATCTTGCAAGGTGGCTAGTGGAAATTAAATATGTTTCCAACCATTAAGTTTATTTCATATCATACGGTATCAAAGTGTCAAATGATTATAAAGGTACTTGACTCTAAATTTCTCATAATTAGTATATAATAGCTCATGCATAAGTGCAAAATCAAAGTTCTTTTATAAAGACAAAGAAGGCAGGAAAAAAATGAAGACTTGAGTCTAAAGTGCTAGTGAAAGATGTTGATGTTGAAGGAGCAACGTCGGCTCTCACTTCCAGCCCAAATTATTGTATTATTTAGGACATAATTTGTTTGGTGGACACCAATAGGGAAATTGAAGAGATGCATCTCTTTCCTCTCACTTGTATATATATAGAGTGATTTCTCATTGTTCAAGAAGAATAAGGAAGATAATTCATTGTAAAGTAGATTGTTGTTCTTATTATTATATATATATATATATATATATATATATATATATATATATATATTGTTGCTGGGTTTTTTCCCTTCAAGTTGGAGGGTTTTTCATAGGGTATATTATTGTTTTCATTGTTCATTGTGTTGCATTTTCTAATTGTTTCAAATCTAATCATAAAACTAACATGGTATCAGAGTGGGTTTGAAGAAGATCGTCATCAAATTTGTCACTGCAACAATACTATATTGTTCTTTATATCCCCTGTCTATCCCTATTTTAGTCAAGATAGTGAATAGTCTTAAAATTCAGGATAGACTCGAAGGAGCATCGAACTTCACATCATAGAGGTTTAGAATCATGCTCACCTTGGAAGAAAATGACTTGGCCGAGTTTATGGAAACCAAAGTTCCCAAAAAATTAGAGGAAGAAGAGAAGTTGCAGTTGCTCTGGGTGAGAGTGCAGAAGATGAATAAAAGAGAGTGCATAATCTTGGTGGTTTAAAGAGAAGCCATTAGTGGGAATGTTGAGGACCGTGAACTCTGTACAGTTGAAGAGAGAAGGTGGCAGGGGTCTTGTGAGATTATTATTGTCGAGATTAATATGCAAAAGGTGAAAGAGCATGCCTAGCTCACCAGGAATACTACCGACCAAATTGTTTTGTGCAAGGTTGATCTTTTGGAGCATAGAATAGTTCCCCAGTGCTCTAGGAATGCTGCCACTATGGTTGTTATCCTAGGAAGACAAAATTTGTAGGTTACCTAGACTTCTAAGCTCAGGGGGAATGCTTCTCGTCAAATTATTTTTGGATAGGTGATGTTCATTCAGTTTTTGAAGGCGTCTGAGTGCTAAAGGATTGTAGCCACTGAGGGTATTGTGGGAGAGGTCCAAGAGTTGAAGAGATGATAGATTTCCAAGCTTGAGAGGGAAGAAGCCTCCCAAGCTCAAATTCTTGAGATACATTACCACAATAGTGTGTTATTTGCACAAAATGCCTATCTAGTTGTAGACTGAGTGGGATGTGTCATTCCAATCCTACAATGCTAAAAAGGGATTGTACATTGCTGCAACTTTGAGTGCCATGAGAGATGCCACTATCATTGCTACAAGATGTTAGTTGTGAATGAATAATTTTGAGCCCGTGATGATTCTTGACTACTAGATGTCATTTTATGATGCGTCTACCATATGCCACCCTCTAAGATTTTATGTAGTACATTGATTTTTTGTGGAAAAGCCATACCCATGGATTCTTGACAATTGCATGTCATTCAGTGGAATGTCTATTATATGTCTCTTCATAATATTTATGTGATATATTAGTTTAAGGAGAAGAAGTGTGGTCCTTGAAAGTTGTAGACAAGAAAGAGTGTAGTCAACGTTGGAAAACTATGGTGTAAGATGAAATGAGAGTAAAAATGGAGGAAGTGAAAGTGCTGAGCATATGGGCTAGTCCCTTTGGCATGCACATCTTGATTGGATTGGAAGAGAACGGTGTGAAATATGAATGCCAAGCAGAAGACGTTACCACCACCAAGAGTTAGTTGCTGTTGCAAATGAATCCAGTCTACAAGAAGATACCCATGCTCATTCACAACGACAATCCCATCTCTGAGTCTCTGATAATCCTCCACTATATCGATGAGGTCTGGTCTTCCAAGCCACTTCTACCTTTTGAGCCATGTGACCGTGCACATTCTAGATTCTGGGCTAGCTTCATAGACAACAAGTTATATGATTCAGCAACTCGTGTATTGAGAACAAAAGGGGAGGCTCAAGAGGAGGCCAAGCATGACATGTTGGCAAATCTTGAATTTTTTTAGAAGGGGCATTGAAGTAGATGTCATGAGGTCGGGGGCCTTATTTTGGCAGAGAATAATTAGGCTTCATAGATATTGCCTTCATTTCCATTTGCATCCTGGTTCCATTCTTATGAAACTGTTGGGAATTTCAAGCTCCCGTTCGAAACTCAATTTCTATTGCTCTATGTGTGGGTTAAGAAATGTATGGAGAGGGAGAGCGTCAAGAAAATACTTCCAGCACCTGAGCATGTTTTGGAGTTTCACCTGCAAGTGAGGAAGAATTTTGTGGCAGATTGAAATAACCACCATTGCCCCCATTTGATCCAAGAAATTATGTATATATGGTATTTTTGTGACCATAGCCTATTGATGTGGTAGCAATCCACATAAGTGTGAAAGTAGCCAAGGTGTTGAAAAGAGTTGAGTAGCTGTGTATTGAAGAAGGATGTAAATGATGAAATGCATTGGGAGATGGTAGCAATAGCCATCGAGAAGTTTTATTAATGATCATAGAATGACATTCAATAATTAAGAGTTTTTTGGAGCTAAAAAGAGATCTATTGTGCATCATAGATAGCAGTAGTTGTGATTAAGAGGGGAGTATTGGAATTAATCACAAACTACTTCTGTCTTTAGCTGCCTCACCGTGCCTATAATTGGAGTTAGACATGAGAGCCTCTATAGGCTAATCACTTGTCCACTTCAGGCATTAGTACATGATTCTTCAAGCTTGTGTGATATTTGACATCAAATATTCGCTCGCCTACACTTTTGGACTCTACCTATCATGGAGAAGATGGTCACGTGTCTTCCAAAATTGTACTAGGAGCATGTAGGTACCTACAAAGGTTTTGCCATGGAATCTAAAGAAGTACTTGAGAGGTTCAAAGAGTTTAAAGCTCAAGTAGAGAGCTTATCTGGGAAAAGAATAAAAGTTATGAGATCCAACAATGGAGGGGAGTACACCTCTAAAAGATTCAATAACTTTTACATTGAAGCAGGGATTAAGAGGGAGTTTTTTTGTCCCTTACAATCCTCAACAGAATGGTGTTGCAGAAAGGCAGAACAGATCTATTATAGAAGCTACCAAAGCTTTCATAATGAGTTCTTCTTTGTGAGAGAAGTTCGAGGTGAAATCCCTTGATAACGTGTTTTTCTCTATGAGAGAAGTTCGAGGTGAAATCCCTTGATAATGAGTACTTCTCTGTGAGAGAAGTTTGAGGTGAAATCCCTTGATAACGAGTTCTTTTCTATGAGAAAAAGTTTGAGGTGAAATCCCTTGATAATGAGTTCTTCTCTATGAGAGAAGTTCGAAGTGAAATCCCTTGATAACGAGTTCTTCTCTATGAGAGAAGTTCGAGGTGAAATCCCTTGATAACGAGTTCTTTTCTATGAGAAAAAAAATTTGAGGTGAAATCCCTTGATAACTAGTTCTTCTCTATGAGAGAAGTTCGAGGTGAAATTCCTTGATAACGAGTTCTTTTCTATGAGAGAAGTTCAAGGTGAAATCCCTTGATTCCACCCTCTAGGAGAACCATGGTGGATGTCATGTAAAGTGATGAACACTTGTATGTACTATACATTATTGTAACCATTGTGATTGACATCACGACGAGGTGATATGTTTCTGGAAGTATCCTCGCTAGCTGAGAGGGAGTGTTGATGTTGAAGGAGCAGCGTCGGCTCTCACTTCAAGCCCAACTTATTGTATTATTTAAGACATAATTTTTTTTGGTGGAGGCCGATAGGGAAATTGAAGAGATGTGTCTCTTTCCTCTCATTTGTATATATATAGAGTGATTTCTCATTGTTCAGAAAGAATAAGGAAGATAATTCATTGTAAAGCAGATTGTTGTTCTTATTATTCAATATATAAGAGATATATTGTTGCTGGGTTTTTTTCCTTCAAGTTGGAGGGTTTTTCTTGGGGTATATTGTTGTGTTCATTGTTCATTGTGTTGCATTTTCTGATTGTTTCAAATCTAATCATAGAACTAACAAAAGAATGCCTTGGAAGGTTTATCTCCTAAATGAAACAATATATGCTGATGTTCTCCCATTTTTAACATGCGGTTGGGTTATATGTTGGATTATTTTTAATGATCCAAAGTTAGTATAGTTAATATTTAGTTAGTTTTTATTTTGTTTTAAATAATTGTTGATTCACAGGAAAAGTTAATTGTATCCCGTTTATAGAGATTTTTAAATGTTTTGTAAATAAATTTTATATTAATACATTATTAAATTTTGTTAAATTATTTAATTGCAATGTAATTTGTTCATTATTACCTCCCGTTCCTGGAGCAATCAATGGTTTCAGCGCCACGGGAGATTAAAGGAGGAACAGATAATTATTTTTTTACACGCTATGTGCTTCAAAACAAATCTGTACAATGCTTCATCATGGAAGACGCAGAGCTTGAGTGAAGTATGAGATTGGAGACCACAGTGAAGGTAGGCATGTAGCAGACACATAGCATGAATCAAACCCTATAATGCTTCGGCTGGGAGAATAACTCACGAATCCAACAACATATCAGTAAGATTTTTTTTTATTAAAAAACATTTTTGAGACTTTTTCCAGATCTATACGGTTGTTTTACAATTTTTTTTGAAAAAAAAGAGTAAATTTTAGCAGCCACAGTTACATTGATGCCCTCTGGACATGGTACAAGACAGTTGTTTCACAAAGATTCACGTTAGCTATCATTTTTCTCTGAGTAGAACCGAACGGGAGAGAGGATGAGTGCACGAGTGCTAGAGTGATGTACAGAATAAATGGCCGGCTCTTTAAGTCGATAAAATCCTTGCTCAGTCTAGTTTTTAGATAGATTAATTGTATTCAAAAACCAACACAGACCTGCATGAAATACAGACCTGCAAGCAGCATCTCCAGTTGAGGTAATTAATTTTTTGTTTAATCTGAGAATTTGTACGATGAATTTCACTTGAAGCCATCTGTGTGGCATATTGGCGCACTGGTTAAATAAATTAATCTGAAAAAATGGCGATTTATAGATTTTTACAAATGCAATATGATTAAATCAGCCATGTAACGAGATATAATTATGTCATCATATTGGTAAAAGGAGTTTAATTAAAATTAATTTTTATTAAACTTGCAAACAAGAAGAGTTTAAAAGCTTGTCAAAGTAAAATCCAAAAACAGTGTGGGTCCCTCCAAATGGCAACGTAAATGGAGTGAAATATTTTTATATGCATAGATTTTGCCATGTGAATTAATTTCACATAGATGCATTTTTTTTGGTGGGTCAAAATCTATATTAAAAAAAAAAACCAATTTAAATAGATTATCTTAGAAATCAATATTCAAATTGATTGTAGTGGAGTTGGAAAACAAAGTTTTGTCAAAAGGATTGTTTTCAAGATCAAAACCCTCCAACTACCATTTTGGTTAAAAGGAAAATTTTTCGAATATTCTATTTTGTAATCGAAGACATAAGGGTGTAAGTCCTAATTCTTGTGACACTAGTTGTATATCTTTTCATCTACGAAGGTGGTCATGTGACAAAGGGATCTTCATGGTTTTTGACATTTTGGATACATTAGAGTGATCAATTTCCTATTTTGGAGCTTTATTCTATGTTTTTTACAACAAATGTATTCTAAATGATGTACGAAGGTATATTTTCGGTCGAAATCGACACCTTAAACATGCAAGTCCATCACAAGTCCTAGAATCATTTGTAAAATGGAAACTATTTCAAATGTAGAGGCAAAACCTCGATAGCATTATTTATTCTTCATTTTTTCTACATCATGGCTAAAATTGTGAGCCTCATTTCTAACACTAGGTGCTTAACTCCTAAAAATTATAAGAAATGGTCAATGAACATGGAAAACACATTAATTTTCAATGACTTATGTGAAGTAGTTGAAAAGCAATCAACATTGCCCACCGAAGTCACAAAAATTGTAGGATTTCATAAACGTGACAAGTGTGCTCTTGCTTTATTGAAATAAACTTGCAGTGCTCAAGTTATAATTCACATAGAAGCTATCAAATATGAAGCTTGAAAAGCATGAAAAGCTCTAGAAGACTTATATGATAAACAACTTATAATAAAATTGACCTTCTTATGCAGTTACTCAACACTAAACTCTCTAATGATGAAGATGTTTTAAAATATGTGTCATGCATTAAGAATTTGAAACAAGAATATGGCACTACTAGTAGGAAAATTGATGATGAAATGCTCATTTCTATTGTTTTGAATTGTCTTAGCCCTAGCCACACGAATTATTTGGAGATGTTACAGCTTAGTGATAAGATTAAAAAATTTACTTTTGATTCCATTTTTAAGATGTTCACTCAACATGAGCAATAATTTATAAAGAAGAAATCTATTGAGGATGCACACTATTCCAAAATAGGAAATCCATTGTATGAACCCAATAGAAGACATAAAGAGAAATAGAGACACTTTCAGAGGCATACTTCTGGGCCCAAGCATCATTCTAGTTCTTCAAGACATAAGCATAATTTTGAAGATAGGGATCATTCAGGCTCTACTAAGCACAAACTTCATTATGGTTCTTAAAAACATTAGCATCACCATAAACATTGACATAGACACAAACACAAACACATGCATTCTTCTACATGTGGCTCCTCTTCCTCTAGTTCCAAGAGAGGTGAGGAATTATGTTACAATTGTGGCGGTATAGGACATCTCTCTATAGAGTTCCCCTCTAAAAGGATGTCCTCTCAACATCGACAGAAGGAAGAAGCAAACATTGTTGATCACTCCAGTCACTTTGGTCATTCTTCTATTTCCTCCTCTGGTTATTCTTCTGCATATTCTTCTGCATATTCTTCTGATGGATGGGATGACTATGAAGTTGTTTGCTCCATAGTTGAATATATATTCTGAGATGGTGACACATCCATGTTGTGCAAGTTGTTAGGCTCAAGATTGGGATTTGATATAGTAGCATAGTTTGCCTTGTGTACTTTATTGTCATATATGTAGTGTTTACATGATCTTTGGTGTAGAGAATTTTAGTGGTTTGTACTTGGTTTGTTTGTTGTACAACTTCTCACCTCTCACCTGATAGGGGGAGAAGATATTGCATATTGGCTTTTGATTAGTCATCGATATTTTGTGGTATGAGTCAACATTGTGTTGTTATCATTGTTAGTGTTAAGCAAAGGCTTACGAGAGATGTTGGTGATTGTTGGACATCATTTTAAGATGTGCCATACATAGTACAGGGGGAAATCACTTGTTAGATGGATTTTATGTGAGGATAGATGTAGTTGGATAGTGTATGTTCACGTTCTATTGAAGTGTAGGGATGAACAGGATGTGGATCAATCCAAGATGCATAGTATACCAGTTCTAGTTATGTCAAAGTCTACTTGGATGACTCACAGTTATTTCCTTTAGTCTTTCTATGTCCCTTTGGATCAAGGGGAGGTTTGTTAGATTATTTTTAATGATCCAACATTTGTATAGTTAATATTTAGCTATTTTTTACTTTTTCTAAATAATTGTTAGTTCACAAGAAAAGTCAGTTGTATCCCATAACAAGTAACCACCTGTGAAAATCCTATAAAACTTTTCACATGTTTTATAAATAAATATTAAATGAATACATTATTATATTTTGTTAAATTATTTACTTGCAATATAATTTTTTAATTATTCCCTCCTGTTCCTAGAGCAATCATTATACCTACCTTACAAGGATAAGGGTGCTTGGGCTTCCTTTTAGGTTGAGGTAGAAAAATTTAGACAACATGTGCTCTCTATGTGAAAGAAGACACATCTTCAACAAATGATTACATTAGCAACAAAACAATTCTGGTACAAAAACAAGTTTAGTGATAGAGTCGAATTTATATAAGAACTAAGTAAATATTTATAATACAAATTTTGTTAGACCTTTCAATCAACAAGTAGATTTCTAATATTTTTGTCATATAAAATAGTTAAATTTGATGCTTTATATTAAAAAAAATAACATATTGTTGCCAAGATTTATGATTACACTCCCCATAATTTATGTGATGATGGGTTTTGTAGTTAAAAAGTAAAGGTTAGTCATAAGAAGTTTTTTTTTAGCAAAAATAAAATATAACTACTCTCCACACAAAAAAACTATATATAAACAGAAAGACAAATCAATTATAATAAATGTATATATCAAATATTCATGTTTCTTTTTGAAAAATTTAGTTAATAAGGCACCATTAATTGTGAAACCAATGCACCATTTCACAAATAAAGATTAACATAAAATTTGGGTCAAGTAAGCATGGGGACTTCTGAGCTCGTAATTTCTACACAATGAATTTAGTCATTTTAGAAGGAAAATTCCAATTCATTCAACTAGAGAAAACAAATTTGTAGATAAATTTATAAATAATGGATATATTTTATATTCAAGTAGATTGTTACAATATTCTAGATATTTAATAAGAAATGACTTGAAAAACCCAACACAACACCTCTCAAATCTAACTTAAAATTACATTTAGGGATAAGAAATCATAATGTTTTAATTGAATTTTATAGAAGTCTCCATATTTTCACATAATTTGTATAAATAAAAAATCAAAAACCTCCAGCATACCCTTTCTTATAATTAACTCAACATAACATTTGGGGAAGAAAATCCTATGAGCTTCCTTGTCTAAATTTTATAGATAATATGTTTGATTAAAATTCATTTTAGTTTGAAACTTTGATATAGGATACATATAAGTCTAACATAGATACAATATGAAATTTTTTGGCTTTTAGGGTTAGTCATTTATTATTATTATTATTATTATTATTATTATTATTATTATTATTATTATTATTATTATTATTATTATTATTATTATTATTATTACTATTATTATTATTATTATTATTATTATTATTACTATTATTATTGTTGTTATTATTATTATTATTATTAGTATTATTATTATTATTATTATTATTATTATTATTATTATTATTATTATTATTATTATTATTATTATTATTGAGAAAAACAAGTGAATGAAAAAAGTCTTCATGAAGTTTTGTTTTAAACTTCCAAATATAAAAATAAGAATCATT
Organism: Torreya grandis; assembly: GCA_037957365.1. Classification (NCBI taxonomy): domain Eukaryota; kingdom Viridiplantae; phylum Streptophyta; class Pinopsida; order Cupressales; family Taxaceae; genus Torreya; species Torreya grandis. The sequence continues at coordinate 1,380,656 of JARHVA010004772.1, read as the reverse complement.
TATAAAATATCAACACACTTCTAATTTTAAATCAACATAACATTTAGGGAAAACTGGAAATTAAGGCAAAGATTTTTTACACATCACAATTTTATGCATACTAAGACCGTTCATTGACAATTGTAGTTAGATAGTATAAGTATATCTAACATGGGTGATGTTGGTAAATAATAAGGACCTTGCAGATGAATTTTTTAGCATGGATTATAATTTAGAGAACAATATTGATTCCAATATGCTTTATAAATCTCAATAACAAACATAAAATGGATTTAAATTGAATCATATTTATTAAAATTCAGCCTTCCTAGTTTAAATAACAAATATCAAAATTTTATAAAATTGAAAATTTAATGTAGTCCAAAAACATAATTAACATGGAATTACAGAGAGAAATTAAATACATTAATTAAATTCTAATCTCGACCATTTAATTTCAAGGCTGCCAAAAACATGACATGTTATTTCTTTGTCCATCCTTCCCTTTGATTTATTAATGATAAGGCTTCCTCACTTGTAAAAATACATTTCATTGTAGTTTTTATAAAATCTTAAAAAAAACCAAAGTATAAATAATTTTATAATTACATATAAGTAGGTTGGTCTTATCATAAATTATTGAAAACTAAATGTTGGTTCCCAATTGTATACCTCTTTCGCTCAACCTTGCACACTTGAATAAAATGGTAAATAAAGAGGAGAAACATACTAATATGTCATTATATCCAAGGGAGGGTTTTGTATCAAGAATGGATCAAATGGAGAAAATTTCTAAGAGGCACCGACAAAGGATATGTTTATCCCCCTGCTACATCTAGACCTACCTAAACCAAGGTGAGAAGACCTATGGAATAGATTTCTCATATCAAAGTATTCTATATTTCGATCACCATGGGGATTATTAGCATAAAGAGAGATAAATGCGACTAGGGCACAACCAAACTTCTTCAATCAACCTAGGAAGGGTTGTCACATGGAATAAGCAAATGCACTAAGTCACATACAAACTACTGAAGATACATGGAAAAGTAACTACAATCATCATTCTAGATAATTTTCAAACAACATGGGTTGAATGGAAAATTGTAGTACTAGGTCTTTAAAGCACAAAATGTAGACACATTTTAAGTATGCAAGATTTTATGAATCTATAGGGAAAATAACACATATATCATGCAAAGGGTGTATTATTTGTATGGTAGAATAGGGTAAGATAATTAGATAATAATAAAATGGGGTGGTGTGTTTGTGGTTTTCAAACAACAAGGTTTCTTTCAACATACATGACATCACCTACTAGAAATATGTAGGAAAACTAAAATGCAATTAATGGAAAATACAAGGAAAAATTTGCATCCATTGGTGCCAATAAAATGCAAATTCCCAAATGATCACTAAAACCCAAGAACATATACTAAAATTAGAATTCCAAATACTTTCTCCTTCTAAATTCATGAACCCAGGGTGTCTTAAATAGGTATTCAATAAAATATTTCCAATTCTCTATGCAAAAATGGGTTTATAACCTAGATCTATGCCCAAGATGACAACCATACATAAGCACAATACTAAATATCCAATCAACATAAAATGTGAAACATGTCATTGCATTTCATCAATAAGATACAATAAAGAACCACAAGTATTTTCCATTTACTTGAATAAAAATTTTACATACACCAATGTTTCAAAATCTTATCATGGGGACAAGAATGGTGGATATGTTCTATATTGGAAAGGTAATACATATAAAGATACTCTCAAATATTGCAAATGGTTGTACAACTACAACCACCTTAGCAGGAGAGACAAAATACATAGAAAACCATGATCCTAAAATTTAGAAGAGGCTATACTTAGAAAATCAAAGACCTACCACTAAAGAAGAAAGGAGAAGCCCTTCATTTATACATTTTGCACCTTTTTCAAATATGGGATTGTGGGTTGCAATTTGAGAAATTATAAAGTATCCTCCAAATTCTACCAAAATGCTCATAGCTAGAAAATATTCCTTACCATGCCTAAAATTTTCATCTATTTTCAACAAAAATCATTTATCTAAGTGCCTCTATAATGAATGATGAATATCTATAAGAAACCCTTTGAAGATGACTTTTTACATGATCTCGAAGGTGAAATTTTATGGTGGAGGCTGAACAAACTTTATCCTCAAGTGTAACTACTTGAAGATATATTTTATAATTTGATTACACATTTAGAACCTCTTGGAAAACTACCTTTCATCTTATGAATGCCATAGAATAACTTAATCTTGTAATGATGGCATATGAATGATTCAATTTTTCTATAAACATAGAATAATCCATGGCCATTTAGAAAATATGCTTTGGAATGACCCATGCTCCTTCTTCTATGATTTGATTTCTTTTTTGTCTATGAAGGAATTATGAATTTTATCTTTAAAACCAAATACTGACACATAGCATACCACATCATATCTAATTAAGCCATATAATTGGATCCAACATAGACATGTGTCGCTTAATCATGTAGTCTCTAAGGTGGATCAAATACAAACCATTGATATTTTAAGAAGTAACCCATGATTCACTTCATTTATATCCATTTATCTTTATTTGGGCATCTGAGAACATGTCACTTTGTAGGTCCATGGGTTCCCTATTTACCTTGGAAATATTATTAGTTGCTTGAATGTTATCATACCATGTGGAAGACTCTCATTAGATCTTTGGCATTATTGAACTATTAACTCTTCACTCACAATTTTGGATCTTTAAATTATGCTTGAGCTTTAATCATGAGCTATGGGCTTGAAATTTGTCACTTCCACATTTATCTTGAGTCCTTTAAAAAATTCCACCTTCATATCGCACCATTGATCGCATTTTCATGTATCAAATTCACTCCATTAATCTCTATCTATGGGGTTCAATCCTTTGCTCCATGTATCATTGGATCTTTGATAGGATTCTCACGATGGTGACAATTGTCATCTTCTCAAACATTTCAGGGCTTTGTAGATGTCTTGACCTATTATGCACTATCAATTAGTATCTATATGCTTTGTTGCATACCATCAATTTATGAAAACATGATCTATCCTTAAATCATGCCTCATGATCTTGACACTTGTCTCTTTTATGCTTCTCCTAAGTCTTTTTAACTTTTTATCTTTGATCATATACCATAAGATCATCTTTCATTGAGTTAATGTAAATCATTCGATTGTGATTTACTAGATTAGACATGATTCGATCCAAATTAACATAAAAATAATTAAGTAAAATTTTAGAGAATAAATAACTTAGTATAAAGTCTTAGCCTAAGGTTTTGTTGCACTAATAAATAAGATAGAAAGTTTAGGATAAGTTTATAATAAAGGGACCAAGCATTAGTTATACCATGTTAATAGATAAAAGGGACCAAGGGCCATAGGATATAAAAGGGACTAAATATTAATTTTAGACTAAGGTTTGGTCATGTTAATAAACAAGACTAAACCTTAGTATAAAAATTAAACTAAGTCCATGGCATATTTAAAACATTCCCAAGTAAATTTTTTCCACCAAATTTGAATTTAAATGGAAATGCCTACATTAAGGCAATTAGAAAAAGGGTTTTAAGATGCTCATACATGAATTCAACTTGGCTTTTGAAATACCAAAGGCTAGTAAATAACAAATTAATATGAAATATTGTAATGTAGACATTGTCCATTGTAAATAGACTCCATTAGACTTGCAACATGTATTTATTAATTGTGAAGTTATTTGAACATTTAGGTGAATTTGGATCCTAAACACTATCTTATAAAAGACTCATTGAGTTAGGAATAAAATTAATCTAAATACCTACACTAACTCTATAAGGAACCTTCTTCTAGGATAAAAAGGAAAGTTATGTAATCTACTATAGGACACTTGAACTCTAATGAACACTTGAAATAGGAAGTGGGATAAACAAATTTGGTATTTATTCTTAGAAAAGGCTCAATCACTTCAATGAAATTTTGGGCACTAACATTGTTTCTCTCTGAAGGATGTACACCCCCTATGGGTGTGCAAAGAACCATAGAACATAAGACTAGGTGCCAATTCATCAGGGTACAATGTCAAATTTTAGTGAATTTATATCAATAGAGATGCATGAGGGATCAACAAAACAAGATAGAATAAAAAAATGGGTTAGGAGGAATTATAAATGAATGCATGAGAAAAACTCAAATGGAAACTATATAAGGCCCAAAGCAAAGGGCTAATAAAGAATCAAAATAACAAAACTATACATTATATAATTATGTACATAGTTACAAACTCAATCAATGAAGTGTTTAAGATGTCTTCCATGGACTAGCTAATCAAGTATTTCACCATCATGTCTCTTAGGAAAAGAATGTGTTCCCCAAATGTAGGGATATCAAAATTCACCTGAACTTTAAAGGGTGTTGGAGCACTGAAAGGATGTGGGGTTAAAGATGAAGAACCAAAATTTCCATCAAAATGTGTTGGAGAATTTAGGTGAATTTTTATAACATCTATGATTGATGTTGTTGGAGGGCTTCATTCATTATTTCCTTGAAAAGATTGGATGTCTCAGTGTTATCCACTATTTGAAGTCATTTAGAGTGAATAGGTAGATAGTCTACTGGTTCTATTTTCCACCCAAGCTTCCTGTAATCTGACCTCATCCTCAGGATCATACACTTTAAACACAAACCACTCTAATACCACTGATTCAAAACATAAAATCTTTGGTTGAAGTATAATTCAAGAAACAAAAACAACACAACAATAATAGTGCTATCTCTAAGAAGAGATGTTTCATTCATCAAATTTTCAGACCCAAACATATGTCTATCTCTCAGAAGAGATGTCTGATTTCCATTTCAGGTTACATCTTCATTTATACATGTTTTTAAATTACTAGGAGGATGTGGAAGGTCACCAATCTCAAGGGAGATTAAGTGGTTTGACTTCCATGATTTACAATAATATAGAATTTGAGGAATTACTATGTTTAGAAACTATTTTTAGACTGCACTACTAAAATTGAAATTTGGGGCACTTCTAATTTTTTTGGGGGTTAAAAATCCACCTAGAAAAGGTCTATTACATCTCATTATTTTCTCCTCATTCTTATATTTCCAACAGTTCAAATGGGAAGTCAAATAGAGATATGGTGCAAAATTATGGCTCTCAGAAGTTCTACCTCTAATTAGGGTAGAAGCATCACCCAAATTCACACCTAAAATGTTGCTTGGATCACTTACTCATTTTTTAATGGGAGCAATCCTCATCCACCTAATCCAAGCAAAGGGGTGCATTTTGAAAACCTGGTGTATAGATATATTGTTTCATCACAAATTACCCCTCCCATTACATGTACACAAATATAAATGTTTATTAGCTATGACAGATATATGGAGACACCTATAGTTTTGGTATAGAAAGTAGAAGGTAAGGTCAAATACATCATATAAATACCATTAAATATTAAAATTACTAGTTAGGGGAAGGATATTAATCATTTCCATGTAACATGGACATCATCCCCAATGTTTATTCTACCTACTACTCAAAGATACCATCCACCTTGACAATCAAAACCAATTCAGTAGGAACCATAAGAAAGGCAAAATGACCAAATAGAGTAAAAATTTGCATTGAATATTCATTCATAGATTAGGAAAATACAACATGAAGAATAAATTTGAAGACATAACTTGGTAATAACCAAACAACCTATATTTAAATTCTATTTTGAGAGACAAACAAGAATTTTGAGAGAAGTTAATAGGAAAACTATGTTGATTGAAGGCCTAAATATAGATCTAGAGTAGAGAAAATATGTCTTATTTATAACTAAGATAAGTAAAGTGAATCAATCAAACCTAGATAGGATTATAAAATACCTTTACATTTTTTTAGATGTAATAGCAGGATGATCAAAGAAATGTTTAGAATATTTTATCAAGTAGTGCAAAGGTAGCTAGAGGTGAGTACCATCCAATCCCCTAAAGAGAGAATGTATAATTTATATTGGATAGTTATTAATTTATTTGATACCATTAGTTTATTAAGGTCTACAAATGTGACCTCCTAAACTAAATAGGGAGACATTATTAAAATATTTAACAAAATAAAAGATATGGATTGGAAATTGCATTTTGAAATCTAATAAATAATAAATAGGGTTGATGCCCACCTCAATTTAATGATAACATCTGAAGTTACTTGGGTAAAAAGTTATATTAATTTAAAAAGGGATATTAGAATGGCATTAAGAGAGGCAAAATCTGGTGCAATAATCTATGAACCAAGAGAGGTGATCTCTTTCTATATGAACTAACTTAAGAGTCATTCAAGTAGGCACTCCACATGGGCAATTGGTGTTGAGGCCCATTTTGAGAATTTTTTGAAAATATCATTAGATAGTTTCAGAATAGAGATCGAGGGACTCTCTATAGAACCAATGATGAGGTAATGTAACTAGTAAATTTTGTAAGAGATAAAATTGAAGGGGATAATTCATTTCATGTTGAGGTTAAAGCTACATTACATATACACAAGAAACTAATGGAAAAGCTTCCTTAGTTATTCAAAAGAGATTTTCTTGATTTTGAGACCATTGATATGGACTTACAAGCATGTCATGTACTTTACATTTAGATATAATAAACTAAACAAACAATTCTGGTAACAGGGGTCATGTCAACCCAACCTCAGAGTACTCATCTTCCCAAATTCACATTTGTGCATACTCAAACTAGGCCAACATATGTCCCTCTTTTGGTAGTTACAACATGTTCTTCTATATATAAAATGCATATTCGAGTTATATTCGATCCATGTCATCTTACACTTAGACTAAATCATAGTTAAAATTCTTCTAAAAATGCTGCATTAGGATCATATAATCATACATATGTACCTACATGTTATAGTTAATATGGGATTATTAGTTGCATATTTATTTAACATGTATATATTGTATTTTTAGATGAAGAACTATATTCTAAGCCATCAATGTTGTACATGCATGAAATACATAACATTAATATACAATGTTATTTCTAGACTTTTCTTGAGAGATCATACCTTCCCCATCCCAAGACAATTTGTAATTGTATCCAACTATTCTAAATGGAGTGGAATTTTGGCTATTAAAATTAATAAGAAATTCTTATTTCTAACTTTCTCTTGATGTGTAAATATTGATTCTTCTCCAACTCTGTGTATTGTGTAAGATATGTTATCATTATGGTATATTAGTTCTCTATTTTTTCATTAGTTATTTTTAAAATAGAGTTATCCATTTTTAGATATCACTTATTTTATTACCTTCTACATGTTGATTGTAACCCCCCTTTGTAAATGTGTTATAACAATCTAACAAATGCAAAAACTTTTGGTTATATATGTTTATGTTTATTGATTTTGGTTACCTTAGACTTATAATAGTGTTTTAATTTTAGTGTGATACAACATCTAGTAGTAGGCATTAGTCTTTTGGTTTCTTATCCTACCCAAGTTCAAGTATTAGACTTAAAAGGGATCATCTTTTGTGGTCCATAAGCTACTTTTATGCTCTTCCATATCTCTTTTATGAGATTATTTTAGAATTCCTACCGACATTACTTAGAACCATCATCCTTCCACCCATTTAAGGTATATATAGGTTCCTCCACATCTGGCCCATTCATGTTAAATAATTTTATTCACTCATTGCTATTCTACGAACAAGTTGTGATAAAACTAAATACCCTACAAGTCATGCATCTAAGTGAAGTTAATATCATTGATTCTAAAGTGTTGCAAGATAACTCATAGAATCCCCTAAAATTTTGATTAAACCCACATCAATAAGAGATTTGAATTTATTCTAGAAAGAGGACCTTTACCTCTACCTCTATTTTCTTTGAAAGGAATCACTTGAGTTGCACTAAAAGCACCCAAAATATTAACAATGTTAACCTCATAAACTAACTTACTATTCAAAACTTTGTAAATAAATATAAATTTTAGGTCAGATAAAGGAGTTAAGAGGAAACATTTATTTCAATCATTCTCTCCAAGAATATAAACCCATCTTCCATTACTCTCCATAACCCAGGCTCATCGATAACCTCAACTCCAAGTTCTGGTTTAGGCTCTGACTTAGCTAACTAGTTATTCTATAAATGTCATTGTAGTTGTCCATGATTTACATATAAAACTTAATAAATATCTACTTTCCTATGCTGCCTTGGGAGGAAGGACTACAAAATAACCTATCAAGGCCCTTAAAACTCCTTTGGGAATATTATATGTAACCCACAAAGATGTGACATGCATAGTTTTCCCCTTCAGATTATAAGATTCAGCCTATGACAAATTTCTAAATATCCTAAAAGGTTACATTACCTCTTGGGAAGAGTTTCAAAACACTTTTTTGGGCACAATTTGCTAGGTCACAAGTGAAAGTGTTATTTATCAAAACTTTGCTAGTATAAGATGAGAATGCAATGAATTGGTCTAATCCTTCAATGATAGATTTCAAAATATGTAAAACATATTAGAAACTACTTATAAACATAATGAGGAGCTAGCTCTCAAGATGTATAAAAATGCCTTAGATCCTAGGACTATTACTTTATTACGTATATCTATTGGTATTGGCACACTACCTTTAGTTTATACTAAAGTTATCAACATTGATAAAAAATTGAATCCTCTAGTGAAATCCTTGGATCTAATCAACCTTGGTCTTGTTTTCCTAGATTTTAGTCCATTTCTAAATACAAAATAAAAAATTGTGGCCCAAAACTAAAACATGTTGTATAATCAGTTACCTTTAACCTAGGTTCCACCCAATCATCATCTTAGCTTCATAAATAATCCTAGTTCTATCCAAAAAATCCTAAATTAGTGATGGATACTATTTAATTATAATATAGCATATAGTAAAAATTATAATTCCAAAAAAATAGAACTGGAATCAACACAAATGACTATCTTTAAATTGAGTGATGAGTACCTGAACATCCAAAAATACATAAATAATACTTGAGGCCATAATACAAATCATAGATTCAAGTTATGTAAATATAAGAAACATTATAATAGGTATTTAAATAATTAAGAACAACAAGTGTCATCCAATAGGAATCCATAGATCAATATCATGGACACAACCCTTCCTAATTGGTGCAAGGTTCAAAACACATCACGGCATTGTGAATTAGACTACATCAAAAAAATTAGTACTTTTAAGATGTTTTAAAAGGATATGGATAGACAAGATAATTGTTATAATAAGTCAAAACCATCCTCATTTAATGCTTCAATACATCCCAATACATCTATGGTGTTTGATACCTATGATTTTCCTTTCCCAATGGAAGATGACAATGAAATTAAAGATAATAATTATGAGATCCATGCGTTACAATAGTGCCATTAGGTAAGGAATAGTTACAATATAAGGAAAAAACATCTTTTGACTACTTTGACACCTCCTAGAAATAATTCTACTACTCCACCTAATCCTAATGCTAGAAAAACTACTTCCTCCCAAGGAGAAAAACCAATTGTAAAGCTTAGAACAACAAGGTAAAGGAGAATTAAAAAATTTCAAATATATGAATAATATTAAGGATAAATTTAGAATCCATGAGCTATCCCAAATCACTGAACAAATACAATTGTTACTCAAGGCTCTAATAGGAAGGATATATGACAAGTCCAAAAATACCCACACCAATGTAATGGTGTAAAAAGACAAACATAAAGTACCATTGTTTATCATAACTATTTGAATGTTTAATAAGAACTCACATAGTTAGTTTGTTTACTTTGGAGCCTCATCCATTGTGATGCCCATAACTGCCTACCAAAAGTTATGTTTGATTATAGATAAGTTATGGAGATTTGGTTTGTAGTTAGATAAGTCTTTTGTCTCCTGTGTCAGAGAATTAAAAAATATTTGTATTCAATTAGAATTTTGATCACTTGTCAAACATACCATTGATATATTAGTTGTGGATATTTTAGAAGCATATATTATACTACTGAGACAAGATTAGTCAAATAATGTGAATGGGTACATGGCCATAGATTTCTCTCGTATGTGGTTGCCTTGGGGAAAAATACAAAAACTAGATCAAGGTGTATCGAGAGGCAAATATGAGGTCCCTAATTACCAAGTTAAACACATAGCATGAGAATATTAACTTTCTCTCCTCACATGAAGTTGTGTATAATTTTACCACCAAATAATAGCTTCATGAACAAGAATTTGAAGGTCCTCAATTATGAACACTCCATTTCAATGATGTCTAATCAAAATAAGGATTTAGTATTGCCATGGCCCTCAAATATCCAAAATGGAAGCTATACCTAGCCACCTATTGGTTGTATTTCCCTAACCACAATAATATAACTAGGTGTGAATATGTAGTTCTAGGCCTATAATTTGAAATAAAGCATAATATTAAGTAGCTAAAAATGTTTGGTGACTCTAGGCTACTTATGAACCAAATTATAAATATATATAAATGAAAACTCACTTATTTAAATAATTAAAGTACCTATCATGGGATTTTATTGACTCCTTTGGAGAATTCAACATCAAATCCATCCCAAGTGAAAAAAATTAAATAATAGACTCGTTAGTAGCTTCAAATTCTAAAATAACACCACTTTAGAAGATTAAAATGTAAAAATTATTAGTGGAACTAGTTCCTTGCCTTTTTTTCATAGAAAACGTGGACAAATTATAAGTGTTTTAGGAGATTCAATAGATTATGAAATTAATGAAAATTTCTAAAGCTTTTGAAGCCTAGATAGTAAATGAAGAAGATGTTGTGTTGTTGTAGATTGAAGACTTGGTAGAAGATGTATTTTTTAAATTAAAGGAGAAATACATCCATTTTGGCATGGTCTCCTTAGAATGATAATTTATATTATATACCTAGACTCAAAATAAAAAATAACTTAAAACAATAGAGACTGATTTCATTGAAGAGAATTTGGGAACTGACAAACATTCCCCATTTATGGATGTGGACTCGAGTTTCAAAAATAATGAAAATCAAAGGTTGATGAGATTACTTCCATATTATAATGATGTCATATCATGGGCATACGACGGCTTTGTAATCTTTAACCCTAGGTTGATCACCCATAACATTGCCCTAATTCTAGACAACAACCCTTTTAGGCAAAGACAAAGGCTAATGAATCTAATATTATAACATGTCATACAAGATGAACTATAGAAGCTAATATATGCTAAAATTATCTTCCCAATAAGACATATGACCTAGGTATCCAATCTAGTATGAGTTAGAAAGAAGAATGGATAAACCAGACTCTATGTTGATTTCAAAAACATAAATATAGAGTACTAAGAGGATAATTACCCTTTACCCTATTTGGATAAATTAATTTAAATGGTAAGTGGATCTAAAATGATTTATTTCTTGTATGTATTCTTAAGCCACAATCAAGTACTGGTTGAGTGAGAAGATAGAATATAGATTGCCTTTACCACCAAGTAAGGAAGTTTCACATATAAAAGGATGTCATTAGACCTAATTAATATAGGATCCACCTTTGAGAGTGTAATAGATTTTCACTTTAGATACTAGTGGGGAAGTGTGTCATCATCTACATGGATGACTTCACTATGTTTTAAAAAGATAGAGTTGATCAAATAGAACATATACAAAAAGTCTTTTACATATGTATAATATAAGGGGTTTCTTTGAATCCAAAGAAAAGAATCTTTAGATTTGTTTAAGGAAAGTTTATGGGTTATGTCAACACAAAATATAGGATCTCCATTGATCCATAATGTGTTGAATCCATTTCTAAGTTGATCCCACATAGAAATAATGAGCTGAAATATTTAAATGGAAATGATAACTTTGTAAGGAAATTTATTTCTAGTTTTGTAGATATTATCAATCCATTGAATGTTATTTTGAAACAATATGCCAAGATATAGTGGAAATACAGGCCAAATAAGACTTCATGGACATCAGTATGGTAATCACTTATGCTCTAGTTCTGATTACTCTAGCCTTTAATAAATATTTTTATCTTTATTCATTCACCACTGAACATATTTTTATTGTAGTACTTACACAAAATATGGAAGATAATTAAAATCCCATTGAATTAATGAGAACTAATTTGAAGGATGCATATTTTAAATAACCCATAAGTGAGAAACAAATATATGCCTTGATCAAAGCTATCAAAAAATTCATGCATTGTATTTAGAGGAATAAAAAAATATGCCATCATCCAAGACCCAGTTGTCAAGCTCACATTTGGACATAATTAGTGGGGTGAAAGAAGAGGAAAATAGATAGTTAAATTTTATTATTTTGACATCAAAAACATACCTGTTAAGATGGTAAGAGGCTAGGTAATCATCCAAGTGATAACTGAATTTGATCCACACATCTACATTTACTATATCAATAAGGATCAGGTAACTGGTATACAATGTTATTCATAAATTATCCACTACCTATTTACAAAAGCATCTTGTACTAAACTAAATATAAATAAAAGGTGAGCCCTTAGGCTCAAATTAGCTAATTACATGATCAAGAAAGGAGTCATATATATGAAAAAATTTGAAGGCATCCATCTAATATGCATTTTAAGAGGAGAGTATAATGACATCCTAGATACATTACACTATAATATTGGTAGTGGACATCATTTAGGAAGCACTACTACTAAAAATATTCTAAGGATGGGATACTTATAGTCTATAATCTTCAAGGATGCACACAACCATGTAAGATAATATCATGACTATGAAGTATTTAGGAAAATAAAATTAAACATTGAAATTCCTATGAATCCATTTATTGAAGTGCATCCCTTTGCCATGTAGGTCCTTAACTTTATTGGGATAAGAAACCCAAACTATTAAATGAGAGATAAATTTGTCCTCATAGCTAATTACTACTACACCAAGTGGACATAAGTTGTATCCACTACGAATTCCAAAATAATCAATGTTATCAAATTTATGGAAGAAACTATCTTGACTAGGTTTGGTACTCCAATTTCCATGGTTTGTGACAATTATCTAGCTTTTCAATCTTTTGAATTTATAGATTAGGCCTATAACAATCAGATCACCATCATGTTCTCTTTGAACTACTACCCTCATACAAATTGAGTATTTATATCCAACAATAATATGTTGGATGCCATTAATAAATCTTCTTACGATAAACTAAGAAAATGACATTTCTTATTAAAATATGCATTGTGACCCTAGTTAAAACTATACATAATTAACCTCTCAAGGATTCACATTTTTTTATTATGTGTGGACAATAAATAGTCTTCTTAATTACTCTCAATATATAAAAATACCAAATCATGCAAGATCACATGGGAGAAGGCGAGAAGATATAATATAGGCTATTACATATAGTATAGATGAAGGGTACAAGAGATGAATTACATCATACCTTCAGTAAACGTCATGCTATTGTTAAATGGTGGTTTAATAAAAGTTCCAAAATCAAGTCATTAGGGATTTTAGACTTACTGATTGTATGTAACAAAACACAATAAGATAAGGGAAAACATGACAATATCACTCCTATGCATATTGGACCATATCAGATATTAGAAATCTTTAGTAATAATGCCTTCTAGTTGAAAAATCTCCAAGGAAATGACCTCAACTTTCTAGTCAATAATTTTTTTCTAAAGAACTATTCCATGGATATTCTAACTGGAGATGATTCTAAGTAAACTATAAGTGGATATTTTTACAAGGATTATATTATACTTTTTAATTTATAGATTAGTTTTCCTACTTTCTAGAATTAGTTTTCTTATTTTCTACATTTTGCTTTTTGTAGATTAGATGTTATGATTTCTTTGTTAGTTTTATATGTTAAAAAATAGACCCACCAATTTTATATGTTATAACTACAAAATGGGACATGCCCTCCCACTAAAAAGGAGACAATATATAACTAATAAAAATGGTATTCACAGGGATTTATTCTAACAATACTATACTTTTTAGAGTTAAGATATATATTGTGATTAAATTAGGTTTTGCTTGTGATGAATAGGTTTACAAGACTTTTGGGATTTCCTCTAATATACTCATGAAATTTTTAGACATTAATTCTATTTCAAAATATGTATTAAACTATTTCATCTTAAAACATGGATGAGAGATAACAAAAATAGACACTTATTTTGTCAATACACACTAATAGGGACGTATTGACAAAATAAGTTTTCTTCTACATACACCTAGTCAATGGTGGTTCAAACCCTTTTCTATCTATGTTGGGTGATTCTTTTAATCTCTACCAGGGCTATGGATTCTTAATTGGTAGTATAGAAAGGCTTTGTTTGAAATCATAATTATCTCTATTAGGGCATGGATGCTTGGCTAGTAATAGGGTAATTCCTAGGGTTTCCTTACTATTTGTTTACTAAATCAGAAGTCAAAGTGAAACTTATAGTGGTTATTCAGGTCTCCTTTAAACTTTCATAACTAATGGGAATTGATTTCACTAGATCACAAACATAAATCTATGGAATTTAAATGGTTAGTATGTTGCATGAGTAAATAGGAGTCTATTTAAGAGTTTGGTTTTTGTATTCCTTCTTTATTGGATCTGAACTTTTGTCATAATGTATTACTAAAATTCTATGTTCTCAAAATACTCAAGATTATTTTCCTCTATGATTCACTAGTTATTTTTCCCTAACACACACAACCCATTTCTAAAATATTCAAATAGGAGCCCAATATTAATTGAGAATACTTTTACCCTCTTATTAAGTGGAAGTCTATGATACAAATATCTCAATAATATGAATTATTAGAATTTATCTAATGCTTGATAAATTTGCTTGAATATCATTTTTATTTGTTTGCTTAATGTAACCCACATGTTTCATCTCATTCCTAGTACAATGTTTTTGAAGCTAAAAGGAATTGAAGTTGTGTTTAAGTCATATAATATGTGTAGATTAAAAAATACTCTATGTTTCATTTTGATTTGCAGTTGTGCACTACAAAATTTTGTCCCCACACACTTTGGTTTGAGATGGAGAAGTTTTGACTCAGAGCTCGGGCTTGATTTTATTTAATGCCTCATTTTTAGTGTCAAAGTAAAGCGGAAGCTGCCAAGTGTCATCAGCCAAGGCACCTTTCATAATTTCTATAAGTTGGTTGGGATGTGCCATGTATCTCATAGTAACTCAGTGGAATGTGACAAGTGTCGACATCCATGTTTCATATCGGCATCCACATTTAACATCTCTTTTAAGTAGAAGGTTTTAACAAGCTAAGTATCAGGATCAGGTAGAGGGTGCCAAGTGGCAATAGCGGAAGGTTTCAATTTGATTTTCTAAAAAGTGATGGAAGATGCTATGTATCCCAATTGAAGAGAGTAGAAGCCACCATGTGTCAACCTCTGAATTATCTTCATTTTGTTCACCGATATAGTAAAGACTGTGGTCGGTCTCAGGTTTTATTTTTGAAGCAAGCAAAATCTACCAAGTGTCATTATCCATGTAAATATGAAATGAGCCCGATTGTTTCTATAATATAAATAGAGTGACATAGAGACCATCACATGTTACCTTCCACAGGTTTCTCAAAAGATGGCTAAAAGCAGTAGAGATCACCACATATCCCTAGTTAAGTAAAGTGGAGATTGCCACGTGTCCTTTGTTGAGGCAAGCAGAAATCACCACCTATCCCTATGCCCTTTCTAAAGTTGTTCAGGTGAGAAATGCTATGGGTCTTATTTTTTGTTAAGTTGTTAAAGTTTTGAAGAAGCAGATTGTGAAAGGTGTCAAAGGCGGAACACTCCTAAGCAAAGACACAAAAAGAGTATAAGTTACACGAAAAATGCCATGTGTCTTCAGTAAGTACTGTAGAACACGCTAAGTGTTTTTGTCCAATGCATCCTAAATAAAGAGAAGGTTTTCAAGAGGAAAAGGGGAATCAACAAAGTGTCCTTTCCTATTTGAAAGAAGGAGGGGTACTGAGTATTTACTTTAGCCAATGAAGTTGTAGAGAAGCAAAATGTTTCAAATATAAGAAATATCTTGTGTTAGTACTTCTAGTTCAGTTAGAGTTCTGTTGGGCCATTTAGATTGAGAACACGCAGACAATCTAGAAGCAATCCAAGGTTATAAATAGGGGTGCAGAGATCCCCTAAAGAGAGTAGAATCTAGAGAGAATTTTTTTAGAGAAATATTGTCAAGAGTTTTTAGACTTTCTAGAGTTGTGATTGGGAATATCATTTGCCTTTGTTCTATTTTCTTAAGTTGGAAAGTTTATGTAACTGTGCATGTTTCTGTGCCTCAATAAGAAGATTGAGTCCTGTGCCTTTGTTGATATTTTCTATGTCACTGCAAAAGTAGTCTAAAGCTGTGAGCCTCTGTTTCTATTATTTTCATCTTTTACATTGATCATGCCTTGTTTTCTCTTAAATGTAAGAACCTTACATATAGTTTCACTATGCTTAGATTAAGGGTCAAATTCCATTCAGGTGCATCACCATAGTTAGATTTTATTTTTTTGCATTTGTGTTTTTGTTAAAATTCCTATCCCTTTTCCCAGTATATGCTCGATATAAAGAAGAGACCAACTTATTAAAAATCTAGTGGTTGTTTCAAGTTGCAAGTTCCACATTTTTAAAATTTCCCATTGTTAGTGTTAGAAACAAGCACAATTTTAACCATCAACAGTTTTTGGCATGCCCGATGGGACAATCTTGAAGTTTATTTCAAGACCGTATGAATGAGAGAGCTACAAGGAGTCAGAGTTGTGGACCAGTAACTAGATCACAATCTACTGTAAATCTAGGTATTCTTTTTCCACCTTTGGTAACTAGTCCAAGAAGAAGATTCAATCAGTTTATACCAATACCAAGAGTAAATATGGGAGCCCCTATACCCCCAATGAATTATGCAAGTTGGAACACTGGTAGTCCTTTGATTCTCCCAATACCATCAGCCACTTGGGATCTTATCCCAGTAAATGCCTTGAAATCTCTACCCAAATTTAGTGGGAAAGATTTAAAAACACCTAAAGAACATCTTCAAATGTATCAGATGTCTATGTTATACATGTTGTCACACAATAGAATGTGGCTATAAGATTATTAGCGGCGTCTTTTAAAGGAAAAGCTCTGGAATGGTACCGGTCCTTGACCCCAAATACCATATCTACGTGGGATCAGCTCAGAGACCTTTTCTTTTAAATATTTGAAGAAAAGGGTGATAAGTATTCTTTGTTACAACAATTGATTACTATTCAAAGAGCACCACAAGAAGCAATGACTCACTTCAATTTGAGATTTCAAAAGACTTGGGAAAGAATCCCTGCTACAACTAGACCATTATCAGGTATGGCTATAGTGTTTTATCTTAAGGGTTTAAATTCAGACATATCTATTATGATTTGGTCACTTGGAGGTTAGACTCTATTGGAGCCTTATGACTATGCAATTAGAGCCGAAAATAATTTGATGGATGCTCTAAGGTTGCCTCTAAGGCCTCCCATGACCATATTTCTAGTGATTTCCTTGCCATTACCTCAGAAAGTCCCTAAATCCATAGCCCCACCTATGTCTATGTACACATATCCTCAACCACCTGCTAAAGAAATTGTCCCTGCACAGTCATCTGAGCTGGATGATATCAATAACATCTTAAGGACAATTTCTAATGAGTTATTTAATATGAAAAGACAACAGAATCCTTACCCTAAAACCCAATATCAAGGCTATCAAGGAAAAAAACTTCCATCACAACCAAACCAATATTAGGGTCCTCAAAGGCAAAATAACCCTCAGCCAGCAAACCAATTAGTTGCAGTCCCTACACCCTCATAGACTATTCCTCCCAATTCAAATAGGGAGATTGTTCTAGGGCAAAATAATTATGTAGATGGTACTAATGCCTAGTGTTTCCCTTGAAATAATGATCATACACCTAGAGATTGTCCCATGGGTAATCTACAACAAAAGGTAGTAGAGCAAAGAAGAATGGATGGACAATTTGCAAGTTCTAGTGACAATCAAGCCGACCAATCTTTTGGTATGCAAAATGTAGTCTTACTGGCTCAGATGCAAGGGTTGTCTTTGTAAAAAGAAGAAGAAATAGCCCTAGAACATGCTTTGTTTGCATGGGTTAAAGATGAATAATCAGTTTTATTGAACGAAGCTTCCACTTCCAAGAAACTAGAGGTGTAATCAGACTATTATACTAGATCAAAGAGAAGAATGGTAGAACAGCCTAAAGTTGTAAATAGTCAAGTCATGGAGAATCCTCTATTTCAAGGATAAAGAAGCATAGCTGTTAGACAAGAAATGCCTCAATCTGTGTAGAACCAAGTTATTCCTCCACAAATTCAATAAAAAGCAAAATATCCTTATTTTTAAAGAACTCAGACCCTGGGACCAATAAATGTGGTGGATAAATTGAAGAAAACCCCATCACAAGTATCAATATGGGATATATTGGCTATTCCTAAATAGAAGACACTACTACGAGAAGTTCTATAAGGCCAAGCAGTGCCCAAATGTACTATTATCAATGGACCTATAGAAAAAGAAAATCTCAAAGACACAGTTCATTTGCAGACAACAGCCCTAGTGAAGAATGCACCAGAGGTAAGCAAATCCAAACCAGATCCCTTCTATTTAACTCTAATAGTTGGCAAGAAACTACTGCATAATATAATGATAGACTCAGGGGCTAGTACTACAATAATTCCTAAGCAAATAGCTAATGCTTTAAAAATAAAGTATGAACCATTCACTAAAGGAGTCATGCAACTAGATGGCAAAGTAGTACAAATAATAGGGAGAATTAAACAACTCCCATTACAATTATATACTTGTCCCAATATAAATGTAAATCAAGATGTAGTAGTCATAGATATACCTCCTATTTTTGACCTATGTTTATCAAGAGACTTTACAGCCAAAATAGGAGGATATATGTCACTTGATTGGTCTCACCTCATCCTAAGAACCAAATATGGTTCAAAGATGAAGATATTATCTAAGCCATTATATAAGGATCGCATCACCAATGAACTAATCACAAAGTTAGAGGTAGATCATGCTATGATGAATAAAGAAGAAAGGGTTTTTGTTGAGGAGTTAGGTGATTGGACTGAACATGATCAGGAAGAGGAAAATGATCATTCATTAGCTATGATGCAAAGTGACCAATATGGAAATTATGACTCCATTGGTCTGGGAACTTATGTAATATTTGAGGAAGATTATAAAATCCCAAATATTTTAAGGGAAGAAAAGTCAAAAGATACCTCTTCTATCAATCCTCAAGTTTCTCAACATGAATTCCATATTCCAAGGGAGAAGTCACAAGCATATGCCTTAATCTCTGATGAAGAAGAGATAATTTTTGACTTTCTTATTACTTTGCAAGATGATGTGGAGGAGCATGGACATTTCCTTGATCATGATTTGAATGATTTGTTTGAAATCATTGTGTCAGGTTATACTATTTTTCAAGGAGGTTGTGAGCTGGTTGCAGATGAACAAGTCAGCATTGAGACTCAATTACATATGGAAAATTACTACAAACTTTTAGAATTATCCTTTCAAGAGGTTGGTAATTTTAAATTCATTAAAGAGGATGATCATGTAATAGAACCTGAGTTTGAGGTAGAAGGAGATAAGAAAATAAATGATATATATCAAATGACTTCTGTTAATGAGCAAATAATCATTAATTTCTTGATAAGACATGCCAATATAAGGAACTGACATTCGACAAGATTCCAAGAACAAGAAGAGTTTATATATGTTGGAAGCATGTTTGACTCAGACTCACTCGAATGCAGGCCAATCAATGTGGCATACAAAGAGAGCAAGTCACCTGAGCTATATCCAATTCAACCACTTGTTTGGCAACATAAGTCATCTTGTCATAAAGGAGACTTTAGAAATTCTTCTTTTGATCTAGGAGGGAGACAAAGATACTTGGTTAATGTATTATAGTTAGATAGTTTCCTCTTTCTGTGTTGTTTTGTTTTCCCATTTTTATTTTCCCACTTTATTTTAAATAAGTGTTATGTGAACACGTAGTCAGCAGCTCAAAGTTTTTATTCAAAATTTTCAAAATTTCTCAATACATTGAATATCTCCCAAATCCTTAGAAATCCCTAAGGTACCTTTCACTACCACTTGCATAACGTGTCTATCTCATTATACCATAAAGATTGAGAAAGATTTGCTAATGGTTATTTGAGTTTAATGCCATTTTAAGACTTGATAGTTCAATAAATGCCTTATAGCAAGAGTTAAAGCTTACAAGTTTCTCAAACATTCTTGCATCTACGTGAAAATATCATGCTACTTGTATTTTTAGTTCTGAGTAAACTTGCTTAAGTGAAAGTGCTTTTTGTTTTGCAAAATTTCATACCAGTTATCACAAAATAGATATAGAGATGGAGGGAGCACAGTCTTCACAACAAGAAGCTAGTATGTATGAATCCCTTGACAAGTTTCTTACGAGCAAGTCATATGCTTCAGCTCCCATGAAATCATTGAAGACCTACCCATGGACCAGAATCCCTGATGTTGGTCAAGCAAGTGACTTAGAAAAGATAAGAGATTATGCAGATGGAGTCATGGATCAAATTCTTCAAAGAGCTAGTAGCAAAACTCTTAGAGAAGGGGCACATCAAAGGTGTCTTTAGAGGGCTAGAGTGGGGCAATATGAGACATTTGTAATGAGTATATGGACTTCATAACTGGCTCAATTCATTGTCCTAAGCATGCATCCATGCCCTGACTTGGTCGAACTATGCGTAGACTTGTTCCATACACCCTCAAACACCATACAACAAGGTCCATTCATGGTGCAAATCACACCATAGGCTATCAAGGACATGTTAGCCCTATATTATGATAAGACAACTACATTTCCCATTGTTGCTAAAATGCAAAGAACATGAGAAAACATCAATACTCAGTGGAGTTTCTTAAGATATGAATTGCAAATGGGTGATGATGATACTACTATGCCTACACTCCCTACAACAAGAGCCCAATTCGCACAAGCTAGCTAAGATGCACTGTCTATGATGGCTTTTATCTTCAGCATGAAAGATGATATGGTAGTTTATGGAGAACAAATGGCTATCCTCTTCTAGCTGAAGACCGTCGATAAGACTTAAGAGTATCAGCTTGATTTTTTTGAATAGACTGCATACTCAATGGTGGAACAACTTGCCCAATTCAAAACAAAAGGTGTTTTTAGGTACTCTTCTTATTTGTTTCACCTCATGCTGTATCATAACTCCAACATCTTTTCCCAAAATATGCATCTTGATATGTACAACCCAAGTTTTGATCTCCAAAGGACCACTCTTGTGTCTACATGGACACATATTTTGTCAAAAATTAGTGATCCATATGAATTATGGGAATTGTTTGTTACCCTTACTTTTTGTCACCTCAGCCCCAAACTAGTTATAAATATACTATTTCCAAGTGTTTCAAACCTTCTGGCCAGTTGCCCAATTCTTTATGATTTCTATTTTGAATCCCACCATACAATTATTAGAGTCTATGGTTTTTGTGGGGAACCAATGTTGCTACCTAAGACTTTGACTCTTAAGATAGTATTCTTAGAGGTCACTAGGTAGGTGTCCATAGTAGATAATGAATATGGCTCTAGGAAGAGGAAGTGGAAAATGTATGACCTCCCATGGATGATAAATAACATGGTATTAGAAGCCAGAGACGCTGAGATTGTGCTGCTTAGAAAGATAGACTTCTTAGGTTTCCTTCTAGTCGAAGACAAATGGGTATATGACCCAAATGGTTTCATAGCTTCCTGGATAAGGACTAATTGGGTTACAACTAGAATTACACATGAGGGCCACCCCTTTTGGGAGAATAGGAAAAATCCTAGGGAAGATACTCTTGGATTTTATGTTGAATTAATAGATTTGCCCCTTCCACAAAATAGACCATGGGAAACTTTCTATTCTAAGCAAAGGGATTTTGATCCTAAAGTCAGAATGACTTCTGGCTTAAGAAGGGCACTAAAGAATAAAGATTGGGATGCTGAGAAAATAGAAGCATATTGGAAATATAGGCAAGAAGTTTGTCAAATAACTCATTCTTTTGGGAGCGTCGACTCAGATGAGAGATGGGAAGAACTATGGGATGAGTGCCATCTCTCCCTTGTACCTAACCCTAAGACAAGCAATTTTCCAACACAGGGTGTAGAGCCAGAAGCCAGAGTATGGTCTAGCTAAGAATCATAGGCCTTATGGCAAATTATAGCTACAATAACTATATCAGATTGGCCCCAATCTCTCAACATCATGGAAAAACAAGAGTGTGGTGCCTTCACCACTAAAAGCTTCCCCATCGGCATCGGTTATTGAAATTCCCAGTTCTCCAAAAGCATCACTAATAGTAATGGTTGATGTTGAAGAAAAAGAAACACAACCAAAAGAAGAAACACCAAAGAAGTGACTGAGGGTGTAGTTTTAGTTTAATTCAAAAGAGGAGGCAGACCCCCCACAATACCAATTATAGAGTACTATAATTTCTCCTTAGTTAAGTATTATTCCTCCTCCTCAATCCTTTTCTTCTCCTATCGATATGATGCTTTCATCTGGCTAGATGACATCTCCTACCACTTCTATTGTGCCCATTTTTCACTTCACCCCATCTATCCCTACTCAAGCCTTAACATTGCCTCACTTTTCTCCCTCTTTTCCCAGGAAGCTACCTCCTTAGATTGCCCATAGCCAACAATTGGCTATTCCATATGGTCTACCACAAGGACATCCTTTTGCGGGTGGGCACATTACCTCTCCTTCTACCTTCCAAACCTAGGCAGATGCTGCTAGGAAGGCAAGGGAAGCCTGAAGAGAGAAAAAGAAGATCAAGGAAAATAATGCCTTGGCTACACCACATCTATGGTCACAATTTGACCCAATTCAACAACAACTGACTGTGACTCATTTGTCACCAAATGTAATCAAGCCAAGTGAGCAGATGTAGCTAGAAGACTACACAATGAATGTAGTCGCTATAGACATGTCCCTATTTAGGCCACAAGATAAAATTTAGATGCTAACTGAATCCACTTTTGTAGTTGTTGAAGACTACTTGAAAACATCAAGGAGGCTATAGAAGATGGAGGCCGATTTAACCAAGGAAAAGGCAAACTATAATAGTTTGACCATAGAGATCAATATAAAAGATAATGAAACAGAGAATCTAAATAAATAGTTGTAAGATACTATTTATCTTTAGACTCACCAGGTGATCCAGGCCCAAAATGATTCCTTAAAAGCAGGGCTAACACAGGTAAAAGATGTAGTGATGACATTAAGGTGAGAAAAAGTAGTATTGCAAGACAAATGTGAGGAACCCCTGTTACAGGTTACTCAATTGCAATAGAAGCTACTAGCTAAATAGAATAATACCATGGCTATAAAAGCCTAATTTCAAGCTTAGCAACAAAGAGTAGAATAATTGACACTAGAGATGGCCAATAAGCCAAAGAATGTAGGAGTGTTAAGTCTAGTGAAGGAGCTTTATGAATCCATGTGGAAAAAAATCTCTTCAGAGATTATTCAGCTCAGGCCTTCTCTCACTTTCCTACAAAATGCACAGAAATTATGTGAAAAGGTGGATAAATCCATTGAAGACAATCTGGCTACTATTTTTGGGAGAGTTTTGGATTCCAAAACACTGCTGCAAAAGCTTTATGATGTAATGGATGTAACATTGTCAGTAGCAGGAATTGATAACATAATGGTCACTGCTAAGTGAGTGAATGAGGTTCTCAGTTGTAACTCCACAACCATCAATTATAGAGAGCTTCTCGATGTAATGAAAGAAGGAATCAGTGAAATGCAACAACACATTGAAGACCTAGTACAGTTAGGTCTTCCTTCTCCATTTCCTAATGACAACACGGTGCTAATGGTTGATGAAATTTAACCTTTGCTATTGGCCAAGCAGAATGATTAGATAGTTTTTAAGGATTTAAGGGATGATTCATCAGTCCCTGAAGTAGAAGCTATTTTGATTCCTATTTCCCAGCTTGAATTCAAATTGAAGGCTATGGTTTAGATTTTGTAAAAAATTTGAAACAAGGATATTATTAACCTTGATTTAGCCTTCAATGAATTGTAGAATAAGCAGGGGTTATCTAATAATGAGTGGTTCACCTATCAAATAGCATTGTTGAAGCTGCAATTTTGACATTTTGATAAAGTAGGAGTTGTGGTTTCTTTTTGAGTAGGCTCAAAAGTCCTTGGGGTCGCCAATAACTGTAGAGTAAATAATACTCTACGTTTCATTTTAATTCATAGTTGCACACTACAAAAAAAAATTCCCTGCACACTTTGGTTTGAGATGGCAAAGTTTTGACTTAGAGCTCAGGCTTGATTTTCTTTTTGCCACTTTTTTTAAGTGTCAAAGTAAAGTAGAAGCTACCAAGTTTCATCAGCTAAAGCACCTTTCATAATTTCTATAAGTTGTTTTGGATGTGCCACATATCTCATAGTAACTTAGTAGAATGCGAAAAGTGTCAGCATCCACATTTCATATCGACATCCGCATTTGAAATCTCTTTTAAGTGGAAGGTTTCAACAAGCTAAGTATCAGGATCAAGTAGAGGGCACCAAGTGGCAATAGTGAAAGGTTTCAATTTGCTTTTCTAAAAAGTGATGGAAGATGCCACATATCCCAGCTAAAGAGAGTAGAAGCCACCATGTGTCAACCTCCAAATTATCTTCATTTTGTTCACTGATATAGTAAAGACTATGGTGGGTTTCACGTTTTGTTTTTGAAATAAGTGAAAGATGCCAAGTGTCATTATCTATGTAAATATGAAATAAGGCTCGATTGTTTCTATAATATAAATAGAATGACATGGAGACCAACACGTGTCACCTTCTGTAGGTTTCTCAAAAGGTGGCTAAAAGTAGTGGAGATCACCACATATCCCTAGTTAAGTAAAGTAGAGATTGCGACATGTCCTTTGTTGAGGCAAGCGAAAATTGACACCTATCCCTATGCCCTTTTTAAAGTTGCTTGAGTGAGAAATTCTATGGGTCTTATTTTCTATTAAGTTGTTATAGTTTCAAAGAACTGGATTGTGATAGGTGTCCAAGGTCGAACACTCCTGAGTAAAGATACAAAAGAGTATAACTTACGCATAAAGTATCGTGTGTCTTTGGTAACTATTGGGGAACACACCAAGTGTCTATTTCTAGTGCATACTAAATAAAGAGAAGGTTTTCAAGAGGAAAAGGGGAATCAACCAAGTGTCCTCTCCCATTTGAAAGAAGGAAGGGTACTGAGTATTTACTTCAGCCAATGAACTTGCAGAGAAACAAAATGTTTCAAATATAGGAAATATCTTGTGTTAGTACTTCCAATTTAGTTAGAGTTCAGTTGGGCCATTTAGATTGAGAACATGTGAACAATCTAGAAGGAATACAAGTCTATAAATAGGGGTGTAGAGATCACCTGAAGAGAGGAGAATCTAGAGAGAATTTTTTTAGAGAATTATTGTCAAGAGTTTTTAGACTTTCTAGAGCTGTGATTAGGAATATCATTTGCCTTTATTTTATTTTCTTAAGTTAGAAAGTTTATGTAAATATGCATGTTTTTGTGCCTCTTATGTGACTAGAGAAGTAATAAGAAGATTGAGTCTTGTGCCTTTGTTGATATTTTCTATGTCACTGCAAAAGTAGTCTAAAGCTGTGAGCCTTTGTTTCTATTATTTTCATCTTTTACAATGATCATGCCTTGTTTGCTCTTAAATGTAATTGAATCTTACATATAGTTTCACTGTGCTCAGATTAAGGGTTGAATTACATTCAGGCACATCACCATAGTTAGATTTTCTTTCTTTGCATTTGTGTTTTTGTTAAAATTCCTATCCCTTTTCCCAGTATATGCTCAATAGAAAGAAGAGACCAGCTTCTTAAAAATTTGGAGGTTGTTTCAAGTTGCAAGTCCCACATTCTTGAAACTTCCCATTGTTGGTATTACAAACAAGCGCAATTTTAACCATCAACAATATGATTTACTATTTTCCTTTAGTTTTCTTTAAGTATTTATGTAAATGGTTTGATTTATTATTTATATGAAAAGCTTATTTGATGTGTGTTTCTTGAAGTGGGATTTGTTGTCTATGTTGCATATTTTAAATATGTTATTTCATACATAGGCATTTACCAAACCATCTTAGAGTTAATTATTTTCCCATATCATTATTATGCTCATATAGAGCACCAAGTTAAAAGGTATAGTTCATCCTAACCTCCTAAAGGTAATGTCAACAAAACCTTTGTGTAGATGATCATGTGAAAGTAGAACATCAAGAACCATCCATGTGCCACCATCTCAACCTGAAAGAGGTGACATCATCAAATCCTTTTGTATAGATGATCCAAGGAAAGTGGATCACATAAATCCATCCATGTGTCCCCATTTTGGAATTTTAGAGTTGAGCTCATCAAATCCTTTTGTATGAAAGGTCTCAGGCCATTAGATCTTTTAGATACATCCACATGTCATCATTCCACTCACCTCAATACCCTTAGTTTATGCATAGTGTGAGAATCCTAGTTATTCAATAAAGTAGTGAGATCCTACAACTTATCACCATCCCACTGACATATATCCCCTAGAGTACAAATACAACATACCACACTAAAATAATGACATGTAGACATGTGTTCTCCAAATAAATATAAAAAAAATAAAATATAACTCTACTAAGTCTAAAAAAGTGTAAAAGAGACATTTGTCATATTAATATGACTAACAATCCATTAACATGTAGAAGAATTCACATGGCATAAGAATTTGTGGAATTCAATTTTGTGAAATGGAAATAAAAAGACTAGGTAGGGGAAAATAATAATTAATTTATACAAATCAATTAAATAATACATGGAATTCTCAAAGCATTTGAAACTAAAGTAATATATCTCAAATTTCTAGATCCAGGTTAATCACATTACTATCAAGCATTTGAAGTGCATACTATGAATCCAAATCTCATTCACAGTGAATAAATTTTTGACTTCTCACATATCAAAGTATTTTAATAAATAGAGATTCAATGGTACTCACAACTAATATTCATGTTCCCTCTACATAGTCTATTATAGGGTCAATTGAATATACCAATAAAGTAATTGATTCAGTAGCTTTGAAATACAAATTTGAGCCTTGTTCTACCATTTGGGATGTGATCAAGTTAGCTAAGCCTTCAAGATCTAATGATCAATTATACATCTTCATACAGAGATACACAAATGACCTAGTAACCATCAAAGTAGTTAGTCTTCTCAATATAACACCCAAGCCAGAGGTAATGTCATGCATAGACCATTATTTTATTTATTTATAAATGGAAAAAATGCTTAGAAAAATATTGTACTTGAGGCTAAAAAAAATGATAGTTATTTTATATTAGATGTAATGCATTTAAGATGTATTATATTCTTTCGGTGCCTGAGATGACATATAGGAAAGATATAGTGAAAATTTGCTTTCTTAATAAAAATGTCAATAGTAAGTTGCAGGAAATGATTGGTAACCCAAATAATTTCGTAGTTTAGGGCCCTACCTCTATATTTCTTATCATTATATTTAAGCCAGGTGTGAAAATTGTTATGGGCATTTTAAATAGAATATATGGTTTTTAGACCATTGTCTATGTCAATGAGATATGGGTCCCTTAGGTAGACATGATTCTAACATCCAACAAAGTCATAGTAATAAGAGAGATCACTAACTCCAACTTAATTCTCACAATAAACAACATTAGATGTTTTCCATATGGGAACTTCTATATGATTTCATATGTAGTGGATTGTATAACAATTCAATGGTCTACTCACCATTTCAAGAACACTATAAACAATAAGGGGAGTATCATCATAATATGATATGTGCTCTATTCAACATTCTCCATGTTCATAGGTTTATGAATAACATGAAGAGGTTGATTGAAATATTCTACTTGATACTTAATTAGGAAATTTATGAAAATAATATACATAGATTATTTAATCTAATAAAAAAATCTATTCATAAAATGGGTGATTGATATTTGTACCCTAAGTGCTTAGCTCAGAGTCGAGGGCATAATGTCCCACTCTTTATACCTACCAAGGAATGTGCCTATTAAGGTAGATTAAAAGAGTTTTTTTGTTTCCAATTAGAAGATATAGTTGATACTAATTTAAAGAAATCCAATCAATAAATTATTCATACCAACCCTCTCATTATTAGAAGGATGTAATACACAATGTGGGAACACTTATACATTACTAGAAAATTAGGGAACATTAGGAGTTTAAATAGGTACCTTATAGATAATGAGACTTCGGAGGTGATGATAGAGGACATCACAAAAAATATGAAATAAATGCAAGAATTAATCATGGGCACTATTATTATGATCATGAGAACATATTTACATATTTTGAAGATGATTCTAAAGTGGCCATTAGGATGCACAAATCCAACATTTATATTATTGTGACATAAAGGATCCATAATGATCCTTCTACCATTAGAGAAGATATTAAAAGGATTGATAAGCAATAATGGGTTTGCAAATCCTTTCAAGTATCCTCTCCTCAAGTATAACTAAGAAAACAATAATAAGCTATCCCATCTGAGGTACCTCATGCTTAAAAGAGAGTGGAGGCTAATAAAACTTCCCTTACACATGTGTAGTTTCTATTTGCTCCCCATAACACATAGTTTACAAACAAATACCTATAAGTCCAAGTGGAACAACCAATATTTTTTATAGATTGCCTTTGCCCCCTTAGCCATTACTTAGTAGGTAACTCTTCCTTTATTCTTGTCTTAATTACATATTACTCCTCGTTTAATACTACCAGTAACATTATCCTATCCCAGTGGACAATTATATTCACCATACCTCATTCTTTTAGTAGTGACTATTCTTACTACTTCATCACCACCTACAATTTCCATTCATTAAATTTCTACTCCACCTCTTACTAGGCCAGCCTCTATTACAAATAAAATAATACTTATATATACAAGGAATCCAAAGACCTCAAAAATTTCTTCTCAAAAGGTGGAAGTGAAGGAATAACCAACATAAGTCCCAAAAAAAGGTGAGTAAAAAATGGGGTACAATAAGATTAAACCATATCATGGTATATGCTAGTTGTTAGACGTACAAACACTGAGAACGGGGGTAAATCAATGTGGCCAAATATCTAACTTACAATTCTAGCCCTTTAAAAAAATAAACAAAATAACATATATCAACATGATCAAGCAACATTAACAAGAGGGCTCATTCATTCAATGCATACATAAAATCAAACACATAACGCATAGTTCCTATGGGAAAGCCTCGTGGGGAATAAAACCCAGTCTCAATCATGTAACGCATGGAATACTATGCTACAATAAATTAAAAACAAGATACTAATCGTCTCCTTTAGACAAACAAACCTTGACCATATCCTCTTGATCAAAAGTATTTAGTGAAACACTTGTTTCATACGGATCAAATGCCCATTACAAAGAACAATTCCTTGAGATCCTCCTTTGAACACCTCCACCTTAGAGATTATGTATTCAACACCTGATGATAGATCTCTATGTTTTATCCCTTCAATAAACTATCTCTCTATCTCAAACATGTATCTCACATATGGATGCCACAAACTCTCTCCTTCTTCACTTAAATTATCCTCATATGCACACTTGAAACTCTTTGCATATCCTCAAATTACAAGATAACTATTATAACATTAAGAGCATGAGATGTACCATGGATTCCTCTTCAACTTTTACTTTTATAGCATGGGCAAATTTTGCATAAATTGAACGATATGGCTATAATATAGAGAACTAGTTTTTTCCTTTGTAAATTCAAATATTCAAATTTAAACGGTCATAGTTAAACTTTGAATATCATGCTTGCATCTCATCTCCTCATTGTTCAGATCAATCTTGCACCATTGATCTTCTCTAAACTTTAACACATAGGTGTCAATACTCAAATGTTAAATATCTAAAAGTTGACCTCATCTTGTATAATCTGGAAACTTTCACTCACTATGATCCATTAATCTCTTATCTATATATTAGTCTTTAATAATGTTAAATAATTATCACTTTGACCTCTTTACTTTAATATGCACCATTGATATCTATATTAACGATATCCCACTCATTGTTGATCCTCGAAAGAAGCTCGATCTTTATCTCTACTCAACATTAAACATTAAACACTTTAGTACCATCTCATTGCTTCTTGACTTCTTAAAGCAATGTGCACCATCGATTTTTCTTGAAATTTATCTTGGTAAAAAATGACTATGGGAACCTTGCTTATCTCCCTATAAGGCTAACTTTCCAAAGTCATATCTTTTACCTCACTCACTAGCATATTGTCAAATTTGGACAATATGATATCCTCACATAGGAGAATATAACCATGTGTCAAACTACTCTAGTAAATATCACATGTGTGATATATATTTATATAAAAATGCTCACTCAGATTTTTCTGTCATAGAGCCAACTATGTCAAAAACTTGTTTGAAAGGCCAACATTAAACATGCATATCTTTTCATGTGTTATAGAGCATGACCTTAAATTTAGCACATATTAACTAGGCACAAAATTTAAAAAACCCATATGATCATCTTGTTTTGAAATATCCACACATGCAAGATATGCTACCATCAAAATGCTTACTTTGTTCTTTCTTACCTTATACAAATTTGGATAGGTATGGGAAAACATTTTCAAAATGCCTAGGAGGCCAAATTTTCACCCACATATCTTTGTCTACACTTAGATACATGACCTAAGATATAATACATTATAAATAGGGACTAATTTTATCACAACCATAAGACCAACTCTTCATAACTCATCCACATATGGTAATGGTGACATTATCAAATTGCCTACTGAGATTTTTTGCCACTGGATCCAAAATCTCTAGATGAAAACTATGGACTACAAGATGAATTGCACTTATACACATAAGCTCTCCAATCATCCTTGACCATTGATCAAACCTATTAAAAATTATCAAAAGTTAATACTTATCCCTAAACATCTCTAATCAATCCAAAATTGAAGATCAACCAAGCTAACTTCAAAAACACTAAAATAAACACATTGGACACTTTTTCATTGTTCCTTAGGCTAAAAATAACTTCATCCACTCACTAAGACACCTTTATGACATCACCATGACATCATTGAAAATTTTCCAATAATCTTCCCCTTCATCATTGATGTCAACAAACATCATTCAGCTCACCTTCTCTCTCTTTAAGCACTCACATATTAAGACATTTTCTCCCCATTTGACATAATGACAAAGAGGGCACAATCTGATCTTGAGGACCTAAAAATAACACCAATAAGAAATTACCATCTTGTAAATATGATATAAATTCCACCTTACCTTGAGAATTTTTTATTTTCTTGCTTTGACACCTTCCTCTTGATCCATGCCAACTCTCTTGAACCAAACACTGCAACCAATGAAGAAACAACACACAAAAGAACTAAACACTAATGTAACTCATGAAGAAACGTCTGATAGGGATTCACCCTAAGATTTATGATAAATTGAACCGCCTGATCATCTTCATATATCCATACACCATGAAGACCCACCATGTGGGCTTATTACCCTTATCTCTCAAGACACTTCTATGACTACTAACTCTGCATCTACACTATAGATTCTTTACAAAACTATGGAACAAGCTCATGAACTTATTGACCCTCCTTAAACAAATACCTTCTATTGATTCATATATAAATAAATCACACCCAATATTTGTCTTATATTCTAAAATGTAGCTTTCGATAATGGTTTGACCATAATATCTTCAAGATGCTCTTTTATAGGCACATACTCTAACTTAACCCTTTTATTATTCACTTGTTCTCTAAATAAATGATGTCTAATAGTAATGTTCTTAGTCCTCGAGTACATAACAAATTTTTTTGAGATAATAATTGCACTAGTATTGTCACTATAGATAGAACAAGGTCCAATTTATCTTACCTTATACTCTTCCAAAGTTTGTTTCATCCACATGACTTGTGGACAACAAGAAGTAAATTCTATATATTCAAATTCTATAGTTGATAAGGACACTAAGGCTTACTTATTGCTTAGCCAAGATACCAAGCATTCCCTCCTAAAGAAGACCCTTCCACTGGTACTTTTTGTATCATCCACACAACCTACCCAATCTATATCAGTATAAAATTTTGAAGATAATTCATTAGTCTTGGGTTACAATAAACCATACTATATGGTGCCTTTGAGATATATCAATATCCTTTTGATTATTTTTATGTGAGATTATCTAGGGTCATTTTGAAACCTTCCTACGAGACCCACTATGTGCATGATATCAGGCCTATAAGTAGTAGAGTACACAAGACTTCCAATCATGGATTTATATAAAGTTTGATCGATTTTTGGTGAGTTATATATTTTACTTAACTTGTACCTTGTGATCATTGGACTACCTATTGCATTACAATCCATCATGTTAAACTTACTCAACATATAGTTGATGTATTTATCTTATGAAATGAATATCCCTATATCAAGTTGATTAAATTGTAATCATAATAAGAAAAATATTTCTCTCAACATTGAAATTTCAAACCTAGTCTTCATAGTATCTACAAATTATCTACTCATTCTATCATTATTATATCCAAAAACTATATCATCAACATATACAACAATAATTAATTGATGATTGTCTTTTGTATTAATGTACAAGTTACTATCAACTACCCCCTTTTTAAAACCTTGACTCAAAAGATACTTATCCAACCTATCATACCAAGGTCTAGAATCGTGTTTAAGACCATATAGATCCTTCTTTAGTTGACATACAAAATATTGATTACTTGAAATGAAGTATCCTTTACATAACTCAATGTAGACTTCTTATAAGTTTCCATTCAATAATGTAGATTTCACATCTATTGGATATACCTTAAAACCATTGAAGATTTCATATTCCAAGAAGATTCTAATTGCTTACATTCTTTCCATAGGAGCAAAATTTCATTAAAATATATTTCTTCAACCTGAGCATATCCTTTGCACACCAGTATAGACTTATTCCTTGTGACTTATCCTTTCTCATGCATCTTATTTTTGAAAACCCGTTTGGTACCTATCACATTTTTATCGTTTGGTATAGGAACTTTAGTCATATAAAACCTAAAAATTGGTAACTTGACCATGGCTAATGACACCCAACCTTTAGGTCTCTTTTTCTCTCCCTCATGACCCCCATAGACATCTTTTCACTAATTCTCAATCATTTGTATCCTTCCAGACTTGATCCCAACTGAGATAGTCCCCTTTTTCCATTACTAATTCATCCCCCCAAGTCCCATCAACTAAGAACAATAACACCACACTAAGACTATAACACTGATGCCACTCCTATCCACTTTTAGCACTTCTATCCAAGTGCATTTTTGGCCCCAATGTTTAGTTACTTTTAGTTCCCCATCATTCTCATTATCGACCTAAAATGATTACATTAAACCCATGACTTATAGATCAATATAAAATCCCATTCAAATATATTTTGGAGTGGGTTGGTAATAATCACTAAGTAAGCAAGACTACTTAACAAATCTTCCATATTCTCTACATGCAACCAACCAATATACTTACAAGCTTATTCAAAACCTTACACCAGTTCCTAGCCACCTTAAGTATATCTAGTTTAGCATTTTACATATTCATACACTCAATTACACAAAGCACATCAAGTGGGAGAACTACATATGGCTTGATCCCTGTAAAAAGTATTGATATGTAGGCAATGTGCCCATACAAGGTGTGTGGATATACATTTAGTGAATATTACACACACTAACTCCCCCCTCTCTCTTGAATTTGGTCAAATCATAATAGATTATAGGGTTTGAAGAGAACATATTCTCTATAGGGATCTCTATAGGCTCCCATCTATTGAAACTTCATAGATAGGGTCAAATAGACCTGGCAAACAAAACCTAGAAATATTTGATCCTCATTAATAGTGGTAGAGGTAGAATACAGTGTTAGTGCCAATCTTATCCACATTTAGTGCTCTTGTACAATCATAAAACAAAAGTTAGATTTCAATTTTTGATAGTGTCCAAGTCTTACACAATGAATATCAGACCCTATCTTAGTCATATCGATTAGTTTCTAAGTTTTCTTTTCCATCTCTTATTACTCTTTTTAGAAAGGTCAAAATTAAAATCTAGTTTACAAAAGTTATTAGCTTAATTATTGAATATTTATTTAATGATTTTACTACTTAGACCCTTTAACTAAATTAGGAATAACACACAAATATTATGAAAATTGATAAATCATTTGTACATAATAACCCTAGAAACCATAGGGTGAATTTCTTACTAGTTTTTTTTATATTTTTATAATTTTTACCTACATATTAAAATCATAAATTAGCTTTAAATTTTTAAAAAATGTATTAAACAACCGCAAACCACAAAAAAACTAACTCAAGGTCCTATTATAGATTCTACACATCCAGATTTCACCAATTTCAATGAGGATAATTTTGACAAAGAGCAATATGAGAATAAAAATGATGATACAAACATAGATGTTCATGATCCACCACATCATACTCTCGATTAGATTCCACCAATTTTTAATAATTAATTTTTCCTGAACAAATATTTAATCCTACAAAGGTTTTTAGGAAGAATCAAGGACCAGCCCTAAGATCTTACTCTTATTTTAAAATCTATCATGGAAATCAAAAAGGCTAAACAAGTTGAGTCTTCCATTCCCACAGAGAAACAAGTTGCAAATGATATTATGCAGGCACCTATGTCTCAACAATCCCCTATAGCAACCCAAATTTCCTCTATACCAATAGCTACAACTAGTACATATTTATCTCCTCATGTGGGATCCTTTGTGCAAGAGATAAAATCTCTCCATTCCAAGGTGCTACATCTTGAGTAAGGTGTTTCTAGACATACACTAGCTTTGGATTCTTTTGTTATACTGCATACACCATTGGCACATCACATTGGTTCTAAACCCTTCCCACAAGGTTTTATTCAACTCAAACTTACTCTATATGATGTAAAGGGTGATCCAGAGACACAATTGCATGTTTTTCATGTAGTATGCTTGGACTACGTACCAAATTACTGATTACTTACCAAGTTATTTCCTTAGATCCTAAAAGATTATGTTTTATAATGATTATATAGTCTACCAAATCGATCAATCAATGCATTCAATCCTTTAACAAATATGTCCCTAGCTCATTATATCATTGACATTGGTGACAAGGTTTCCTATGCCCAAGTTGCATAATAGAAAAAAAAGTCAAATTAGCATCTCATAGGCTATATTCTTCAATTTAAGACTATTTTGGCTAAGATGACCATCCCCATGGTTGATCAAGAGTTACAATATCTCTTTAAACAAAGTATCGTACCAGATTTACATGAATTAATTATGTTAAATATATTATCTTCCTTCATTAAATTATTTCACACACTAAAGGAAAGAAAAGTTAAACTAATTTTAGTGGGAAAGAATAAGTATACAAGTATCTAAAAAGAAACAAACAAGATTAAAAACAAAGTCCCATACAAAGTCAAGGTCAATAATAGCAATAGTCAAAATCAACTGACAGTTAATGCAATTTTTGAGCCCCCTTTGTGAGTAGTTTTATTAGCACCTTCTCGATGAACCTTCATGAATCTACTAGTTTCTTTAGCTAGAGTTTTATAGTAGCTAATGGAATGTAACATCATGTCTCTCCCTTATATTCAATAAGTTGACCCAACAAATCCTCTTCCATAGGGATATTATAAGCATGCAATTTGTGAGTTTCATATTGCATTAGGACATATAACAAATAGATACATCAATTTGAGACAAAAGATATAGGATTTGATAGATGGCAATCATATTGATCTTGGTACTTTAGTTGAGCATCCTGAGGCAAAGCAAACACAAAAAAAAACTTTGAAAATCTTCTTAGATACCTTTTTATAACATTCTAAATAAGAGGTAGGGGACACATCAAGGGTTCACCATATATATCATGCACATCTGCCACTAGATACATACAAGACACCTTCAGTTGAGACACATCCTTTAAGCAACATGATTGGTGTATATAATTTCTATATTTATAGATAGACCTTCCATCTCCTTCTCAGAGTAGGAGATAGTTGAGGATGATTCATATTATCACACTCTTTATTAGAGCTTACATTCATAATCATCCTATTCATAGTGTTCTCATATACGATGGATCTAGTGTGAACATGTGCATTATGACTTTATTAAAACATTTGGGATATTTAGAGAAGGACATTCCCCTGATAGACATAGTTATCAATAGATTCAATCAGTAGATATAGATTTCATTGGCTGAGATTTTACTTCCTCTACTGGTTAGTCCAACACACATGGCCACACCATTCACTATTGTTCCTAGTACATGAGTCTTTGATATGTTACTTGGTTAACCATATATTCATAAACATAGATCAGTACCTTCTATAGTTCATAGTTTCTTGAAAATCATTCATTATAATCAAGTTGTTATAGTTGGTAGAGTTCCTTATGAGTTACCACTTCCTACATATAAGCCATCTACTATTTTGTAGTGACCAGTTTAAGTTTTTCCACTAGTTATAGCTCTCCCTCTAGTTCTGATTCAAACATAGTTGAGGCATCCATCACTAGCATAGATAATTCATACACCTCCATAACTTTAGAATTCTAGATAGCTTCTAGATATAATGTTCATACTCAGGGTGATATAATTGAGATCTCATACATTTACTCACAAAGTACATGTTCAAAGAGATTTTACTATTATAGGATAGGTCCCTAAGATCCCTATAGTTACATCCACTTCTTGGAGTTATAGGGGGATGTCACACTCAATTTCTACATAAAATATTTTAGAGCAGTTAAAACATATACAACTTTTAAAGCCATAGTCTTAGCATTCCCATCATGCTTAATGATCATGCATGATTCCTATCCTTGATATAGGACACCATGATAGGGAGTCTCCCATGAGACTCATCAGTTAGTATCATCCCTTCCTAGTTTACTTTTACATGGTTTGTTAATATTTCTTGTACATATTTTCTTTTTGCTTACTTGTACATAGTCCTCCTATGATTGATTTTACATAGTTCAAAATATATCAAAAATACAAAAACATTCAAATATGTCAAAAATTTAAAAAAAATGTAATATATCAAAATTCCAAAAATGTTTAAAATATGTCAAAACACCAAAAATCTTTTAATTGTATGCATCGTCCATGCTTTACATTACTACTACTATGATAGACTTACATTTTTTATTATATGTTATTGTTTGTTGATTTATCTATATTACCATACTTCACTTGATCTCCTTTGAGTGTGTGTAGTGACATTTAGCTCTTTGATTTCTTCAATCTACCCATTGAGGGGGCATCTTACTTCCACAGTAGATACATTGGTACATATACCCATTGGGGTCATATTTTATATGACTACACCATCCAGGTTATGTCATTCCTACACCACACACTCTAGTTATCATGTTGGTGTATATTATTTACTAGATTACATAGATTACTCTATCAACATTCACTAGTATATAACACTTATGTATTTCTTGGCATTTACCTAGTCTTTTACTCCATGTCTTGCATACTTTCACCACTTACTCTAATTAGTTAAATGTGATTGTATTTACAACATTCACATTATTTATTTTCTTCCTTACCATAGCTAGATATGATTGCATTTTCTCAATTCTTGTTTTGTCTCTTATATGTGCCTTAGGACATTTTCCAACGTCTTTTGCTTCTATTCATGTGTGTGCCTTAGGACATTTGTCAATGTCCTTTTTTATAATCTTCTATGTGATTATGGATTTCACAATAACCTTGTTTGTTTCAATTGTATGTGTATGTGGCATTTGCACATGTATTCTATGGTTACTTTCTAGTTTGAGAGACATGTGCCCATGCCCCTTGTTTGCTTAGTCTCTTCACCATTTTTGAATGCTTTTGATTCTTTCATTGTGTTCTTGTTTCTTGTTTGCTTCTCATTATTTTTAATGCCATGATCCACATCAAGCATTATCTTGATATCTTGGATGCCATGATGCACATCATACTCCATCCTTCACTACCAACTAAAAACAAACTAGACATATAATTCCAATTCTATACATTACACATGCTATTAAGTTGTTATATCTATCTAGGAATACCCCTATTAACCTAAAAATCTTTCATTACAAACCATGCTATATCTTGAGATATCTTGTCGATTATCATTGCTATATCATGTATCTTTGCAACATAACACACTTGTAGGGCTCTTTCTTTTGAGGGTAGTCACTAAAGGGTCTTCATCCTACCCTCAAAATAGGGGGTAAAAATTAAGGGTTTTTTTACAGAGATGAGACATCCTGACATTAAAAAAATCTAACTTTTAGAACACCCAAAATAGTAACTAGACATGAAAACAGTCATAACAAACTAGGTAGATAGTGAAAATGTTAGAATAGTCATCAGATTTGGTCCAAGACAACAATGTCAAGATTTGACTATAGAACTAGTGCCACTACTATCTATTTTTTATGCTTTTATCCAAAAAAAAATACTAGACTTTTTAGAAGTAGGGCAAAAAGTAGGTTAAGCTATATTTTTGAATAGTTAGACTAGTTTAGAATCAAAAACTTTCTATATACTTTTGCTTAGAGAATCCATACATTGGGGGAATCATGTGTGGAATGATGGATCTCACTTCTAGTATTATATACAATAGTTGGCATAACATCCAGATCAGATTTGATGTTTCAGATACTAGGGATTGAGGTAATGTGCATGGCACATTTATTTTCTTTTCTTTCTAAGTTCAACATCACCCATACATTCTTAGTAGTTACATGCCTTACTCTATCTATAAGTGGTTCACATCATTTTGGAGTGGATTTCATACAATCCTTACTTCCACATTTCAGAGTGGCTTTTACATAAGCCTAGTGCACTATTTTTGGAGTGGCTTTCATACAAGCCTAATATCCATCTTTTTGAGTGGCCTAGTTTCTAGCATATATTCAACTATCCATGCCAATGTTATCAAATTATAGATCATTCATTGGATTTATGATCCATCTCATTCGACACACATTTCATATTGGTATCAATTTATAACTTCATTTCATAGGGTAATGATGGAGTCAAAGGACTGGCTAGCCTTTGCATTCTTGAGCCACCCATTCAAAGGGATTAGACACATATTCCAAGCATTGATTGACATATGCATGACCACCTAGATTAACTTGGTGGGTGATGATGGAATCAAATTGATAGCCGTTAAATTCATGAGCCATTTTTGAGGAATTAAACACTCAACTCTATTCATGATATTAATTTTGGTATAACATCAGCTAGCATTACTCAACATCACTCATCATCACAATAGGTTTTGTATTGGTTTACATACCTGATGAGGTGTATTTGTTCCTCTCTCTCTCTCTC
Organism: Torreya grandis; assembly: GCA_037957365.1. Taxonomy (NCBI): domain Eukaryota; kingdom Viridiplantae; phylum Streptophyta; class Pinopsida; order Cupressales; family Taxaceae; genus Torreya; species Torreya grandis. The sequence continues at coordinate 1,341,016 of JARHVA010004772.1, read as the reverse complement.
TCTCTCTCACACACACACACACACACACACACACCCAAATTTGTATGTTCTTATTTTAGATATAGAATATCTAGTAAGAACTAATCTAATCTTTATCTTTCATAAAGATTCATACTTCACAACATGCTCTCTCTATGCACACCCAACATCACACAACTTCATGAGCTTCACCAGTATAGGTATGTTTAGGTACACTTTCTATTTTTCCTTTATCCTAGTATTTCATTTTTCTACATCACTAAAATAAAGGGGGGGTGAAATGTAGTCATATAAAATGCAAAAATTGGTAACTTGAAAGGGGCTAATGATACCCAACCCTTATGTCCCTTATGCTTGATCTCATGATCCTTATAAGTCTTTTTTCATTGATTCAAAATCATCTATAGACTTCTAGACTTGATCCCAGCTGAGCTAGACACCTTTTCCATGACTAATCCATCCCTCTAAGTTTTCTCACCTGAGGACAATAACACCACACTTGGACTATAGCACTGATGCCAATCTTGTCTAATTTTAGTGGTCTTGTCTAATTATATTTTTCCCTGATAATTAGTTTCTTTTCATTCACCATCCTTCTCCTTATCAGGATAATTTGAGTAAATTCAACCCATGACCAATAGATCCATATTAAATCCCATTTAAAGGTCATTTAGAGGGGGTTGGAAAATATCACTAAACAAGAAATAATATAACAAAGACTACTCAAGCAATCTTCCCTACTCTCTGTATACAACCAACCAATATACTTATAAGCTTATTCAAAACCTTACACCAGTCCCTAACTACCTCAAGTATATCTAGTTTAACATTTTTAATATTCGTACACTCGATTGCATAAAGTGCATCATGTGGGAGAACTACATATGGATTGACCCCTCTTCAGAGTATTGGTATGTAGGTAGCATGCCCTCACAAGGGTTGTGGATACATGTTTAGTGAATTTTACACACACTAAGCCCCCAATCTCTTTCAAAATGTGTTAAAGCACAATGGAGTATAGGGTTTGAAGAGAAGATATACTCAAAAGGGAGATATATATACTTCTAGCTATTGAAACTTCATAAATAGGGTCGCATAGACCAAATGAACAAAACCCATAAAGCTCAAATGTTTAGGATAATAGGAGTAAAGGTGGACTACAACACCCATACCACTTCTATCCACTTTTAATGCTCCTATCCAATCATAAAATTAAGGTCAAATCTTAGTTTGTGATATTATTCCATTCTTTCATAGTGAATATTAGACCCTATCTCAATTATATCAGTCAGTTTCTAGTTAAGTCTTCTTTTCCATCTCTTATTACTATTTGTAGAAAGTTCAACATTGTAATCTTGTTTACACAAATTAGTAGCTTAATTATTTCACATTTATTTATTAATTATACTACTTTGACCCTTTAACTAAATTAGGAATAATACACAAATATTTCTAAAATTGATAAATTAGAACTAAGTCCCATGTTTCATTCCTTTCTATTTAATCAATTTTTTCAATCATTGCATCATTCCAGCTTTCATCTTTGATAGATTCCAATAATGTTTTGTGTTCAATCATGGACAATAGAGTTAAGTCTTGTTGATTTTGATTGATCAACGTACTCATTCTAGTCTACAACTATGCTCCAACATTTCTAATAATTTGAGAGATTGAACGATCTTTTTAAATTATTCTATATGGATCTTTATAATCTTGTCATTCTTCCTCCTCTTCATCTTCATCATTTTTTTTCAATAGCATTTTGAATTGAGTCACTTACCTATAATTTTGGCTTCTTGACTCTACTAGTCTCATCCATCCTTACATTTGAAATTTAAATAATGTTGTTAAGTCTCTTGTTGAAGCACCTATAGAAAGTAATGATATAGAAGTAACCTAAGAATATTCCCTTTTTAGACCATGAATCACATTTTCCAAGATTCTCCTCATCACTTTTGTTGAAGCACATGTTCCTAAACACTCTAAAATGTTTGACACTAGCTGGTTTATTCTTGCATAACTCATAAGGAGTCTTATCACCATGTACTTCAATTTGACACCTGTTTAAGATGTAAATTAAAGTGTTGGTGACCTCTTTGCAGTAACCATCTAATAATTTGGTATCTTGATGAACGTATCAACTCATCTCTTGAATAGTCATATTCTTCCTTTCAACAACACAATTCTATTGTGGTGTTCTAGCAGTAGAATATTGTCTCCTTACTTTTTTTTCAAAAAAATCATAAAATTCATGAGACCAAATCTCACATCCTCTGTCTATTCTTATACACTTAATCTTTGACCATTCATCATTGTTTATAAGTGCTTTAAATTCTATAACTTTTCCAAAATCTTTCAATTTTTCTATAATAAAAAATATCCATGTCATCTTAGTAAAATCCTCAAGGACAAACATGAAGTAGATATTACCTTGAATTCCTTGGGTACCCATAGGTCCACATAGATTAGTGTGGATAAACTCTAATGGCTATGTAGTCGACAACTCCTTGGATTTATATCTTCTTTGGGTTTATTTCCCATGAAGACATGCCTTGCAGAGAGAATGAGGAATCTTAGAAAGTTTGGTCATATGCCTTACCAATCCCTTTGAACTGATATTTACCATGTTATTAAGATATATATCCAAGCCATCTATGTCAAATCCAAATTTATTTCAATTGACTCATGAAGTACTCCTCCTTATTAGATTCATGGAATACACACATGTTTTTATCTATTTTATAAACATTTACAACTAATTTTCTATCCTTTCATACTTCACAAACATCATCATGAAGAGTTACAACATTTCCTTGATTACACATTTAGCCTACACTTGAAATATTATGTTTAAATAATTCTACATATAAGACATTCTCAATCCTATAATTACCATTATTCAAACTCATAGTACCTTTTCTTACTGCGTTAGTAGATTTGTGCTCACCAAATCTTAGTGAACTAGGGTTGGTCTTCATGAGGAAGATAAACTTGTTCTTCTCTCTATCATATGATTTGATCATCCACTATCTACAAACCATATCTTGTTCCCATATTATTGAGTATGCAAATATTATTGAAGAAACATTGACTCTTCCTTTGGAGGACCACTTGAAGTTTACTTATTTTCTTCTATAGTCTTAGAGTTAGTCTTATTGAACCATTTGATGGTGTCAATGACTTGTATATCATTTTTATAGAAAAATATAGACATTTTTGGCTATATGATCTTGTTGTTTATAATTATAGTATATAATATTCCTTTTGATATCTGGAGAGAAATAAAAATCCCTATATCTATGACCAAATTGATTATAGAAGAAGCAATACCCATAGAAGACATCATTCAAATTTGACCTACTTTTCTCTTGATCACTACATGTCTATGAATTTTAATTCTTGGCCCTTTTAGTCAAGCTAAAATCCCTTTTTTTCCTTGGATAAGAGTGTATCTAATTAATTCATGTCTTTATTTTCAAATTGTTCGTCCCTTTCTTTGAGACCACCAACCATCGTGTTCTGTAGATTCTTGATTATTTCTTCTAGATATTTCACTTACATCTTTAAAGAATCCAAGCTTGATTTGACATTTGATAAAGCACATACTATTTTATATTTAATAAAATCCATAGCCTCTTTGTCAACCATTATACTTTTTATCAAATTCTAGAGGTTAAACTTGGAAGAAGGACCTACTCTGATTCAAATTATTAGAGGTATAAACACTGAGGGGAGGGGGTGAATCAATGTGCCTTGATATTTCAATTACAATATTAGTCCTTTCAAAATATTAAGCAAACAACATATATCAACTTGATCAAGTGACATTAATAAGAGATATCATTCATTCAATTCATACACAAGATCAAACACATAACACATAGTTCTTGTGGGAAACCCTCACAAGGAATAACACCTACTCTCAAGCCTCTAACACATAGACTAATATCCTATAATAAATTACAAACAAAAGACTGATCAACACCTTTATACCAGAAAGCCTTGATCATATCCTCCTGATAAAATCTATTAGTGAAACATTTGTTTCACAAGGATCAATTACCCCTAAGGAAGACCAAGTCATTTAGACCCTCTTTTGAACACCTCCACCTTAGAAAATATGTCTTCAACACCTGATGATGGATCTATATGTTCTAACCTCTACAATAAATCTCTATCTCTTTCTCTCTCTCTATGTCAAACATGCCTTTCACATAGGCATGGCACGAACTCTCTCCTTCATCACTCAAACTATCCTCATATAGACACCTAAACCTCTTTTTATATCCTCAAATTGCAAGATCACTATTGTAATATTAATAACATGACCTAGAGGTCATACAAATAGTCAATAAATTGTCTTTCTCATTAACTTAACCAATAGGAACACTACCTACCCTTCCTTATTTACTTCAACACATACTACTCACACAAACCTTCTGTAAAATCTCATATACAAGTCTATCTCCACACATCTAGAAATCACCATCTTTGATTTCACTATATATGGAGCTATCATGAGTTACCAATATCTTATTCAACCATGATACATGCTTTCACCCTTAAGGAATATTACATAGGTCACATTTGGGCACAATCCACTTTTAAAGAGGCCTAAGTCACTTTTAGGCCCTATGAATAACCATTCAGCTCTTTGACACTTTTTTGACAAAACAAACAACATAAGAACATTTTCCAACATCATGGACCCATTCTACATGATCTATATGTTTCTTTTAAGTACCAAAAACCATCACAATATCCTTTACCTTAAGCAAAAACAGTTCAAATGCTTCTCTATACACACAATCATTATGAATGAAAGCATAGTCCACTTTAAAAATTTTGTTCATACTATATACGATTAGTCAAACCTTCATAATGCACATATATCATACTTATGGAGTCTAAAACACTCCCCAATAGATAATTCATCATGAGACATTGAAGTAACATAAAAATGAACTCAAATACCATTCTCAGTTTACCTAAAGAACATAAACTAACATAGTCAATTTTGGAGCTCAATATCTATCTACACACACTTATAGATCTTAAAATTAGGTTCATTAGATGTGTCATGAAGTACTCTTCATCTTTAATTTGTATAAGATCATAAAATTCTACATAGATTGAAAGATATGGCCAAAATACAAAGTAATGTGCTTTTCCTTTGCATATTCAAATGTAAATAGTTGAAGTTAAACTTTGAACATCATACTTGTTGGTTGAATATTTTGTCTATCAGCGTACTGGTAAACAAAATAGGTCTTATCAACCAAAGTAAGAAGATTATTCATCCTAATGTGTAACTTTACTCATTAGAAGGAGACTGCTCTCTCCTCTCATCAAGGGGAGGTTCCCTATGGATATGCTATGTATATGTATAAATAGAAAATAATACTTAGGGATAGGACTAGGCATTCATCTCTCTTTCTTCAGAGATGATGTATACAAAACAAAGGAGAAAACTCAAGGGAATGATAGACAGCTCTCCTCTTCTTTCAGAAGAACTATTTAGCCAGCCACAAGAATACTCCTGGAAATAAAAGCAGAATGTAACTGAGAGTATGGTAACCAGCAAATCAAGACAGAGCACAAAGTCTCTACCTAAAATTCTTAAGAGTAATATACAAAGGGCAATGAAAGCTAAAATTCTTTTCAAAGTCCTTTACATAGCAATATAAATAAAACACACTGAAGGTAGCTATGGGGGCACAAAGTCTCTCCACAGTTGATTCTTCAGGACACCTTCCTGACTAATTTTACTAATCCTACTTATAAAATTAATGAAAAATAAAAGATATCACAGCCCAAAGTCTAAAAAATTCCCTTGCTTTCATTAACATAATATGATCAATAGACTGAGCACAAAGTCTCAATGATGCCTCTCAATTTTGGTAGAGTTTCGTTCAGATTGTAAAAAAGAAGATGATTTACAATGAAAGAAAGTCCCTTATATAGCCACTTGAAGAAGGACTCAGGAACAATAATACATCATGAAGCATTGGGAAATGTTAGGGAGATAAGCTAAAACTTTGGGACTTTTTACCCTTTTGATATTCTTAATGTAGATAAACAAGTCATGTAATTAAAAGATTACAACATTCAATGTCCACATGGGAGTCTAATCTTGTCTTCATTACTCTTCCTTTCCTAGTTAATCAAATCAGGTCTTGGATTCATACATTATTCTATCTTTCTTCATTTTCAACTAATTTTGGTCTTGAGTTCTGGGAATGCATTTGATTCTGTAAATTTAAAGGATCAAAGACTATTTTACTATCTTTAAAATTGACGTTTACATGCCTGTAAATGTGCTCTTCAACGGCTAGTTCACTATCCTAAATTTGACATCTTCAAGGGCATCACCCCTTGGTATTTATTTGGCTTTTGGCTTTGCCCTTTGAGCCCTTAAGAAGTGATCTTTGAATGGGTCAGAAAGGGCCCTTTACTTTGATCACCAAGAGTCCCCCGCAAGGGCACCTACCCTTCAGGGTCCTTCGGTAGCCCTTTGCTTTGGTAATCCCTGCAGAAAAATCCCCAGGCTTTATATTTGAGTCTCCACCATGGTTAATTCCCAAGGACATTTGTCCCACAGAAAATTCCCATGGACAATTTGTCTCATGGAAAATTCCTGCAGACAATTTGCCCAGGTAGAATTCCCATAGACAAAACTCCATAGAAATTTGTTCCACAAAGTCTTTTGAGCCCGCAGTCACTTGCATTGAACCACTCCTTTAAAATTTTGATGTTGAACTAATCAATTGAACCAAAAATGGTTCAAGCCGATGGTTCAATGAATTAAATGAGCTAATAAACTAAACATTGAAACAAACATAATGAACTTGCCTTTGAACCAATATGAACTTTGACATTGAACCAATCGATTGAACAAAGGCTTTGAACCAATCCGTTGAACTGGTTCAATGCTTCAATGAAGCATACTGAGCCCCTTTAAAGCAAAGGCCGATGAACTGACTAAATGAACCATTGGATTGAATGAACCTGTTCATTAAACCAAGATATTAAACCAAATTTTGGTTCAATGGTTCAAACAAAGCTTTGAAAAATGTCTTCGAACCTACTGTTAAACTTGTAGACATTAAACAAAAGGATGAACTAAAAGAAAGAACCAACTGAGTGAAACAAAGAATTGAACCACTCAATTGAATTGAGCCATTGAACTATTTCTTTGGTTGAAACTGCCATTAAAATTTGAACCCGTTGAACCTTTAAACCAAAGCGGTTCAATTGTTCAAGCCACCTTGAATGTCTTGAAGCCAATGAAACAATTGAAGTGATTGAAATTTGAACCTTAATGAAGTGCTTAACTCTTGCCAAAGACTTTAAATCTGTTGAACCTTGAACCTATCTCTTTTTGCACTTAGATGCTTTTTGATGAAGATTTTCAACTAAACCAAAGCTCTAAACCAATTCTGGAAAATGATTAAGCATTGAAAACCAATTCTTTTGACTGAAGCTACCTGTAGAAATCTTTGAACCTATATAAATGAACCTGACTGTAGAAACTGAAGATACAAAGTCCATAGAAATCAACATGTAAAATCCATTCAACTTGACTTGCAAATTCTGTAGATTTTTTGAGAAGCTTTGAAAATGAGGAATCTAAATGTCTAAGACAAATTTTGAAAATGGAAGATACAATTTTGGCCTGTAGGACCAAAATAGTTTAAATGTTGTCCCAAAAATGAATGCTACTTTTGGGGGACAACAACTAGCTCCAGTTGGGGAACTTCTGTCAATTGAAAAATGAATTAAAAGGAGTAGAATTCAGAATCTCTAGTGTCTTCAAGCGTACCATTGGGCTTCAGAGTCATGCTATCTAGAAATGAAAGGCATCAACAAGGAAATAAATAAAACAAAATAAAATAAAAACTATACAAATATACATATATATAGAGGCAATGATCTAATACTTCAAGAATTGAAGTGTTTTAGATGCTGCCCATTATGGGGTAGAGAAAAGAGTGTACCATCTTGGTATTTTAATAAAAATCTATTTTCACCCATGTGTTGATGAATTATGAATGGGCCTCTCCAAAGAGAGTCAAACTTTCCATGCATCCCCTTCAGTTCTCTTCTTTTGTTTCATAGTAGGACTTGATCCGTAATTTGGAAATCATGATTTCTGGCCTTTTGATAAAAAAGTTTCTTTACTAGACTTTGATGAGCAGCAATTCTGTCTACCACCATGGTTCTCTGTTCCTTCAACTGAGTCAGGCACATGATTCTTTTGTCAAGAGAACTCTCATAAGTCTGATCTTCAATGGCCTTTGCCAATTTCAAGGCTGGTAACTCTAAAGTAATTGGTATCTCAGCATTAATACCATAAAGAAGTTGAAAATGGGACATAACAATTGCCCTCTTTGGCATGATCCTGTCTACCCACAAAGCATCCACCAATGCTTTGTGCCATGTCCTTTGATTATCATCTGCTAGATTTTTGATAATAGTTACCAAATTCTTATTGCTAGACTCAGCTTGTCCATTTTCTTGTGGAAAATAATCAAAAGAATGAGAGAGTGTATTTCCATAATAAAAATAGAATTGCATAATTTCTTGAGAGGTGAAACAAGCTGCATTATTAGTAATAATTTTGAGTGGAACTCCAAACCTAGAAATGATATTTTCTTTGAGGAAGTTGCATACAACTTCTAAAGTAGCATGTTTAGTTGGGATTGCTTCTACCCACTTGGTGAAATAATTAGTTGCTGTAAGGACATAATCATGTCCAACACTTGAAGATGGATTTATTGTTCTAATAAAATCATGTCCCCATTGTTGGAAAGGTTCCTCTATGATTACTGGCTTGAGAGGCAGAGTAACCAACTTGGGTCTTCGAACAAATTGCTAGCAAAGTTCACATTTTCTCACCCACTTATGTGCATCTTGGAAAAGAGTCGGCCAATAATACCTGGCTCGCAAAATTTTGTGAGCAGTCACAGGGACAAAAAAATGTCCTCCATAGGCTAGATTGTGGAAAGATTTCAAGAGCTGGATTTGCTATTCTTTATCTACACAATGAAGGAAAAATCCATCTATGCTTCTCTTATACAGGCCATTATCCCAAAGGACAAAATTGCCATCTTTTAATTTGATAGTCCTCCTTTCTTTGTAAGACAAATAAGTAGGACATTCACCATAAGTCAGAAAATAGGCAATATCTTAGTACCATTCATTGGTAGTGGAGACAAAAAGGACTATTGGTGCATCTTCCACTTTAGCTTCTTCATGCTGTGTATCTTCTGGCTTATTGTCAGCCATTAATTGGCAAAGGCCTTTACCTCTGACCAGCTTTGTCAGCTTGATATCTATATCAAATTCTTTGATATTTGCAATCCAATTACCTATCTTTGTAGCAAAATCCTACTGAGTTAATATAGACTTGACTGTAGTGTCAGGAACTAAGGCTGTAGTATGTGAATTTAGAATATAGAGGTGAAAATGTTTGACACCTTTTACCAATGCATAGGCGTGCTTCTCTATATTTAAATACTTCATTTTATGAGTTTTGAGAGGGCAACTCATGAAAGAGATAGGGGATTCCATACCTTCTTTGTCTTGTTGGACAAGAATCGTTGAAAGAGTATGCTCAGACACATAGCTGTACATAATGAAATCTTTGTGGTAATCTGGACAAACTAAGGTAGGGGCATGAGCAATGGCGACCTTGATATCTTAAAATGCTGATTTACCTTCTTTAGTCCAACTAAAGGTAGTTTTCCCTTTCATCATATTCACAATGTGTCTTGTCGTCTTAGCGAATTTATGAATAATTCTCTGTAAGAAATTGACTTTTCTGAAGAAAGAGTGAACAACATTTTTATTTGTAGGAAAATTTAGCTCTTGGATAGATTTTACTGTCTGGGTCAATCTTTATGCCTTTTTTGGACACAATGTGTCCAAGGAGTTTCCCCTCTGTCACTCCAAAAATAGACTTCTTAGGATTCAAGGAAATACCATTCTGTCAGAGTGCTCCAGCACTTGTTGCAAGTGGCACACATTATCAGATCGATGCTGTGAAAAGACAGTTAAATCATCAAGATATACCACTATGAATTTGCCAATTTCATATTTGAAGGACATGTCCATTGCTATTTGAAAGGTAGCACCAACGTTTATGAATCCAAAAGGAATTCTTTTATATGCAAATGTACCCCAAGGAGTGATGAATGCAGTCTTCTATTGGTCAGTTTTAGCAACTTCAACTTGATTATAGCCTAAGAAGCCATCCAACATTGATAACATTTTTGATCCTATTACTGTTTGAAGCACTTGGTCCATGATTGGCAAAGGGTAATTGTCTTGTAGAGATGACTGATTAAGATTCTAAAAATCTACACAAATACAGATTTCACCATTTTTATTCCTTATAGGTACTATATTTGCAATCCATGTAGAATGATGGATTGGGAAAATAATTCTAGCATTTAACATTTTCTATATCTCAGACATAATAGTACTTGAAATTTTTGGATTGTATTGTCTGCATTTCTACTTGTAGGGCATTGAATCAGCCTTGAGAGGAATGTGATGTTAGATTTCATCAGGTCTGAGAGACTTCAGGTCATCATATGAATATGCTAAGACATCAATGTATTGACAGAGCGAAGAAGTGAATTTGAATCTTTCTTCAGGTGTGCAACACTTACCAATGTTGACCATCTTGGAATTTTCTTTGTTGGTCAGATTTACTCGGTCAAATCCCTGAGAAAAATTTAAATCTATTTCCTATTGTTTGATGAATCTATCATGCTTGTCAAATAGCTTTTCAAGAGAAACCAGGCCTTTAGGAATTTTGTTTCCTTTTAGCTATAGGAACTCTTCATTTACATCTGAACTGGATTCAAAAAAAGAGTCAGACTTTTGAGATTCACTACCTTCAAAATATAGCTGTTCAAAATTGTCTTTTCATTCCAAGAAAGCAATAATTTGATGGTCATCATTGAATATTTGCCAATGATCAGCATTGTTAGGAACACTTGGTCTATAGACTAGCTCAATGGTATATTTGTCTTCTTTAAAATCTGAATGAGGAATTAAGAGAGTTCCTGAAATAGCAAGTGCATCAGCGCTATCATTGGACTCTCTGGGTATGGCAAAAATGTTGAAAGTGTCAAAACTTTCAATTTGATCCCAAATCAGGTTACGATAGTGGCGTAACCTCTCATTCTTGGTCTGATATAAATTTCTCACTTGACAAACCACTAATTCAGCATCCCCTTTAGCATGAAGAAACTTGACGCCTCTTTCTTGAGCAGCTTTCATGCCCAATAATAGTGATTCATATTTAGTTGTATTGTTTGTGTTGCTGAATTGTAATTTATAGGATGAAGGAAACATATCTCCTTGAGGAGATATCAAGATAATTCTAGTTCACGAACCAATAGAGGAACAACTACCGTCAAATTCTAGAGTCCAAATCTCATTAGACATTGACTTTACTTCAGACTTTCCCTCATCAAAGATGGAGGATATTTCTTCATGATCTATATATAAAAAGTAATTACCCATACCTATGGATTCAAAAAGGATTTGAGCTTTAGGAGTTGATGTCTTGGTAACTACATACTTTTCTTCCTTTTGAGGAAGTAATCTTTTCATCACGCCTTAGACAAGGATCCTTGCCTCAGATAGATCCATGTTTAGTTCTCCTCCCACGTCTTTAAATAAATTCCATCCAAGAAAAATGCCATAAGATGCTGGGACGTCAGCCACTAAGACAGTCATTTTAATCCTCTTGTCTGAAAAGGTTGTGAATGCAAATTGGGCATCTTTGATTTGCCCCAGCAATGGTACTTGTTTATTCTCCATGGAGAAGCATGTCCCAAATATTTTAGTCAATGTGAGACTAAGAGACTCAATGACTTTATTAGGCATGACATTGTTAGATGCGTCTAAGTCTATTATGCAGTTACTTAGCTTGTGGCCATTGATTAACAGGGAGACATAGAAGGGTTCTATTTTTCTAGGAGTAGCTAGAGGAGTAATGATCAAATTATTTGGAATAGGCATATTCTTTGTAGAATCAAGAATTATTTTTTTAGCCTTATGTCCTATAGGGATGGTTTGATTTTTAACATATTGAACTAGCTTGTTTAGTTGATCCATATTAAACTACAAGTATTCAAATTTAGACATCTATATTTTTGTCTTTTTGACATGATCAATTATGTCAAATGGCTGAATCGAGCTAGGTATAGAGAAAGGTACTTCAACTTTTTGAGTTTTCAGAGGGATGGGAGGTGGGTTGGTTTATGAATTATAAGTAGAAGGGGAACACACAATAGATGTATTTACCTTTTAAGTAATGACCAGATCTTTTGATTAAAAAGGTATAGCTATCCCATGCTTGACTATTGTGAATGTTGGATGTGGTTGTTCTTCTATCTTCTCTTTATCAGCTTACTAGACTGATTGATTCTTAAACCTAGTAAACACTACATATGATCCATCTGAAGCTTCTCCTTTGCTTCTGAGTTCATCTTGGTAATTCAATAAACCAATGTGGGAGTCACTAGCTAATTCTTCTTAACTGCCTTTAATGATATTAGCATCATTTTCTTGATTTAATTCAAGCTGATAAGAGAATTTTGATTCTACTTCAAGATATCCCATTACTAAATTGGTTGGAGGAGCTTCCAAGGCAAGTTTCCCTTGTGGGGGAGGAAGGAAATTTTTTTGTCCTTGGTTTCTGACAATATTGCCCTGATATGATTGATTTGGGAATGTCTTTTTATATGTAGAAGCAAAAGACATTCCTTGAGCCATTTGCTTTTTGAGAGCAAGCAACTCATTTGCTAATTTTTGCACCATTAGATCTATGGTGCTTGTAGACATAAATTCAAAAGATGATGAAGCTCTATTTCTATTGGGATCCCTGCTAAGATGAGATCATCTTCTACTTTAGTGGCAAAAAGTTGAGCTACAGCGAGATCTATTTGGCCACCATGTCTCAAGAGAAAACTAACTTTAGGTAGCTGAGAATTAATGAAAAAGCATTTGAGATTCTCAATTGTATGTCTAGCAATGATAGGGATTCTATTTCTCAATTTATCAAATTTAGCTATGAAGTCTCTCATAGGCTCATGAGGCTCTTTCTTCATCTATGTAAGTTGAGCCAGAAGTGTATGTGCATCTTCTACAGGTTTGAATCTGGCTTCAAACTTAGCTTTAAGGGTGTTCCAATCAGTCACAGACTGAGCCTGTAAATGGTAAAACCAATCTATAGCACCACCTTGAAGATTTTCAATAAAAAGTCTGACTGCTACATCTTCAAATTCTACTATGATTACTCCACAAGCTATACTAAATGTTGCAATGTGTTCATCAAGATGAACTTTTCCATCACTATAGAATTTAGGGAAATTCTTCCTATAACTACGTGAAAGCTCATGTAGAGGAGTAAGATTAAGAGGAACAAAATCATTACCCAAGGGGCCTTGAACTGCCATTATAGGATACTGAGGAGGGATAACAAATCTCAATGGGGTAATTATAGGCACAACTTTATCAACAATAAAAGTAGATACTTCATCTGATAATGGAGATTTGGATTTAGTAGGAGGGAACTTCTTGGTTTGTTAGAGATGAGATGGTGAAGCAAATAGATCAAAATCACTTTGTTGTACCATGTCAAACATAGGGACAATGACACCTTTAGCCCTTTGGCTTCGTTTATACCTTGAATCTGCCAAATTGTAAAACAAAAGTGGAAAATAATTGACTTGGCTTTAGTTAAAGCTTGGGGCTTTAAACTGTGCATTCTCTCCCAGTTGGTGTGGATGTGAATGGAATGGATAGACTATAAATGGATAATGGGTATATCCCCAACGGATTTGCCAAAAATTGTTGGTTGAATATTTTGTCTATCAGCATACTGGTAAACAAAATAGGTCTTATCAACCAAAGTAAGAAGATTAGTCATCCTAATGTGTAAGTTTATTACATCAGAAGGAGACTGCTCTCTCCTCTCATCAAGGGGAGGTTCCCTGTGAATATGCTATGTATATGTATAAATAGAAAATAACACTCAAATATAGGACTAGACATCCATCTCTCTTTCTTTAGAGATGATGTATACAAAACAAAGGAAAAAACTCAAGGGAATGACAGATAACTCTCCTCTTCTTTTATAAGAACTATTCAGCCAGCCACAAAAATACTCCTGGAAATAAAAGAAGAATGTAACTGAGAGTATGGTAACTAGCAAATCGAGACAGAGCACAAAGTCTCTACCTGAAATGCTTAAGAGTAATATATGAAGGGTAATGAAAGCTCAAAGTCTTTTCAAAGTCCTTTACATAGCAATAAAAAGAAAACACACTGAAGGTAGCTATGGGGGCACAAAGTCTCTCCACAGTTGATTCTTCAGGACACCTTCCTAACTAATTTTACTTATAAAATTAATGAAACAAAAAAGATATCATAGCTCAGAGTCTAAAAAAGTCCTTTACTTTCATTAACAGAATATGATCAACAGACTGAGCACAAAGTCTCAATGATGCCTCTCAATTTTGGTAGAGTTTAATTGAGATTGTCAAAAAGAAGATGATTTACAATGAAAGAAAGTCCCTTATATAGCCACTTGAAGAAGGACTCAAGAACAATAATACATCATGATACATTGGGAACTGTTAGGGAGATAGGCTAGAACTTTGGGACTTTTTACCCATTTGATCTTCTCAATGTAGATAAACAAGTCATGTAATTGGAAGATTACAACTTTCAATGTCCACCTGGCGGTCTGATCTTGTCTTCATTGCTCTTCCTTTCCTGGATAATCAAATTGGGTCCTAGATTCATCCATTATTTTTCTTCATTTTTAGCTAATTTTGGTATTGAATTTTTGGAATGCATTTGATTCTAGAAATTTAAAGGATCAAAGGCTATTTTACTGTGTTTAAAATTAACATTTACATGCCCATCAATGTGCTCTTCAATGGCTAGTTCACTATCCTAAATTTGACATCTTCATGGGCATCACCCTGTGGTCTTCTTTTGGCTTTCGGCTTTCCCCTTTTGGGCCTTAAGAAGTGATCTCTAAACGGGTCAAAAAGGGCCTTTTACTTTGACCACCAAGAGTCCCCTGCAAGGGCACCTACCCTTCGAGGTCCTTCGACAGCCCTTTGCTTTGGAAATCCACATAGACAAATCCCCTGGCTTTATATTTGAGTCTCCCCTATAGGTAATTCATGTGAACATTTGTCCCACAAAAAATTCCCATAGACAATTTGTCCTGCAAAAAATTCCCACAGACAATTTGCCCGAGTAAAATTCCTGCAGACAAAAGTCTGCAAAAATTTGTTCCACAAAGTCTTTTGAGCCCATAGTCACTTGCATTGAACCACCCCTTTTAAATTTTGACGTTGAACAAATCGGTTGAACCAAAAATGGTTCAAGCGGATGGTTCAATGAATTAAATGAGCCAATGAACTAAACATTGAAACAAACATAATGAACTTGCCTTTAAACCAACAAGAACTTTGACGTTGAACTAATCAATTGAACGAAGGATTTGAACCAATCTATTGAACCGATTCAATGAAGTGTGTCAAGCCCATTTGAACTAATGGCTGATGAACCGACTAAATGAACCATTGGCTTGAATGAACCTGTTCATTGAACTAAGACATTGAACCAAATTTTGGTTCAACGGTTCAAACAAAGCTTTGAAAAATGTCTTCAAACCTGCTATTGAACCTGTAGACATTGAACCAAAATATGAACCAAAATAATGAACCAACTAAATGAAATAAAGAATTGAACCACTCAGTTTAATCGAGCCATTAAACTATTCCTTTGGTTGAAATTGCCATTGAACTTTGAACCCGTTAAACCTTTGAACCAAAGTGGTTCAATGGTTCAATAGTTCAATGGTTCAAGCCACCTTGAATGTCTTAAAGCCGATGAACCAATTGAACCAATTGAACTTTGAACCTTAATGAAGAGCTTAACTCTTGCCAAAGACTTTGAATCTATTGAACCTTGAACCTGTCTCTTTTTGCACTTAGATGCTTGTCGATGAAGATTTTCAACTGAAGCAAAGCTTTGAACCAATTCTAGAAAATGATTAAGCGTTGAAAACCAATTCTTTTAACTGAAGCTACCTGCAAAAATATTTGAACTTGTATAAATGAACCTACCTATAGAAACTGAAGTTACAAAGTCCATAGAAATCAACATGTAAAATCCATTGGACTTGACTTGCAAAGTCTGTAGATTTTCTAAGAAGCTTTGAAAATGAGGAATCTAAATGTCTAAGGCAAATTTTTGAAAATGGAAGATACAATTTTGGTTTGTAGGACCAAAATAGTTCAAATGTTGTCCCAAAAATGAATGCTACTTTTGGGGGACAATAATACTCACACATCGTATCCTCACTACTCAGATCAATCTCACACCATAGATCTTCTTTGAACTTTAACATATAGGTGTTAATACTCAAACATTAAAGATTTGATAGTTGACCTCATCTTGTGTAATCTAGAAACTTTCACTCAACATGCTCCATTGATCTATTATCCATAGCTCTATCTTTAACAATGATAAATAATTGTCACTTTAACCTCTCAATTTTGATATGCATCATTCATCTCTATTTGTATGATCTCTCACTCATTGTTGATCCTTGGAAGAAGATCAAACTTTATCTCTACTCAGGTTTAAACATTGAACACTTTGCACTATCTTATTTCTTTCTCACTTACTAGAGCAATGTGCAACATCTATGTTGCTAAAAATTTAACTTGTGAAAAAATGACTATGTATGGGAACCTTTCTTATATACCTTATTCACTTGCATGTTCTCAAATTTGGACCATATGATATCCTCACATAGGAGAATCCAACCATGTGTCAAATTGATCATGGAAGCCTCACACATGTGAGATATATCACCATAAAAATGCTCACTCAAATTTTTCTTCCACAGAGCCAACTATTTCAAAAGCTTATCTAGAAGGCCAAATTTAAACATGCATATCTTTTGACGCACTACAATGCATGACCTAAAATTTAGCATAAATCAACTAGGCTCAAAACTAAGCAAACTATATTATCATATTATTTATAAATTTCCACATGTGTGAGATATGGTATGATCAAGATTCTTACTTGACTCTTTCTTTCCTTATGCAAATTTAGTTAAGTATGGGAAAACACTGTCAAAATGTTTGGGATCCTAACTTTGCACCCACAAATTTTTGAGTGCACTTAATTGCATTATGTGAGATTTAGTACCTTAAACTTATGGACTAATTTGATCACAACCATATGACCAAATCCCCCTAACTCATCCATATATTGCAATGGTGATGTCATCAAACTGCCTACTCAGATCTTCTACCATTGGACCCAAAATCTCTAGATGAAAACTATCGACTATGAGATGAATTACACTTATGCACAGAAGCTCTCCAATCATCCTTGATGATTGATATGGCCTCTTACACGTGATTAAATCATAAAAACTAAATATAAACCAAGCCAACTTCAAGCACACTATAACATGTTTAATCAAGCCAAAACTGAAGATCAACCAAGCTAACTTCAAGCACACTAGAGAAAGAACATTACACACTTTATCATTATTACATAGGCTATCAAAGCACTTCATCCACTCACTAAGACACCTATATGAAATTACCATGATATAATTAAAAACTCTCCAAAAATATCCCTGTTTTTCATTGATGTCAATAAACATCATTCAACTCACCTTTTCTCTATTCAAGCACTCACATAATAGGAAATTTTGTCCCACTTTGACACAATGACAAAGTCAAAAAAATATGATCCTAAGGACATGAAAATACCATGAAAAGGAGAGGACCATCTTATAGATAATATAAATACTCCCCCTTACCTTTATTACTTTCTCTCTACTTACCTTAACACCTTCCTCTTATTTCATGTTGACACTCTTTTCAACCAAACACTACAACTATTGAATAAAGAACACACAAAAGAGTTGTAATATGATGTAACTCACCAAGAAATAAGTAAGAATTAATCTCCCTAAAATTTATGACTAATTTCACCTCTTCATCATCTTTATACCTCCATACACCATGAATAACCACCATGTTGGCTTACTTGGCTTCTCTCTCAAGACACTTTCATGACCACCAACTATGCATCTACACTATAGCTTATTTGTAAACCTCTGGAGCAAGCTCATGAAATGGTTTCTCCTCCTTAACCAAAGACATTATATTGATTCATAAATAAATAAATAAATGACACTTAATCTTTGTCTTAGATGCTGAAATACAACTTTTGATAATGATTTGGTCATAATATCTACAAGATACTTTTTTGTAGGCACATACTTAACACTTTAATTATTCACTTTTTCTCTCAATAAATGATACCTAAAAGGAATGTGACTAATATTTTAGTGTATAAAATGATTATTTGAGATAATAATTATATTAATTTTATCACAATAGATATAACAAGGTCTATTTTATCTTATCTTATAATCTTCCAAAAAAAAATTCATCCACATGACTTACGTACAACAAGAAGTAGCTACTATATATTTAGCTTCTATAGTTTATAGAGACATTAAGGATTGCTTCTTGCTTATCCAAGATAACAATCATTCCCCAATGAATAAGAACCTATCACCATTACTTCTCTTGTCATCCACACAACCTTCACAATCTACATCGGTATAAGTTATCAAAGAAAATTCTTTACTTTTAGGATACCATAAACCATACTCTATCATGCCTTTAAAATATCTCAAGGTCCTTTTGATTACTTTTAAGTGAGATTCTATAGGTTTAGCTTAAAACCTTCCTACAAGACCCACTACTTGCATGTTATTAGTGTTAAAATCATTAGAGTACAAAATACTTCTTATCACAGATCTATACAAATTTTGATCAACTTTTGGTTAGTCATCAAATTTACTTAACTTGCACCATGTGATCATTGGAATACCCATTAGATTACAATCCATCATGTCAAACTTACTTAGCATATCATTGATGTATTTATCTTTTGAAAGGAATATCCCTGCATTAATTTTATTAATCTATAATCCTAATATGAAAGATAGTTCTCCCAACTAATTACCCTGAAAACTATCAAGACAATAAAATTACCAATAGGCCAAGACTATAAACAATAAATTTTATTTATTTGTATTGAATGAATTGAAATAATCACAAACCCAAAAAATTCTTAAATAAGTCTCAACATGGAATTTAGAGTTGACATGCAAAATCTTAAAAAAAAGCTTAAAAATTGTATATTTTTAGTAGTTGTTATTTATAGTAAGTTTCACATGCAATCACGTAGCTCAAAAAATCTCTTGAAATATCCTAAATACTACAATTATCCTATGGGATGAAATTCAACTAAAGTTAACATCTGGTACTAAAAATATAAGATTTATAAAAATATAAAATCCCAAAAAGTAATTAAATTTTAATTTTGGACCCTCAAATGATCACATATGGCCTCCAAAAAATACAAAAACATCCCTAAGTAGGTAGAGCTCAAACAACACTATCGATAAAAATTTATGGCCTTTATAAGGTTGTCCTATTTTTTTTCATCACCAACATTGACATTTCAAACTTAGTGTTGGGGATCAACCAACAATGGATTACACTTGTGAAAGCAATAAACGCAGAAATAAATCAGATAGATAAGTAACTAGAATGATAAATAGCACAGAACAAGATATACAAGAAAACACCCTGAAAACTTGTATTAACAAACTCTTTACAAAAGGAATACAATTGAAGAAACTTCGTTCTTCCACACCTCTCTTAGATGCACACAAGATCTCTCACTGGATCTCTATTCCTTAAGAGCTCTCTCTCTCAAGTACACTCAAATCCAACAACCTAGATTGATGCAACTCAGTACTGTCCTTCAAACATTCACAATGTTCTACTAAATACTGACATTCAACATTACACTCTTACCATTATGAGCTAAGAAGATCTATCCTAATATAGAATTAGGAGACTTGAGCATGCTCTTACAACAAATAGTTAAGCCTCTTGAACAAGGGCTCTAAAAATAATATTGCTAATAATAGAGGCGCGAGCTTGAGACTACAACTCAAACTCATCATGCAAACACTCACTTCTGTCCACGAAAATAGCTTTCTGGACACACAGGTAACCGACATCGATTCCTGCCTGTTTGCCTGTGACCGTTGCCGACCGACACTACTGCCGACATCGGCGCCTCTTCAACAAAACATGAACGATGTCGGTCGATCCTAACCGACACCGGTGTCTGTGTAGACCCGAACCTATTTTAGTATGCTCCTTGGTGAAGCTTTTAGCTCCACACCCTAACAATCTCCCACTTGGAGATAAATAGCTGCACCAAGACCTATACAGCAACATCTTCTAGCTCCTCCATCTTCAACTCAATCATGAAGACCAATAGAAGTTGAATGAACATTCAACTTCTCCTTAGTATCCTGATTTGTTAGCATATCCGTAGGATTCCTATCTATATGGATTTTCTCCAGCTTTAACTCCCCATCTTCCAATACCTGCCGTATGAAATGGTACCTTAGCTGTATGTGCTTTGTTCTTGAATGAAAGGCCGAATTCTTGGCCAAATAGATTGCACTCTGACTGTCACTATACAATCTACAACTCTCATGCTCCCTACCAAGCTCATCCATGAATCGTGTCATCCATAACATCTCCTTGCTAGCCTCTGTGGCTGCAATGTACTCAGCTTCTGTAGTTGACAAGGCAACAACCTTCTGCAACTTAGATATCCAACTAACCGCCATTCCACCTACAGTAAAAACATAACCTGTAGTGCTCCTCCTGCCATCCAAATCACCTGCCATATCTGAATCTACATAACCATGTAGAGAAGTATCTGAACCTCCATAGCATAAGTGCCTACTGCTGGTTCCTCTCAGATATCTAAGGATCCATTGAACTGCTTTCCAATGTTCCTTACCTGGATTGGCCATATACTTACTTACCACTCCCACTACTTGGGCAATATCTGGTCTAGTACACACCATTACATACATCAAACTCCCTACTGTGGAAGAATATGGAACTTTGTTCATGTACTCTACCTCATCATGTGAATTGGGACATTGTTCTTTACTTAACTTGAAATGTCTAGCCATAGGTGTACTTACCGGTTTTGCATCCTGCATATTAAACCTTTCCAACACCTTGTCCACATAATCTTCTTGAGACAATATCAACATGTGATTTTTCCTGTCTCTCTTAATGCTCATGCCAAGGATCTTCTTCGCTGCTCCCAAATCCTTCATAGAAAATGTTTGAGCTAACTTCACCTTAAGCTCAAAGATATCCTGCATGTGAGATCCTGCAACCAGCATATCATCTACATACAACAATAGAATAATACATCTACCATTATCAAATCTTTTGAAATATACACAATGGTCTGATTGACACCTACTGTAGCCATGCTTAGTCATAAACCTGTCAAATTTTAAATACCATTGCCTTGGAGCCTGCTTGAGGCCATACAAGCTTTTCTTCAGTTTGCACACTAACTTCTCCTTACCCTTGACCTCGAATCCTTCTGGCTGTTCCATGTATATTTCCTCATCCAAGTCTCCATGAAGAAACGATGTCTTAACATCTCGCTGCTCGAGATGTAAATCCTCAAAAGCAACCAAAGTCAATACAACCCTTATTGAAGTCATTTTAACAACTGGAGAAAAAATC
The DNA here is from genome assembly GCA_037957365.1 of Torreya grandis. Taxonomy (NCBI): domain Eukaryota; kingdom Viridiplantae; phylum Streptophyta; class Pinopsida; order Cupressales; family Taxaceae; genus Torreya; species Torreya grandis. The sequence continues at coordinate 1,319,306 of JARHVA010004772.1, read as the reverse complement.
TCACCAAAGTCAATACCTGGTTTCTGTGCAAATCCTTTCACTACTAATCTGGCCTTGTATCTCATCTGTCCATCCTCACCTTCCTTTAACCTGTAGGTCCATCTGTTCTTCAGTGTTCTCTTACCAGCTTGCAATTCAACCAAATCCCATGTTTGGTTCTCTCTTAAGGACTCCATCTCCTCAACCATGCCATGCTCCCACTTACTCTTGGACTCCACCTATAATGCTTCTTCAAAACTCTCTGGTTCTCCACCATTAGTTAGCAATAAATAATATAAGGAAGGAGAGTATCTAATTGGAGGCTTACTTACCCTTTCAGACCTCCTGATGGGTGTCTTGGACTCATCCTCAACACGCTGTCCACCCAAACTTTCTGACAGTGACTGACCTCGGTCACCTGCAGACCTGTTACTGGCCGATGCCGGTTCTTCCTGGCCGACATCGGTCTCTGTATGACCGACATCGGTTTCTGTACAACCGACGCTGGTTCCTAACCTGCCGACGTCGGTCTCTGTGTTTTCCTGCAAGTGATTATTTCTTTTTCCCACGAGCTCATTTTGGACCATAACTTCGTCCAATTCACCATTGCTCTGTCCAGACTGATCCAACATCCTCATCTGATCACTGTACATCACTCTTTCATTGAAAACAACATCACGGCTCCTGATTACCCTGTTAGTTCCTAGATTCCAAAATCTAAAACCAAAATCATCTGAGCCATAGCCAATAAACGTGCACCTCATAGACTTATCATCAAGCTTCTTTCTATTTTTCTTATCTATGTGCACAAAGGCTTCACAATCAAAAACTTTGAGATATGAGAGATCTACCTTTTTACCTATCCATGCCTCTTCTGGAATTCCACCATCCAAAGCTGTAGAGGGTCCTCTATTAATCAGGGACACTGCGGTGTCAATTGCTTCTGCCCAAAACTCTAAGGGCAACCCTGCATGCAATCTCATACATCTTGCACGCTCCATGATTGTTCTGTTCATCCTTTCAGCAATACCATTCTGCTGAGGTGTCCTTGGAACCATCCTTTGCCTACGAATTCCATGTGTATGACAATACAATTTGAACTTAAGACTACAGAACTCGCCGCCATTATCAGATCTCAAGCACTTTAATCTTCTACTTGTTTCATTCTCAACCATAGCTTTCCAAATCTTAAAAGTCTCAAAAACATCAGATTTCTTTTTAATACAGTAGATCCATACCTTCCTTGTAGCATCATCTATGAATGTAACATAGTACCGTGATCCTCTAATAGAGGCTACCTGAGCCGGTCCCCACACGTCTGTGTGAACAAGCTGTAACTTCTGCCTTTTCTTAGTAGACCTAGTCTTGAGAAAACTAACCTTTTTCTATTTTCCAAATACACAATGCTCACAAAACTCTAGATCTGTGCCTTTTAAATCTGAAAGCATACCTTTAGACTTAAGAATTGGCATCCCCTTCTCACTCATGTGGCCAAGCCTTGAGTGCCACAATTTAGCATCCACATCTGAAGTAGATAATACAGAAGGAGATTTGTTAGTAACACAATTACACAAATAGAGAGTACCTTCTCTCTTACCTCTGGCCATAACAAGTGCACCCTTGGTCACTTTCCAAGAATTTGTTGTGAGAGTTACTGTACAACCCTCATCACCTAGCTTACCTGCAGAGATCAAATTTCTCTTCAAACTAGGAACATGCATCACATCTCTCAACACCCATGTGTTGCCATTTAGCATCTTCAGCTGCACTTTACCTTTGCCAATAATCTTACAAGGCTCATCATCCCCTAAGTACACTATTCCAAAATCTCCATGGATATAGTCACTGAACTATTCTCTGTTAGGGGTAGCATGGAAAGATGCACCAGAATCTAATACCCAAGATTCTATGTTATTATGCAAAGAGAAAATAAGAGCATCCTGTGTAATACCTGCAACCTTTGTCTCTTCCTTTCCTTCATGCTGATTGTCTTCCTTAGGCTTTGACCAGCAATCTCTGCTTATGTGCCCAATCTTTCCACAATTCCAGCATTGTGGCTTCCTGCCATTCCTGGATTTGGATCTTCCTCTCACCTTAGACTTAGATCTTGATCTCCTCTTGCTCTTTTCTTTTTGCCTTCCCCTGCTCTCAAAATTTAAAGCATTCCCAGATGTCTCTTCTGTGCTTTTCCTACGTATTTCCTCATTCAAGATAACACTAACAACATCCTCTACTTTCAAAATATTTGATGCAGATGCAGTATTAGAAACTGCCATTACTAAGCCATGCCAGCTTTCAGGCAAAGAACATAATATCAAAAGAGCTTTTATTTCATCTTCAAATACAATATTGACAGATCTTAATTGATTAACGATTCCATTGAAATCATTCAGATGAGTAGAAACAGATCCACCTTCATTCATATGCAAATTAAATAACTGCTTCATGAGATATACCTTATTTGAAGCTGAGGGTTTTTCATACATATTTGCTAACGTAGTCATCAACTTTACCATTGTTTTTGCCTATGACAAATTAGATATCACAGTGGAGGCCAGACTCAGTCTTATAGACCCCAGAGCCTTTCTGTCAAGAACTTCCCATTCTTCATCCTCCATGTCCTTGGGCTTCTTTGCAATCCCACCTAACGGTAAGTAGAGATCTTTCTGATACAGATAGTCCTCTATCTGCATTCTCCAGTGTTGATAGTTCTTGCCATTAAACTTTTCCATTCTCAACTTACTTTCTTCTGCCATTACTTCTCCCACTCAAACAGAAATCCCTGCAGAAACCCCTGTGAGTAACCTGTAATCCAAACACACTACACATATCTGAACCACCTGTTAGTGAACCTGAGTTCTGATACCACTTGTTGGGGATCAACCAACAATGGATTACACTTGTGAAAGCAATAAACATGGAAATAAATTAGATAGATAAGTAACTAGAATGATAAATAGCACAGAACAAGATATACAAGAAAACACCCTGAAAACTTGTATTAACAAACTCTTTACAAAAGGAATACAATTGAAGAAACTTCATTCTTCCACACCTCTCTTAGATGCACACAAGATCTCTCACTGGATCTCTATTCCTTAAGAGCTCTCTCTCTCAAGTACACTCAAATCCAACAACCTGGATTGATGCAACTCAGTACTGTCCTTCAAACATTCACAATGTTCTACTAAATACTGACATTCAACATTACACTCTTACCATTATGAGCTAAGAAGATCTATCCTAATATAGAATTAGGAGACTTGAGCATGCTCTTACAACAAACAGTTAAGCCTCTTGAACAAGGGCTCTAAAAATAATATTGCTAATAATAGAGACGCGAGCTTGAGACTACAACTCAAACTCATCATGCAAACACTCGCTTCTGTCCACGAAAATAGCTTTCTGGACACACAGGTAACCGACGTCGGTTCCTGCCTGTTCACCTATGACCGTCACCTCTGCAACTAAACATGACCGACGTCGGTCGATCCTGACCGATGCCGGTGTCTGTGTAGACCCGAACCTATTTTAGTATGCTCCTTGGTGAAGCTTTTAGCTCCACACCCTAACACTTAGTCTTCATAGTATCTACAAATTCTCCACTCATTTTATCATTGTTAGATCTAGAAACTATGTCATCAACATATACAACAAAAATTAAATGATGATTGCCTTGTCTTAAAGTACAAAATATTATTATCTACCCCATTTTTAAAACTTTTAATGAAAAGATACTTATCTAACCTATCATACAAAGCTTTAGGATCATGTTTAAGACCATATATATCCTTCTTTAGTTTACACACAAAATATTGATTACTTGACATGACGTATCATTCAGGTAACTCAATATATACTTATTCAAAGTTTCCATTCAAAAATGTAGATTTCACTTCAATTTGATATACCTTAAAACCCTTGAAGCTTGCATATGCCAAGAAGAGTCTAATTGATTCTATTTTTTCCAAAGGAGAAAAAGTTTCATCAAATTTTATTCTTTCAACCCTAACATATCCTTTACACACCAATATAGACTTGATCCTTGTGACTTCTCCTTTCTCATGAATCTCATTTTTGAAAACCCACTTGGTACTTATCACATTTTAGTCTTTTGGTTTGGGAACTAGGTCTCATGTCTCATTCCTTTTTGTTTGATCAATTTCTTCATTCATTGGATCACTCCAACTATCATCTTTGCTAGCTTCCATGAATGTTTTGGGTTTAATCATGGAAAATAGAGCTAAGTCTTGTTGATTTCGGTCAATCAACAATCTCCTTCTAGTTTGTAACATTAGAGAGATTGAATGATCTTTCTAAATTCTTGTAGATGGAGTTTGGAATCTTATATTTCTTCCACCTCTTCATCTTCATCATCTTTCTTAACAAATAACTCATCATTGTTTACAACAACATTTTGAATTTACTCACTTACCTACAATTTTGGCTTCTTGACTCCACTTGTCTCATCTACCTGTACATTTGAACTTTCAATAATATTGTTAACTCTCTTGTTGAAGCACATATAGGTAGTACTAATAACAAAGTAATATTAGAAGATACCCTCATCAGACCTTGAATTAAATTTTCCAAAATTCTCTTCATCTATTTCAATAAAGCACCTACTACCAAACACTCTAAAATGTTTGCTATTAGTTGCTCCATTCTTCTATAACTCATAATGAGTATTATCACCATTTTATCTAATTTGAAACCTATTTACAGTGTAAACTAATGTTTTGGTTTACTCTTCCAAATAACCATCTAATAGTTTGGAATCTTGAAGCATGGTTCTAATCATCTCTTAAATAGTCGTATTCTTCCTTTCAACAACATCATTATGTTGTGGTGTTCCAGCAATAGAATATTGTGTCCTTATCCCTTATTTTCACAGAAATAATCCATGTCATGAGACCAAAACACATCTCCTTTTTTTTATATTATACACTTGATCTGTGACCCTTTATCATTTTCTACAAGTGATTTAAATGCAATAAATTTTTCAAAAGCTTCTAATTTTTCTTTAAGAAAAAATATCCAAGTCATCCTAGTAAAACAATCAATGAGAAGCATGAAGTAGCTATTAAATTGAATATTTTGAGTCCTTACAGGTTCACATAGATCTATGTGGATCAACTCTAATGGATATGTAGCGGAGAACAACTTAGATTTGCATCTTCTTTTGGTTTGCTTCCAATGAAGACATGCCTTGTAGAGAGAATGAGGAATCTTATAAATTTTGGGCATATGCCTTACCAATCACTTTGAACTAATTTTTATCATGTTATCAAAATTTATATGTCCAAGCCTTCTATGCCAAATATAACTTTCTTCAAATTGACTCATGAAGCACTCTTCCTTCTTGGATTCCTCGAATACATACATGTTGTTATCTATTTTATAAACATTTACAACTAATTTTATATCCTTTATTACTTTAAAACCATCATCATGAAATGTCACAACATTTCCTTGCCTACACATTTGGCTTACACTTAAAATATTACTTTTTAATCCTTCTACATATAAGACATTTTCAGTCTTAGAATGACCAATATCCAAACTCATAGTACCTTTTCCAACTATGTTAGGATAATTATTTTCACCAAATCTCATTGAACTAGGGTTGGTCTTCTTGAGGGACATAAACTTGTTCTTATCTCATGTCATATGATTTAATCATCCACTATCTAAGAACCATCTCTTGTTCCCATATTTTTGAGTATGCAAGGCTACTTGAAAAAACGTTCACTCTTCCTTTGAAGGATCACTTGAATTCTACTTCGTTTCTTTTTGAGTCTCAGACTTATCCTTCTTGAACCATTTGATGGTGTCAATGACTTGTATATCCTTTTTTCAAAAATCTATATTGTAGTTTTTGGCTATATGACCCTATTGGTTGCAATTGTCACATATAACATTCCTTTTTATTTATGGAGAGAAAGCACAATCCATATATCTATGACCAAATCGATTGCAAGATAAATAGTTTCCATAGAGGACATCATTCAAATTTGAATTACCTTTCTCTTGATCAATACATATCCATGAATTTTTTTCTTGACCCTTTTCGTGGAACTAAAATCCATTTTGTCTTTGGATAAGATCATATCTAAGTAAGTCATGTCTTTATTCTCAAATTATTCCTCCCTTTTGTTGAGACCACAACCATAATGTTTTGCATAATCCTTACTATTGATTCTAGATCTTTCACTTACATCATCATATCATCCATGCTTGAATTGAAATTTGATAAAGTACATACTAGTTTGTTTTAAAGACAAAGAATATCCTTTTTACAGCCATTGTACCTATTATCACCTTCTATTTGTTAAACTTGTAGGTAATACACGTTCTAATACCAATTGTTAGAGGTACAAACACTGAGAGCGGGGGTGAATCAGTGTGCATAGATATTTTAATTACAATTACAACCCTATGAAAGTATTAAAAAAACTACATATATAAGCCTTATCAAGCAACATTAAAAAAAGATATAATTAATTTAATGCATACATAATATCTAGCACATAACACATAGTTCTTGTCATAAACCCTCATGTTGAATAAAATCCAATCTTGAGCATACAACACATGCACTACTCTCCTATAATAAGTTACTAACGTGATACTGATCAACTCCTTTAATCCATCAAACCTTGATCATATCCTCATGATTAAAGGTATTTACTGAAACACCTATTTCACAAGGGAAAACTACTTGTAAATGAGACTAAGTCCTTTAGACCTTCCTTTGAACATCTCCACCTTAGAAATGATGTCCTCAACAACCGATGATGGATATATCATTTCTAACCCCTACAAAAACTCTCTCTCTATCTCAAACATGCCTCTCACATAGTCATGCTACAAACTCTCTCCTTCACTCAAACTGTCGTCATATGCACACCAAGACCTCTTCAGATATCATCAAATTATAAGAGAACTATTATGAAATTAAGAACATGAACTACAATTCATATACATAATTAACAATTTTTTCTTCTCATTAACTCAACCAACATACATACTTCCTATCCTTCCTTCTTCACTTCAATGCATACTACTGAGACAAGCCTTCTCTAAAATCTGACATATAAGTCTATCTCTACACATCTATAAATCACCGTCTTTGATTTCACTATATATAGAGTTATCATGAATTATAAACATCTTGGTTGGCCACAATACATGCCTTCACCCTTAAGGCTTCTTACATAGGTCACACTTAAGCACAATCCACTTTCAAAGGCCTAAGTCATGTTTAGGTCCTATGAAGACCCATTCAAGTCTTTGAAACTTCTCTAAACAAAATAAGAACATAAGAACATTTTCCAACATATTGGAGCCATTATATATGATCTATAGGTCCTCCTTATGTGCCAAAAACCATTAGAATATCCTTTAGTTTAATCACAAATTGCTCAAACACTTTTCTTAACACATAATCATTATGAATGAAAACACAATTAACTTCAAAACCTTTGTTCATACTACATACAATTATTAAAACCTTCATAATGCACATAGATCATCCTCATGGATTTTGAAACACTCCCTAATAGAAAATTTATAATGAGACATCAAAATAACATTATAACAAGCTCAAACACCCTTCCAAATCTTTATATTACTTTCATTAGATGCACCGTGGAGTCTTCTTCATCTTTTCTTTTTACATCATGAGTAAATTCTACATACATCAAAATATATGGCCAAAATATAGAGCACTATTTTTTTCCATTTCAAATTCAAATATTAAAATGTAAATTTTTACAATTAAACTTTGAACATCATGCTCATATCTTGTGTCCTAAAATCTTAGATCAATCTCACACCATCTATCTTCTTTGACCTTTAATGCATAGCTGTCAATGCTAAAATGTTAAATATCTAACAGTTGACCTCATCTTATGTAATTTGGAAACTCTGACTAAACGCATTCTGTCAATATCTTGTTCATAGCTTAGTCTTTAACAATGCTAAAAAAATTTCACTTTGACCTCTTGAATTTAATATCCACCATTGATCTCTATCTATATTTCTCCCACTCACCATTGATCATTAGAAGAAGCTTGATCTTTATCTCTACTCAGTGTTAAACATTGAAACTTTTGCACCATCTTATTGCTTCCTAAATTCTTAGAGAAACGTGCACCATTGATGTTTCTCAAACTTTAACTTGTGAGAAAATGACTAAGTATGAGAACCTTGCTTATCTACCTGGAAGGCCAACTTTGCATAGTCATATATTTTACATCGCTCACTTGTATGTTCTCAAATTTGGACCATATGATCTCCTCACATAATAGAATCCAACTATATGTAAAAATTATCTTGAAACCCACACACATGTGAGATATATCACCATAAAAATTCTGACTCAAATTTTTCTACCATAGAGCCAACTATGTAAAAAACTTGTCTAGAAGGCCAACTTTAAACATGATTATATTTTGACGTGCTATGGGGAATGACCTAAAATTTAAATAAAATTAACTAGAATAAAAATTAAATAAACCCATATGGTCATATTATTTTGAAACATCCACATGTGTGAGATATTCTACCATCAAAATTCTTACTTAGCTCCTTACATTATGCAAATTTAGCTATGGGAAAACACTGTCAAAATGTTTGGGTGCCCAAATTTGTACCCACGTATCTTTAATCACACTTCGTAAAAATACTTGATATTTGGTGGATTACAAATAGGTACTAATTTAATTAAAACCATATGACCCACTCCCATTGATCCATTTGCACTTGGTAAAGGTGACATCATCAATTTTCCTACTCAAATTTTCTACCATTGGACCCAAAATGTCTAGATGAAAACTATGGACTACCAAATGAATTCTAATTATGAACACAATCTATATAATCATCCTTGACAATTGATAGTAACTCTTTCACATTCTGAAATAACCATACTAATATATGAACATCTCTAATCAATCCAAAACTGAAGATCAACCAAGCCATCTTTAAGCATACTAGAACAAGTACATTACACACTTTGTCATTGTCATTTAAGCTATCAAATCACTTCATCCACTCACTATAACACATATATAACATCACCATGACCTCATTAATAACTCTCGAACAAAATTGAATAGGAAAAGAGAAGAATAGATAATGAAGAAGAGTGGATCTATGAGATAGAAATAGAAGAGTTAGGGTCAATCAGTGAGACAAACTAATAGGACATAGAGGATGAATGAATGTCTTAGTAAAATAACCAGTCAAGGGGAATAGAGTTTATATAAGGATGTGAATAATTCAACATAGTGATGATATATTCATAGATACTAAATAATTATTAGATCTATATGGAGATGCAATAAGAGAATTCAAGTCACAACTGTAATCTTTAGTTCATTGGCCATCCCAAACTACATCTCCAAGCTATCCATCTTAGATTAAAACAATGTCAACTATAGTGTCTTGTAATCCAAATATTCCTGTTTTGGATGTAATTTTTAAAATTACATATTCTTTAACCAATTCTTTAGTTTCAAAAATTACAATTGTTGTGATAGATTATTTTTATTCCTTGCATTATTTTAATCAAATAACATAGCCTCAAGTTACTGGTACATCACCAATTTTTCCCAGCATGACCTAGCCTACTATTTTGGATCATATGGATAATACTGCTATGAATTTTAGGGTCATAAACACTTTCATTACTTATTATTTACAAAATCTATTAATCACCCTAGTGACCTATTCATTTTTTAGTAGGATCAGACCTCAATCCTCTAAGCCATGTAAAGCAGTACATTTTGAAAAATTAGTGTCTCCCTCTATTTTCAATACACAAATCGCCTCTCCTAGGCCATATACACAAATATAAATCCCAATTTATTGAGACACAAAGATGGAAAAACCTACAATTTTGTTAAATAGAGTAGAGAAGGCTAAATACATCATAGATACACTAGTCCAAAAGTAGGTCACTAGTTAGAGGAAGTATATTATTAATTTTATTACAATAAGTACATAATCCCCAAATGATATTTTGCCTAAATTCCCATCCTCTTCAACTACATAAAGAGATTATCCAGCTCAATAAGTACCATTAGCAGGGTTAAAGGAACAAATAGAGAAGCAAGATGCACTAAATATTGATTCATGGTTCATGAAACTATAATAAGAAAAATAAATACAAATATATGACTTGATAATAATTTAAAAAATATAGTTAAATTCCATTTTTATATAGAGATAATCACATTGAGAAAATTCAAGATGAAAACTGTGATCGCTGAAGGCCAACAACTAGAGCTAGATCAAAGATAATATATATTATCTCAGGCTAAGAGAAGGAAGGTGAATCCATCAAACCTAAGTAGGATTAGAGAAGACCCTTAAAATTTTTTAAACTCAAGAGGGGATTCATCAATGAAATGGTTAATTTTTTTTATTAAGCAGTTTAGAGGTAGTCAAAGGTGAGTACCATCCAAGCACCCAAAAAGATAGTGGATAATTTATAGGGAATATCTAGGAAGTTATTTCATACCATTGGTTCAACAAGGTCCATAAAGTCCACCTTCAAAACCATATATGGAGACAGTTCTTCAAAATTTTAACAAAATAAAATATTTCTATAGAATATTCTCTTTTATAATCCAAGTAATAAGAAATTAGTCTTATTCCCACCTCAATTTAATGACAACATTTGATGTTGCTCGGGAAAAAATATATTATTGTAAAAAGGGATAGTATTATTGAATGGCATTAAAAGATGTAGGATCTAGTCAAATAATTTGAAAAATATGAGATGTAATCTATCTTTATCTTGGATAACTTAATATTCATTTAAGTAGGCACTCGACATGGGCAATTTGTTCCCAGGCCCATTTTTGAGAATATTTTATAAATAACATTGGACGACTTTAGAGTAGGGATCAAGGGGAATATTTATAGAACCATTGATGAGGAAATGTAATTCATCAATTTAAAAAGAGATAAAATTATAAGGACCGATTCATTACATGCTGAGGTTAAAGCTGCATTGGGTATACACTCAAAATTAATGGACAATCTTCATCAGTTATTCAAAATATCTTTGCTTAATTTTGAGACCATTGACATGGAATTATAATAAATTCATGTATTTTACATTTACATGAAATTATCTAGGAAATAAATTTTGAAATAACGGGTTATTCCAACCCCACCTTAGAGTACTCAACTTCCCAATTACACATTGGTGCATACTCAAACTAGGCTATCTATTTTAAGATGATTGGCATGAGATTCCAAGTAATTCATATAGTTGACCTTTAAATGGAAGTAGTTAACCTAGAAAATTTAGAATAATGGGTCATGCAAACCCCACCTCAAATTAATTAGCTTCCCAAGCACATATTGGTGCATACTCAAACTAAGCTATTTTATGTCCCTCTTACAAAATCTACATTGGGTCAATCTATAGCTCAAATGCTTATTCCAATTGTATCAAAAAATTAAAATTTAGTCCCACCAATTCCTAAGTATATTTCAATCTCAATTTAAATTCTAGAGGCTATCATATTTTTAACTATAGTTACAACTTCATTTCTATTCACATTAGTTTCCACATTAGCTAAATCATAGCTTAAATTATTCCAAAAATGTTATATCAACACCATATAATTATACATATGTACTCACATGGTCTAGATGAGATACAACCATTGGTTCTAACGTTATTTAACATGTATATATTGTATTTTTTGGATGAAGAATTCTATTTCAAGCAATCAATTTTATAAATGCATGTTTTGCATGAGACTTGCATAGAATGTTATTTTTGGACATTTTTTAGACTTTATTTCATAGATTATGCCTTCCATATCCCAAGATTATTTATACTTGTATCATTATATTCTAAATTAGGGATAATTTTGTGTGTTAATGTAAATAGTAAATTATGAGAAGTTTTGTTGAAGTGGTCATACTGTGCAAATCTTGATTATTCTCCAATTCTATGGATTGTGTACAATGTGTTGTCATTCTGGTATCTTAGTTATATGTTTGTGTATGATTTATATTTATAAACAAAATATTCATTTTAGGTTATCACTGATTTTAATGCCTTTTTCATGTTGATTATAGTCCTCCTTTGTAAATATGAAATAACAATCTAAGAAATGTTGAAACCTTTGGTTATGTATTTTTAATTTTATTATTTTTTTGTTTAATTTGAATCCTTAACATGATATATTTTTAGTTTTATACATAAAATTGTAGTAGACATTAGTCTTGTGAATTTTTATCTTACCTATATTCAAGAACTAGTCTTAAAAGATCTCATCATTTATGGTCCGTAGGTTACTTTTTTGCCCTTCTTTTCTCTCTTTTTTTGAGTTTATTTTGGAAGTCCTCTCCACATTAGTTAGACTCATCATCCATCCACCCATTAAAAGTATATAAAGGTTCATCCATATGTTACCCATCCATGGTAAACAATCTACTTTCCTCACCACTTTTCCACCAATGGGTAGTTATAAAATTGAATACCCTGCAACTTGTGCCTTGAGTGTAATTATTTTACCAATCCTAAAACGTTAGTGTATACCTCATAATATTAAATGTATCATGTATAAATCACACATCAATAGTTCTATTATTTCATTTAATTAATAATGAATTATAATCAAACATATACATGTATAATTCATATTTGATTAATTTAGACATATATTAGACAATCTAAATATTTATAAGTTTTATCTTATTTGCATTGTTTCTTACAAAATAAGGAAAAATAAAAGTATATCTATGGTTCTCCAAGACATGTGGTTGAACAATAAAAATAGAAATAAGAAAAAAAACACAATAAATTAATCCAAGGTGAAAGGACTCACAAAGACACAGATAATGGATTCAATCATCTATTGAATCTACATGGGGAATAATCGATAGTTCACTTGTAACCACTGAATTTATCCTTGGATAAATAAATGTTCAAAATAAGATCAATTAAATAAAAAAATATATAAGTAGGGCTCATTCCAACCCAATATTAAATTACGCATCTCCCCATGTACCTATAGGTACATACTCAATTTGGGCTAGCTTATGCCCTTCTTGTAGTAACAACATCAGGTTCATCAACATCTCAAATGCCTATTTGAGTTGTAGCACAAAGGTCAAATTTAGTCACGCTAACTCCTACCTCTACTTCTATATAACTTCTAACTCCATTTCATATCTAATTTGTAACTCTAGTTATAACTCCATTTCCATCCACATTAGATTCCAATTTGGGTATATTCTAGTTTAAATTATATCAATGATGTTACATCAACATCTTCTAATTATAAATATATAATTGCATGGTCTAGGTGAGATGGAACTATTAATTCTATATTTGTTTAAGATGTAAATATTGTATTTTTAGATGAATAATTCTATTCTAAGTGATCATTATTGTACATGCATGCTTTCCAATAGATTAACATATAATGCTATGTTTGGACATGTATTTTAGTCTTCGCTTGGGAGATGAGACTTTCCCTATCCCAATATTATTTACACTTGTATGCTCCTATTCCAAATGGAGGATAATATTGGATGTTAAAATTAATTGGAAATTTAGAGAAGTTTTGCTAACATGGTCTTTATGTGTAAATATTAATTCTTCTCCAAATTTGTGGACTATGTAGTATGTGTTGTCATTCTAATATTTTAGTTATTTATTTGTGAATGATTTATATTTAGATATAATTAGTCATTTTAAGTTAACGTTGATTTAAATTCCTTTTGCATGTTGATTATAATCCCCATTTATAGATGTGTAATAGAAATCTAACAAACATGACAACTTTTGGTTATGTATGTTTAAATTTACTATATTTTGCTCCCTTTCACTCCAAATTATATTTTATTGTTATTATGTTATAGTAGCTTTCAATAGACATTATTTTTATAATTTATTGACCAACCTAAGTTTAATTTTATATTATATATATATATATATATATATATATATATATATATATATATATATATATATATATATATATATATATATATATATATAGTCTACACACACACACACACACACACACACACACACACACACACACATGAATTTTATTTATTTATCCATTGGATGGAAATCCGATGCAAAATACACAAACAAGTTATGCACAATCAAGGTTAATAATCCATATTCTTCCCTACTTCTACATACAATCATCTACAACAATTCTAAGCCTAGAATACCCATATTTCCTATCTCAATCTTGATTCAAAGCACTTAGTTTGACACTCATAGTATAATTTTATTGCACTTGCACTAAGCACTTATGCAAGAGAAGTACCTCAATCTTGATCCCTCTTTTAAATTAGGGGTATGCAGACAAGTCTTAACATAGTGGGGTGTTGAGGATGCCCAACCTACCTAGATAACAACACACTTTTACTAATTGTGCCACTCAAATACCCTAACAATAGGAATGTATAAGGTTTACTCAGGAATCAAATCAAAATAATTAGTAAATAGTGAATCAAATCTCATCCAAATATGTACAGGGAGATCTGAACTAGATGAAGATGTACATAGAAGATCAAGTTATTAGTGCATGAAGGCCATTAGCACTAAAAGTAAGACAATATTTCCCCAACACTACTATCTAAGGTAAAACACTATTTTCCAAGAGGGGTTTTGACACTTGGTCCCTATTTATGACACTCAAATATGTTTCGACACTAGTTTTTAGTCTCTAAATCATTTGTCTCAATCAATTTATATTTAAGTACTTGTTTGTGTCATTCATTATTACTTTTTGAAATTTATAATTACGTCAAATCTTAAACAAATCAATGTCTATATTTATTTGCATATTTCTACCCTGATTAGCTATACCCAAACCCTTTAATAACATTGGTGTTACACTCCATAATCGATAAAAAGTTAAATCATTTGGTGAACCTGACTTAATTCTAATATTAAATAAACCCTAGCCCTAAATTCTATTAGGGTGTGTACCTTCTATTTCCTATTTCCCTTGGTTGTGTGTGTGTTTGTGTGTCTATATATATATATATCTATATATATATATATATATATATATATATATATATATAAGCAACAATATTTAATTTAATTTATTATAGACCATCATAAATAGTTGTATCTCTTCCTTTAATAAGAAATGTTAGTTTTACTAGAAATCCTATTGAGTATACTCAGATTCATTCTATTCAAGCTTATACCATGGACAAAGAACTATCTACAACCCTTCTGATTGATCCTTTACACCCTGATCATGTTGACTTTGATGATAATGCATGTGAAGATGATAAATACAATTAAGATTAAAATGATACACAATAAGGGAGTCAAGACACACTCCACCCACTTGATAATGGAAATATTATAGTTAATAAGGATTAGATGCTGAAACATTTTAGAGATAGACATTGGGAATGTACCAATGATCATGCATAAATTATACAAGCCATAATAGAAATAATTAACAAATCTAATAATGGTCAATCTTTTATTACCCTACATGTCATTACTGTTACACCTACTTTGGCAGAAACTCAAAATTTATAATAACCTATGTTAACTCAACAACCTTAAACAATGGAAATACCTGCTATGACTAGTTCATCTGATCTAGATGTAAAATACCTTATGCACGAGATTCATGTCTGGCAGGCCAAGGTGTTACATGCTTAGAAGGGTGCTACTAGGCCATATCATTCCATCAATTGTCATGTTATTTTACATACACATTTAGCACAACATATAGCATCATCTCCTTTGACATCCAAATTTGTCATAGCTAAGCTTAATTTATATGATGGTAATGGTGACCAAGAACACCATCTACAAGCTTTCCACATAACATGTTTGGTCTATGTGTCCAATGATTGGATCCTTACTATTTTTTTACCTCATAGTATAAAATATTATTAACTATAATGGTTTTATGATCTTCCTAAGTAGTCTATGACAACATTCAATCCATTGGCAGATATGTTTTTAATACACTTTTCAATCAACATACATGATAAGGTTTCCTATGCTAAATTGGAAAAACTCGAACAAAATTTTAATGAGACAATAGTTAAATATGTCCTATGATATAAAACTATATTAGTAAAGATGACTAGCCCCCATGGTAGATAGAGAAATCCAAGACATATTCACGCCATGTTTTTACCAGCATTGTGCAAAGCTATCATATTCAAGAAGTTTCCATCATTCATAGATCTTTTTCATATAGTTAAGGATTGAGAATTCAATATTCTCTCCATGGGAAAACTAAAGTACACAACTACATAAAATTCAAAAACTAAGAGTTTCAATAAGCCCCCACATAAGATAAATCACACTGAGAACAAGAATGATTTAAAAGTGATAGTTAATTCAGCTTCATAACTACCTCTTTACTTGCTCCTCTCAGATCTTCTAAGGAGAACTTCCAAGAATTTTCTTCAATATTTAGCATATGTTCTATAATAGTTCCTATAATATAATGTCATATATCTCCCTCCCATGAAAGAGGTTGATATGACTAGGCATCATCTAAAGAACTATGATTTCCATGTATTTTGTGACTATCAGAAGGCACCATGCCATGCTACAAATAGATACATTAAATTTTGACATAATATAGAATATTTGGTATAATCTAAAATTGTTGATCTCAACACTCTTATAAAAACACCTAGACCACAACAAACAAAATTGAAATCATTGAAAATAATTTTAGATATGTTTCCAAAACACATAGCTAATGGGATAGTATGCCCTTAAGGTGTTATATATACTTATCAAGCATATAAATCACCATCATCCTATCATAATAAAACCATTAAAACACACCCTCTAACTAATATGACTAGGGTTTATCATACTATAGTTCCATCTATACCTCTTATCACATTTTTAGAGCAAGATATCATTTACAATGACACAAATTTATATGCATTCTTTTTATGAGCCTACATTGATCATCATCCTATTCAAAGTGTCATTGTTGATAATGGTTTGAGTGGAAACATGTGTTCTATCACACTTCTACACCACTTTGGTTATTTGAATTAGAACATTTGTTAAATATATATATATATATATATATTTTCCAAGCATTAGTGTCCATGTTTAGAGCTTCAGTGAGGTTATAGTACTACCATTATAGGTTCGGCCTACAAACGTGGCTACTAGATTAATAGCATTACTTAATGTATCCAAATTTGACATGTTATTAGGTAGGCCTTAGATACATCAAAATCATTTTATTCCATCCACTATACATAGATGTCTCAAATATATAGATGTTAATCATGTGGTTATAATTGAGGGCCTTCCATATGAGTATACATTTCTTATTCCATAGCCAATTATGTAAAACACACTAGTTCTCTTTCAACACATAGAGTTTATTAGCACACATATAATATTAGTTTATCCATAAGTTCTAGTGATATATACTCCTATATTAATACCAATTATGCATACTCTCCCATAGAGACCTTTATAAGAGATACCCCTATATTAGGGACATGTTGTGGATTCTAGAGAGCATCTCTCCCTACCACTATACAGGGCAATATTATAGTATAGATTACCCACTCCAGTTACATTTTATTTTATCAGATGGGTCCCTGAAAACCCTAAAATTCATAGGCCAATTAAGTGAGCTTCATACATTCAAATAACGTCAATTCACCATAAGATCATTCATTTAGATTCTTATATTCATAGCTGTACTCCATAGGACATTTCAGCTATAGATCACTGAGTTCATTTTATTCTCAAATCTTAGAAACCTCATCACACATAATGTATGATAACTATCCCTCTTGTCAATATAATACATGTTGATTATGAGTCTCTTTCAAGACTCATTGGCTAGTAGTATCTCTATTATTACCATTCTCCTTGTATATAGTTTCATTTTAATGATTGCTTTTACATAGATTATATAATCATAAAATACAAAATTAATAAAATATGTTCAAAACATATAAAACATTACAATATTTATCACAAATAAATAATTTATATACTATCTAAGTACCACATATACTAGATATCCTAGTATACTTAGTTTTTTTCATACATACATGCTTCATTTGTTCTCGTCAAGTGTTCACATATTCCTATCGGACTCAAGTCTATCACATAGATAAAAAATTGCCACTACATACCCACTTGGGGCACATCCATAGATTCATCACTTATACACTCACCCATTGGGGGTGCGCCCACATTACACATAAATTTTAATTTTTTAGGTTACATGTTAATATACTCTATATCACAGGTTCAATATTGTTTATATATTGATATTTATCATCCTATAGTTAAATTTTTATTGATTACTACCACTATAGACTCAATTTATGTACATATTTATTTTTATATGGATTTGGAAAACATGTTCATGCATATATTTATTTATAACTTTTATAGTTTAGATGTGATTATGTCATTTTACTTATACATATATTCAAATGCCTTTGAATATGTCATTACTCTATGGATCTAGACAAATTTATTTCATTATTTGTATGCTTTGGACATGTGTCCATATCCTTATGTGTTCGTTCTTGATTATTTATGTTGAGATTTTAAAATGTCCTTCCATGTGAATCTAAGCCAACTTGTTTGATTTTTGTGTATGTATAAATTTTAACATGCCCTTATATGTGTTGCTTTCTTATATTTAGTGACATATGCATGTGTCCCTTATATTTTGGCCCCTTGGCACACTTTATGTCTCATTTTTTTATGTAAGATATCATGTATATGTCATGGCAATGCACTTCTCTCTTGCATGTTGCTTTCACACCCAATTTTAAATACTTTGAGTGCTCTCATGCATCTCCCCTTCCTCCTTGGAAGCATTGATGACCATCATTGCCCATCCCCTTGGGTAGTTACTAAAATTATTACTTAGATTATGCAATTCATACACATGATTACATTTTTATATCTATCTTGATAACCTTGTGAGTTTTATATCTAGCAGACATCATACATTACCAATTTATGATCACATTATCTTACATTTTGATGTCATGCATATATGTTTTATTGGTTTACTATGCATATATAATATTTTTTCAACCTAAGATACATCATGCATAGATTTTGTTTTTAGGTTTTTTATTACATAGGTATAAAAACTCCCCTCAAAAGAGGGGGCATTCATAGGGGTTTGCCATAGAGATCAAACCATCTAGAGGCACTCATACAATAATCTTCAACACACAAACATATAATACAAAGCACATAATTACGTAAATAGATAGAAAAATTGTCAAACACATATAAATTTTAGTTATCATAGAAAAACATATAAGGGCATTAGTGCTAAAATTAGGACACTAGCACTCCAACACTAATATCAAGAATACATTTCTACTAACCAGTAGACTAAAAATAATAAAAATCTATATGTGATATAACAACATAGCCATTATAGCCAATATTTCCATAGTTTCAATCACAAGTTATCAAATATGATCATTTTATGCATAGTTCTGAACTAAATCATACTAGTCTTACTTATATTGGAGACATCAAACCCAACATGATCACTCCCACTTTAGTTTTAGCTACATAGACACATATTGTTACAACTCAGTCCATAATACATATGCACAAATATCCTAATTAGGGTAATGTGCATGGTGCATTATTTCCACATGATCATTGTATCTCTAGCGTATGTTAGATGTAATGACAAACTCCATGTTATTCTCTATGTGGTATACTTCAAACACCATTTTCACTAGGTATCACACCATATTGATGCCTTATTCTATCTATAGTAGTTGGCATTTATGTATAGTCCCTAAGCTACATTCTGAATTACTTAAGTTTCCCCTTGGGAATTTTTCATTTTAGAGTTTAAAAATGACCTCAGGGCCATCCAACATATTTTTAGTTATATCACATAGATTTCACTTACAATGTGCAGTTTTAGTAATAAATGCATCTACTAGACATGGGTAGGTAATGATTAAATTATAGACTAATTTGAGTTTTCAAACCACTTGCATACGAGGGTTGAATAATTGATTAGTCCAATCCAAGTTATTGATAATATATGATCTATTGAGTAGGGGTGACCAATGATGGAGTCCAAACCACATTAAGTTCTTGAGCCACCCATACACGGGGATTGAGAGAGCCACCATCTTAGACAATTCTATTCACTATTTGATCACTATCCACATGCACAAAAATAGTAGGTCATTGGGTTTTTACATTGGTTCACGTACCCAATGAGGTGTATTCATTACTTTCCTCTCTCTTTTATCTCTCTACATAGTTTTGTTATTTATTTTTATATCTCTTAAGTAAGGACTGATTTCTTCCATGTTTTATTTAAAGGATATGTAATGGATCACACTTCACACACTTAGGCCTACATTCACTAACTTCACCTCATAGGTAAGTCTAGGTATGCTTATTTTTAATTTATCTTAGTTATTTTGATTTGCTAAGTGTATATAATATGGGGGGGGTGAGGAACTTAGTCATGTAAAATGTCAATTGAGTGAAATGAGTGTTAATAAAGACCACCCATCCCTAGTTTATCCCTAGACCTATCTTATGTCCTCTTTCAACACTTTTCCTAATTTTTATAGGCCTTTACACATCCTTAGACATCTAAAAACTAGTCCCAAACCATCCCCTATGGATTTAGGTCCATAGTCCCTCAAGTTCTTTCACCTATACATTAGTGTTGTACTTTGGATACTAACACCTCATGCTAGTGTCCCACTTTTAGCACTATTATACATTGCCTAATTTCAACCCTAATGAATATATTTTTAATTCTTAACCTTAATGAATATATTTTTAATTCTTAAGGCACGTAACATTGGTATAGATCTATTTCAAACCCTACACAAGCACTAGATCAATATATATATATATATATATATATATATATATATATATATATATATATATATATATATATACATGACGTTTATCCCATTATCTATTAGATGGAAATTAGATGTAAAATACACAAATAAGCTTAGAACAGGTTGTGAAAAATCATGCTTATTACTAAAATTATGCCACACATATACATATAGTCATGTAAAACCATCCCAAGACAATAATACCCATATTTATAGTCTCAAGATTCACTCAAAACACTGAGGTTGACACTAAAACTAGCATTTATTTGTACTTACACCAAGAACTTAGTTAGGAGAATTACATTAGGTTGGATACCACCTTTGGGTATTGTTATGTATATAACTCTTGACATAATGGGGTGTTAAGGATGTCCAACCCACCCAACTAGAAATACACATTTGCTAATTGAGCCACTCAAATACCCTAATAACATGGAGGTCTAGTCTTTTTTTCATAAACCATCTCAAAATAGTGCATAGATAGTGAATCAAAGATCATCCACATAGGTACATGTAGATTAGATCTAGTTGGAGGTAAACCCAAAAGATCAGATAGTTCCTACACTAAAGATATTAGCACCAAAATCAGGAAATTAAAACCCAAACACTACAATCTAACGTGCAACACTATTGTCTAAGAGGGTTTATTACACATTGACCCTATTTGCAACATTCAGATTTGATTTCAAACTAGTTTTTAGCCTCTAGATCATATGTCTCACGCAGTTTCTATCCAATTACTTATGTCATTCATTTATAATTTTTATAGATATCAGATTAGGTTACTTCATGCACAAATTAGTGGTTATATTTATTTCATATTTCTAACCTAATTTATTGTACTTAGACCTTTTAAAAACCTAGGGAATATATTTCATAATCCCTAAAAAAGTAAATAAATATATGGTTCTTTAAGACATGTAGCCAACCAATAAAAATAAAAATAATAAAAATCAAAGGAAAAATAAATTATTCCAAGCTGAAAGTACCCAATAAAACATATAAGATGGATTCAACAATCTATTGAATCTACATGGGTAAGAATTGATAGTTCATTTGTAACAATTAAAGTTATCTTTGGATAAAAATATATTTGAAATATTTAAGAGCAAAAACCTAGAAATAGACAAATATAAAATAGAGTTGAAATTTTATGACTTATGAAGACATCAAAATGGATCAAATGTTAGATATAATCTAGTGTGAAATAGGAATGTTAAAAAATAACCAAATATGCATAAGTGAACCATGTGTGATAAAACTAAAAATGACATGATATAAAAAAGTATTGTATCAAAATTGGGAGTGTAATTAATGTCTTAATTTGAAGTGAATATGTTATGTTAATGCATGCATGAATCAAACTAAAATGTTAATAAATTGAATCACATGACATGGCCTACCTAGGGAATGATGGATAAATCTAATTATGCTTGAAAAGGATTGATGTAGGAGAAACCAAGGGTTTGTACAGTCTTACATCAACCAAAAATACAATTATTGTGTGTTTATGTGATTTTTTTCATTTCTTTTTTGATTTTGCATAGTTACACAATGATTAGTTCAGTTCATGAGGTTTACATCAACTTTCACACATTAATTTATGGGTGCTATGGTGTAAGGGTACAAATTTTGGTCAAGCTTACATTTTTATATTTTATGAATATCCACATGACCTATTTGTTACGACATGAAGAAAAATTGTATGAATTTCCATTAGGAAAGAATGTTATGACCCAAGGCATTATTATAAGAAAATGATGTTTCTTTAAGTGGGGGAGCAAAGAATTGGAAGACATACGAAGAAAAGAAAATGGTTGAGCTAAGATATTCATTTTCATGTCCAAAAAAAAATTAGAACAAGTGGTTATCTCAAGGTCGATACAAAATTGACTAAAAATTAATTGAAGGAGAATCGACTGAAGCTAAATATATTTATATGTAGATTACAAAGGATAACTATGGGTATAATACCGAGCAATGGATGGGCTATATAAGGATCTAAGTTATTTCCATATAATGTAAGAATATGATATATGAAAGTGTGTATGTGAGATAGAGTGACTATGAATTCATTTTAAAAGTTTTGAATATGATTTCAATTAATATATGTGTATTATTTCAAGTGTAATGGATGATATCATATGCGTGTCAATAATTTTTGTCTCTAGCCATGATTCACAGAGATAAATTCTAACCTTAATTACATACCATCTTTATGTTTACACCATTTGTTATCATATAAATGTATTTTCATATCGTTTTTTGTGTGTGAATATCTTGTACGTGTCAATTATAGGATGCAAAAGATATGTTTTTTGAGTTAGTTGCAATTTTTAGAAAAGAATCATGTAGAGGATATACCTATTATAGGTGTTAAATAATTTTTGAAAGTGTTTTGGAGGTGAGATAGTTGATCTTGTTTAAATTTATTTTAGGTTATAAAATATAAGCCTACTTCCTAAGGAAGATATGGTACATAAAGGAATAAGAGATCTAGAGGTATAACACTTGGCAAAGATGTTGAAGAATTACAAGAATGATTTTAAAGGATGAAAGATATAAAAAGTGGAGATGTTAAAAGTCTTATTAGAGAGGATTAAAAAAAGATGATAATGGGTTTATTGTCCCTATAATAAGTGTTGTATTCTTTTGAGAGAGACCAAACAAGTGAATGAAGAGATTCCAAACAAGAAAAGAGACCAAAAAATGTCAAGATGAAGGAAAAAGGTAGGCCCAATAGTAATATATTTTTGTTATATGGTAAAGAGAGACCAGCTAAAGTCATGAAATTTATAGTTGAGTTATAAATGTATTTTGAAGATAAGTTTATTGAAGACCCCATGAGGATAAATTTTGTGTTGACATATAACTATGTACAGGAGATATCTTTAAGAGAGGAAACAAAAAAAATTAATTAAGAAGCTAAGGAGATGGGAACATATGATTTCTAATTTTATGGGTCATTTTTTTCACCCAATAATGCAATTATATTAGTATAATAAGCTTTATTTATTGACGATTTTGAGAGAAGAGAAGAAGAAGTTTGCCATGAAAGAAAATATGAGAGGGAAGATTCCATGTGGTAATCCCAATTCTACTTTTATAAATATAAAAGAGAAGAATATGAGTGAAGAGAAGAAGGTTTTATTGAAAGAAAACAAAAGCCTCAACTTTTCATGTGAGAATCCCAAATATCCTTTCAAGAGAAAAATAAGAAGGAATGTTGTGAGAAGCCCAAATCTGATTTTTAGATTATTAAGTTGAAAAAGATTTATAATATAAACATCAAATAAGGAATACTCATTCAAGAGGATATGGGTGTAATAACTATTGAACCAGAGTAAGGATACCCATTGTTTGATCATGGGAAGGAATATGTAATTTCCCATAAGTGGGATGATTTAGAATTTTCTTTGCTGAATGAAGGCAATACATATATGTCTTTTATATTTTGGATGGAGTAAGGATTGAGGATAACTAAATAAAGGTTAGAGATGTTTCCTTTATTGAAAAAATAGCGATGAAATAAGAGAGTAACTATGAGGATTTTTAGGTTCCCATAATGGAAGAAGTAGAGATGAATGAAGAAGATAGCTATGAAGAGTTGTATGTTTTCATGAAGGAAACAATAGAGATGGATGATGAGAAATTTAATGCACATAAGGAGAGTATGGTTAAACACCACCCCTGTGAAGGATAATAAATTCGTAATAAGGATGAAGATAGGATAACCATGGATGTTGTTGATAATGGTCATTTGGAGTCCATCATGACAGTGAAAACTGTGAAGAGAATGTGAGAAACAAATAAGAGTTGGAAAAAAATTCCTTGAGGCATGATAAAGAGTTGTAAAAATTGTTTGTGATAAATTTTGATTTCACTATTTTGTTTATTCAATGTTGAAGTCCAACAAAGAAGGAGATATAGATGGTGCACATGTTTCTACCAAGATTAATGAATGAGTAAGGTTGTGTTTCACATGTTGTTGAAACCCACTTAGGTATATGTGAAGAGACTCTAATGAGTTAAAAAATGATTGTTTTCATATTGAAAAGGAGAGTGAAAGGTTATTTTCACCTAGAATGGAAGTGATGATGGACATAGATAATAATCAACATAGGGATTGTATAAGGAAGATGAGAAATAAATAAGATGAGAAAGATTAGTTGGTTTTTGAATCAACATATATAAGAGAATGAGATGAAGATAAGGTTGAAGTGAAAGACTTAGATAAAATACCAATGAGTGTAAGCCAAGTAACAAAAAAAAGATTGCATCAAATTGTTTTGGTTTGCCTAAGATGTATCATATGTAGAAATAATCCACATAAGTGTAAGATGAGCAACAACATAAATGGGTCTTTTTAGAGACCCCATATATTAATAGGGAGATGAAAAAGGAAACATTTGAAATATTTGGAAATTAGTTGAAGAGGGGTAGCTAAGTTTCACATTAGTAGAAGCATGTGAAGAAACCAAAAGAGAAAAAGATTTTATTAACACTCTTGAAAATGTGGAAGCTACATGTTAGGTGGTATTTAAAAGGATACAACCAAATAATGATATGAAATCAATGAGAGAAGAGTAGCTACAAATAGTGAAGAGTGATGGAAGAAAGAATCCAACATAGGTTGGATAGTGAGTAAACAAAGCCAAGAAGGATCTATGATGAGGTGGTTGGTGAGTGGTGGGTTTAAGATCAAAATAGAATGTAAGATGCAATTAATAACATATTAGTGGTAGTGGTTGGAGGAAGGCAAGTTTTATCCCACAAGAGGATGGAGGGAATAAAGGATAGGGATTTGGCATAAAAGGATGGAATATGGTGAAGCGAAATGCATAAAATAAAGAGAAGTGATCATAGGTATGAAAAAAGGATAGATTGGAGGCTAACAAGAGAAAGGTGGAAATCAAATAAAAATAGCGATAAACAACTTAATTAATTATTGTGTTGGAAGGGAACACTATGACAATTTTGATTTATGGTTAAAAGAGTGGTTTTACCACTTATTTCATCTATAGAAGTAAGTAACCACATTTTATAAACCTCAAGTGTCTAATGTAGGAGCATTCAAGGATTTGTGAAATATTGCATCAACCAAAAATAGAGTGATTGTGTTTTTGTGTGACTTTTTTCATTTATTTACTGGTTTGGCATCGTGACACATTGACCAATTCAATTCATGAGAATTACATGACCTTTCACACATTTATTTATGGGTGTGTTGGTGCAAGGATACAACTTCTTGTCTTGGCTTATGTCTGCATAATTTATGGATGTCTATGTGGCATGTATGTTATCACCGAAGAAAGACCTGTTTGAATATCTATGTGGCAGACATGTTATGACCCAAAGTGTTTTTTTCAAGAAAATGATGTTACTTCAATTGGGGCAATAGAGAATTCAAAGAGACTTAGATAGAATAAAATGTTTGAGGCAAGATTTTAGTATTTAAGTCAGAAAAAAACAAACCAAAATAGGTAGTTGACTAAAGGTTGATAGAATGATGACTAAAGGCTAACAAAAGGCGAACTGACTAAGGTTGAACATATTTATAGACAAAATGGAAAGGACAAAGGAAAGTAAAATATTGAGTGGTGGATGGATTGTATGAGGGTTTGGATCATCTCCATGTATTAAGTGTGTACTCATTTGTAAAGTTTTGAATATGATTTCAATGAAGATGTGTGTTGATTTTAAGTCCATAAAGTGTGCTCATGTGTGTGTCAATATTTTGAGTTTATAACCATGCATCAAAGAGGTAAAGGTTGGCCTTAATTGAATACTATATTTTTACTTGCACCAATGACTCCACCCACATGTTTTCATTGCTTTTCTTTTAAATATATATAAAATTTTAAAGTAGTGTGAAATTGAAACGAGTTAACAAAATAAAGAATATAAAATAAATTATTTCTTTTCAAGAACAACTTAGTAGGAGAAAAATATCAACTATTTTAGGTGCATGGTAGTTTCATAACGAGATATTAGGGCAATGAAGCAATGTGAAAATCCATGCAAGAAAAATGTTGAAGTTAAATTTCCCTTTTAGGCAATTGTTTGGATTGGAAAGTTCAATCTAGCCACTATCTGTTGTGATATGTATGGTCCTATTAACTATTTTCAACTAAACTCACTTTTATAGATTACAATTACCTTATATTCAATCACATATTTTCATGATTATATTTCTAGGACAATTTTTGAGAAAAAAATAAATAAATAAATAAAAAATACATAACATTTTTTAAAAATTATATATGCATTATATCTTTATATATATAATATATATTTTTTTTTCAATTTAATATCAATAACAGAAATTAGAGATATTTTATGGAAAGATTAAAAATGAATATAACTTTTTCATATTAAAAAAATAAGGCACACTATTATACTTTGATTGGTGGCAACATTCTTCTACAATATTATATACATATAGACCTTTTCTCTGTCTATATATATTTACAATGTTATCATTATATTTTGTTAATTCAACATTTTATTGTATTTTATAATTATTATAATACTTAATTAAACATAATTTATTTATTAAAACACAAACGCAATAATAAAATTTTACCTTTAGTTTTCGATATTCGAATTAGTTTAACTAAAAAGGTTTGCCGTTTACAACATTAGGGTACTTGATGAAAATGAATTTTAATTATGATTCACGTTTGTCTTCTCATGATTATGTAGTACGAATCACATTCGTCTTGGGCTCATAGCGACGAAACTATACAACTTACGCGGTATTGGTTTGCACCTTACAAACTCATGGATTGGCTTGTCTCAATAATTACACTAAAACTTAAATGTCATCCATGTCCTCTGATTAATAAAGTCAAATCGAAAACCAGGTGAAACAACATTACCACTTTGGAAGGCTTACGTGCTTTCACCAAAATTGCCTGGGTTTTTTGGGAAGGCTAGGTCCCTAGCCCCTGTCCCAAAATTGTTTTTTTTTTGTGGGGGAAGGTTAGGTCCGTAGCTCCCTGTGACACGTAGAGATGCCAATGTGATATAATTCGGATCATTTTGCTTCCAAGGAAGTCAACACTATAATATTTAATTGTAAAAGGTTAATATAAGACACATTCTATCATTTAGGTCAAACTTAAAGAGTCTTTATGTATTTGTATATACTTATATTTATTATGGATCAAAAAACTATTTATCATTAAATGATTCAGGTCACTATGAATTGAATTTAATAATAATAAAATGTAAAGTAATTTTAAATTATTCGAAGATTTTTATTGTTATTTTTGTCCGCACAATTTCTTTTTCTCTCATGCAATCTATTATTAATGCAACAATACTACTACACTTTTTTTAATAAATTTTATGTTAAAAAAATTTAAACCATAAAAAATTCTTACTTCCATGATATTCTTTGAAATATGCCATTCAACAATTGCATTTGTTTTGTTTTACATTCATTCTTACACCATATCTTGAAACTAAAAATCCTTAAATATGAACCTATTTAGATAAACCTGCACTTCTTTAGGTTTGCAAAGAGCTTCTGCTTTCATAACAATTTTAATAGCATTATTACATGCCTTATGTACTCTTCTCTTCTCTTACCAAATATCAAAATATCATCAAAATAAATGACCACAGACATACCAGATATTGAATCCGTAGATGAACAAAGCATGAAAATATCAATAGACATAATACTAAGAATTTAGTCAAACCATAATCTTCACTGATTCATTTTAAAATAAATAGAAACATTACATGTGAGTCCTTAAATAAGACAACTCAAAATTGGAATTGAAATGTAAAATTAAAAATTTAAAAAAAAAATAAAAAATACATAAAGTTAATTAGATATGCTATAAAAGTTCGGGTGGACATAAAATTTTAAACATATCCTCTGAATATAAAAACCATGATGATGGGTGCGTTTAAACTCATGTTGATGTCCGATTACAAATTCATCTGCTTTTTTTTATTGTTACCATGACTAAAAATAGAACAATGCAATTTCAGATTTCTAGATGATCTCGTATGGCTCTCCAAACATATTAGAATAACCCATAAACAATAGAGTCATTTATAGTTACATGCATCTTTCTTTTAAATTCGTTTTAGCATGAACGAAAGGTCAATCAAATTAACAAGTCAAAAGTTAAAGGCCTCCATACATTTGATCTCCGCATCATTTTCACTCCTTAAAACATCTTGTAAATCAATTAGAAAAAAGAATTTTTCTTCCCCTTCGATGATCTAAATTTTATGATAATGGCTACTACTGCAGCCACCGCTATTAAAAACTGAATTCGAACCCATAGTACAAACAAATACTCAGACATTATGTTGAAACAGTATTATATACTTTGCAGAAGTATGGATATAAAATCTATGAACATCTTATCTGGGTATGTATACATAGAAGGCTAAACCAAAAAATTATATTCTGTCGAATATCAATGTACGCTGAAATTCCCACCTCATGGACGGTGGGAGCTGTAAGGAAGGAAGGTCCCACCCCATAAATGATCGTGAAATGATTCCAAAGTCAATAATTATCTGCTACTGTATAACCGAATGGCCATTTCTAATTTGGTTGAAAGCCAAAGAGCAGAGTCATTCTTAATTATTTGACGTTCCATACTAACTGAACGTGGGCCGAACACTTGTTACTACTATTCCAAAAACTCAGTGTCTCATTATTTTCCAGCTTCAGTCCACTTTGTACAACGACTCTTCGACAACGTTGTACCATTATTTGACGTTCCATACTAACTGAATGTGTAGATCGAATCACGTGTTTGATTACTTTCCACCACGACTTCTTTGATTGAAGGCAACGTTGCCATTTCACGACAAAGCTGTACTATTCCATCCACTTTCAAGAGTTATACGCTGAGATTCCCACCCGAATTTTTCGTGTCTAATTTGGTTGAGGAGAAAATGAAAGAATAGGAATGATGTGTGAATCACAGATAGATAAATCACGTGTTAGAGTACTTTCCACGAATCTGTGACTGATAAACACAACGTTGTATCATTCCACGATTCTTTGATTGAAGGTAATGTTGTTAACACGGTTTTGTTCGATCATCTTGGTTATCGAGTTGTTCTTTTATTAGGATGTGGAAAAAAAATAGGACTCAAAATTTTATTATATGTTTAAGATATTATATTTTTATTAATTTAAATTTTCAAGAATAAAAGAATTTTTTTTAAAATAATATTTAAATCAGTATCAAATTTATTATACGAATTAAAAGTAAACATATTTACTATATTACAATCCATTATCACACGGATGTTATTATAAAACACCTTTCAACATAATAAATATTATAATATACAATACAAATAAAGAATGGTAAGTACTCAGATCCCAAAGTCATGAGAGATGTTTTGATAAAAGATAAAACAATCGTTCCTATTAATAGTCACCATAATCCATAAGGTTAGATTAAATTGTTGTAGTTCGGTCTAAAATTATTTCATGTCAAAAAATTTAGTGGAAAAAGTACTTTTTAAAAAGTTCATGATGAATAATGAATGATGATTGATCTTAATAAAATTATTTTGATAGGTGTTCTTGGTTTGTGCTAGGTGAGTGATGAATGAGGATTGATCTTATAATTATACAAATCCTTTTTGATAATATCTCATACAATAACACTTAGACCGACCATTATGATATGTTCCTTTGTTTGCTTGGGATGTATGTGTCTAAGGGGCAAGAAAATAGATACACACTCAAAACTTATAGATGTATAAGATAAGTATGTTTTTAGCATTCTAGAAATGATTAAAGTCCCAAGTCATCAACATAAGACTAGTTGGAGTAAGAGATAGGCTAAGCAATACAAGAGAGATTAGATACGAGACATACAAAGGCATGAAAGGTCTAGAACTATGAGGAACTATCATGGTCTAAGTCTACCAAGTATACAAGACTGAGGTGGTATATAGTTCAAATCTATCATTTTCATTCCCCCCCTCAACCCCCATTAATCTAGTAAGGAAACTCCTAGTTGAAAGGAAATAAATATGCGTCTGAGTGTGTATAACACACCTTGCCTTTGCTTAAGTCCAACATGAGTGCTTTAATAGCGACTAAATTAGAACCAAAAATATGTTACAATATATAATCAGTGCATGTAATCTTAAATTGAAAGTATTTAAATGATTGAAATTAAAAGGGCAAGGTTTAGGATTACCCCTATGTATCGATAAGACCATCATGTTTTTTGATATTCTAATTTGAAATATTAATCATTGTGAATTGTTTTTATTGAGATTAGGACAAATATTAATCTATAAAATACATATATCTAAGGAGATAGATAAAGAGAGAAATAGAAGGGTTGATACCCCCAATCTTGGAGAAAAGGTGCACTACCACATGGTAGTTGAGACTAGCTCAACAATGCAACCTAATCATACTTATAACCTAGTGAGTGTGAGTGAACCAAATCAACTCTCACTATCAAAGTTGTGAGGCTAGATGATACAATCAATTCCAGCCTAAAAACTTTTCAATATTAAGTGATTTAATCACCTCAACTATACTAAAAAGTAAAACAACTACTACAGTAGATTGGCTCAATATATTTTGTAAAATTCTAACCTATAGGGTGGTAACAATCCTTACAAATATTTTGAATTTGAAATTCATTTGATTTTGTAATATTAGGTACATGTTGCATAGCAAATGCACCTTAGATATGTTTGATGTTTAAATTGTGTGTATCAATGGTATTAATGTATAGAATCATGCCACAATTATTTATTGAAATCATATAACTATACAATTTGACTAGTTTCAAACTATGTAAGTGTGGAGAACATGCTTCCAAATCATGCCCCCACTATAATCTGAAAATTGAAAATTAATATAAGTGCCAGTGTGGAAGACATGCTTTCAAAACATAACCCACACTATAATATAGTGATGTTGAATATTGAGTAAATGTAGAGAATATGTTTTCAAAACATATCCACTAAATTTGAGACTGTGAACATGTGGAATCCATGCCTATATGACATGCCCCCACTAAATCTAAAATTTTGAATGTATATAAACCATGGCTTTATGACATGCCCCAACTATTATACCCCACGTTTAGGTGAGGGAAAATATAAAATGATAGTTACCTCACGTCAAACGGATAAGATAAACATATAACTATTAATTAACCATGTAATATATATGAGAACATGTCTAGGTAAATTTATATTGAAGCATATAGAATTTGATCACATCAAGGCTTAAGAGGCATGATAAATATCATGGAAACATTTAGATAATAATATTAGAAGCTAAAAAAGTAATCAAACACACACACAAGATAACTTAAAATCAAATGAACAAAAAATGGTCCAAGGAGACCACAAACAAAGGACATGTTTAAATTCTATACAATCAAATGGAATTACTTGGTCAAATTTTCATATAGAAATAAATGACATATGCAAATGTCAACATATAATTAATTTAAAAATTCAAATCTCAAGGAAGAAAATAAAGGCATGAGGGCCATAAATAATGGAGCATACTGAAATACTCAACAAGGAAGACACTAGTAAGGCAAAACACTCACAAAAGTTCATAAATGGAAACATAAGTAACTAGTATAAACATATCATCAGAGCCCATAAATCAAATGTGTTAGTAAAAAATACAAGTGCATAACATATCAAACACATTTTAGAAGATAAAATCATGGATAAATTCTTGTTTACGTACCTATATAAAATAAAACATGATAATGTATAGTTACCATAGAATTATGTAACCTGGATGTGTTGTGATGATAGAGGTTTATTCCCCCATCATCTTGAGGATGTGAGTATAGGTAAAGGCTAAGATCCAAAAGAGCATAAATCATGTTTCTATGTATTCTTGTATCACATTCAAATAATAGTGTGAAACACATGTGTTTGTAGAAGTAACTTATATGTTATCCATCAACATGGAGCTATCATATAGATTTCAATGAGCCAATAAAATATGTATATGCCAATTTTTTTTGTATTTTTGAATGTTATTTATTTTTTATTTTTGGAATATACAAAGAGACTATCCTATGATCATGATTGCAATCCTAAGATTAAAGATAAAATCTAGTATTACTTAAGTTCATACCCATACAATACTTGAAACAATTTATTCTTTTTTTTAATTGGAAAATTTTTTAGGTCTCTTGCATTATCTCAATTTCTTAAACCATGGATAATCTTTATAAAAAACCTTTGCTAGGTTTATCAAGGTCTAATTCTATCTTATTTACCATAGGCTAGATTTGTTCATAGGTCTACTCTCTCTCACTTATCCTTGTGATATTGGTATTTCAAAAATATAATCAAGATTCTTTACTCATTCATTCAAATTTTGATGTCGGGTTTTTCTCTTGACTATATAGTGCCTAGAGGGAAGATAATAAATTTTCAAGAAGTGTACAAACCTTCAAAATGTCTTTTCTCATATATAACACTTTTCCCAACATGAAACATCTACCTATAGGTAATCCATAAATGATTTACAAAAGCCAGATGAATGCTTCAAAGATGAATTACAACCTTTGAGACTCCTTACCTTTTCTTGAGCATTGTTTGACCTTGACCAATTAATTCAATAATAAAATAAGATATTTATTTCTGACTGTCATATAATTTTAACATTTTTCTTGATAATGATAGGTCCTAAGAGGTATGTGATGGTCAAACTTCAAGATCAAATAACTTCTAAAGAATATTGTAACTTCTAAAAGATTCATACTATTATACTTCACTTAAAAAATCATTCCTTGAGTCTTATGTATCCAAAGTACGTACCTGAGAGATTTTGTATGGGAACATTTATGGAATTTATGTCTTCTAAATTAATTACTAATTGGATTAAAAGATTAACAACCATACCACATTATTAAAACCTTACAATTGAATGCCCATCATATCAATGGTCATTTGGACCCCATATATTTCAAATTATGTCTAACTCCTCTTCACTAGACCTATTCTCATATAGAGTTCTCACAAGATGTAAAATATCATATTCAATGAAAAGACTATAAACACATAATAAAATTATTTATATTAATCAATCTTTATATGCTTACAGTCCATTAATTAGGTCCTAAGGCCATACATCTCTTCCAAACCCCATACTTACAAAGATTACCTCCTTATCCTATATTCATATTTATTTTCTTTTATTAGACTTCTATCTAAGTGACATATAACTTATCTTTACACCTAGAATTCTCTCAACTAGTCTTTATCCTAATGACTATTTCTCTGTTTGGCCTTCCCCAATATAGCATTATTAGTTTATAGATAGATAATGATGTGTTTATCCATTTTACATAGATAAATATATTTTATAACATAGTATTGACCTTCTAAGGTCATTATAGAACTCACAAGGCTTATAAGCCTTCACAAGATGACTTCAAACTAAATTAATTAACCTATCATGTACAAATTTGCATTATGTCATTGATGTTCTTGCATTAGACTACCAGGATATGGTGTAAGTTTATTTAGATGTTAGGTCAACAGCTCCCTCTGACACGTAGAGATGCCAATGTGATATAATTCAGATCATTTTGCTTCCAAGGAAGTCCACACTATAATATTTAATTATAAAAGGTTAATATAACACATATTCTATCATTTAGGTCAAACTTAAGAGTCTTTATGTATTTTTATATACTTATATTTATTATAGATCAACAAATTATTTATCACTAAATAATTTAGGTCATTATGAATTGAATTTAAAAATAATAAAATGTAAAGCAATTTTAAAATATTTGATAAAATTTTAATCTTAAAATATAACATAAAATAATTCTTAGAATACTGAACAAAATGTTAAATATTTGATATAATATTTAATAATTTATAGAGTATTGAATAAAATTTTAATCATTAGATATAATTGTTTCTGTAAATTAATAAAGAACAAAAAAAATGACTTTATAAATTAATAAAGAAGAAGAAATTTTTTACAACAATAGATAACCGCAAAACTGTAAATTTAATAGTATCGATAACACTAAATACATGTGATATTTTGAAACCTTAATTTCTAAAATTTTGATTATATATTGATTGAACATGTAAAAAATTTCCAAAAAATTATTTATAATAATTTATACGTAGATGGAAATGAGTTAAATAATGAATGTTTACAAGTCTTATTTTAGTGTGGCATATTAAAAATGACAAGTTAATTACATGTTTCAAAATTATTCCCTCTGTAATGCTTGTTGGTCCACTATCAATGGAGGAAATCACGAAAAAACTAGATTCCTAATAGGTATTTTTTTAGAAAATATTTAATTGTATTGTTTTGGATAAATTATAAAATGAAGAGTAAAATATTTATAAGCTTTTATGATTATGACTTACAACTAACCCGTGAACATATTTTATTTAAAATAAAGTTAACATTAATTATTAACTAACTAAATATTAATCTAATAATAAAATAAACTAACTTTGGATCACTAAATGACCCAATAAACCCCCCTTGATCCAAAGGAGTATAAAAGTAACAGAGGAAAGAACTGTGAGTCATCCAAGTAGACTCTACCTCAAGTAAAACTGGTACATTATGCATCTTGGACTGATCCACACCCTGATCATCCCTTCACTACAGTAGAACATAATCACGCGCTATCTAACTACATCAAACCTCACATAGAATCTATCTAACAAGTGAGTGCCCTCTGTACTATTTATGGCACATCTCAAATATATGCCCAACATTCACCAACATCTTCGGTAGGCCTTTGCTTAACACTAACAATGCTAGCAACACAATGCTGATTTGTACTGCACATCATTGATGATTGATCAAAAAATCAATATGCAATATCTTCTGCCCCTATCAAGTGAGATGCGAGAAGACATGAAATAAATAAACCAAGTATAAATCACTAAAATGCTCCACATCAAAGATCATATCATCACTACATCTATGAAAGCAAATTACACAAGCCAAAAATTGCTATCCCAACAATGAACCTACACTTCAAGTGAATAGAGAAATGGAGAAGGGAAAATATCCTCTAACCTGTAGTTTGCTCTATTTATCTTGTTAGATATTTAGAGACCTGTAAGCACCAAAATTTAATACCATCATCACTGATAACACAAGTAGTGGAACACATCATTACAATCTTTATTTGATGTATAAAACACACTTTTACTATTTGAGAGAAAGTTGGGGTGTCAGATTCCACTAAAAATGTACCAAATTTCATTACAATGCATAATTAATTCAAAAAATGTGATAAAATATATTTAAACATGTCATAATAAAAAATTTATCCATGAAGAATGATTGGTCATATGAATATTTTGGCCAACATATGTAGAAGATATGATAATTTTAAATTTTACTCCTCTATCAGGGTAGTGAGACCCCTCCTCAAAAAAATTACTAGTTTCCAGGGATTAAAATTTTATTGAAAGACATAACTGACCCCTCCTTGCTTATAATTATTGCAAATCTATTTGAGTCTAGTATTCAAAAAAACAACTTTTACAAAATAATATGATAGTGTTTTTAAAATATGGTAGAGATGGTCACAATAGGTACATATTTTCTTGATTTTTATGATTTATGCGCTATTTGATGCACAAAAATTAACCAACTACTAAATGTTGGATGCCATAAAACATAAATTATAATGCCAATATTATTTTCTCATGTGCTCTACCACTATTACTTGGGATACCATTTTTAAATTTTTTTACAGATCTGCATTGTATTACTACATATGTTGGCTACACTATATTATAGATTTTGTTTTTTTTTATTTTAGACCTTTGAATCTATAAATTTTCCAAAAACTAAAATCACAGGCAGTGCTATCTAAATATTTTCCACAAGTCATTACTTTATGAACGAACAATAAAGCACCAAGTAACAATTCTATGTCATATAACTTGTTGTGTTATATTTTTAATTATTGAAATGTAGAAAATGAGCCACCATGTAGATAAAATGAAATAAAATAACAAATATCCAAGTCTTCAAAAGAAAGCATGTCTTATAGTTCTATCTTTTTTCATAATTGAAAAATGGTAAAATTTTACGAGATGTTTTCTTGCAGTGGAGATGCTTTCTTGTGGGGGATCTTTTCTTACTAGATTTATTTTCTCCTCCATGTTTTCAATTTTTAATTTCTAAGCTCTGATACCACTTTTGACCCGCTATCAATTGAGGAAATAACTTGAAAACTACATTGCTAATATGGATTTTTGCACAAAATATTTAATTGTATTGTTTTGGATAAATTCTACAATGAAGAGTAAAATATTTATAAGCTTTTATGGTGGTTATGGTTTAAAAATAGCCCATGAACCAAATCTTACTTAAAACGAAGTAAATATTAATTATATTTAACTAAATATTAATCCAATAATAAAATAGACTAACTTCAGATCATTAAATGACCCAACAATGCTCTAATTGAAAATTTTATTTTATTGTAATTGTACAATTTATAGAGTTGCAATTCATCCCTTATTTTATAATAAATTATTTTCAATCTTACCCCCAAAAAAGTGATTATATTTTAATGTATAAATAAATAACTATATATATATATATATATATATATATATATATATATATATATATATATATATATATATATATATATATATATATATATATATATATATATATATATATATATATATATATATATATATATATATATATATATAGGCTTAAAAAGAAACAAATTATGAAAAATGTATCAATAAATGGTGAAAACTCAGATCCAAACTCCCAATTGACACCTCTTCTAAAGACTTCAAGGTAGGCTAAGGTCCTACATTCAATTTTGGTTAAGATAAATTTTTTAATAAAAAGATATAAGGAAAAAAATGTAATCAAATTTAAAATTAAGTTGAATTTTTTAAAATAATGTGTGTGTGTGTGTGTGTGTGTGTGTGTGTGTGTGTGTGTGTGTGTGTGTGTGTGTGTGTGTGTGTGTGTGTGTGTGTGTGTGTGTGTGTGTGTGTGTGTGTGTGTGTGTGTGTGTGTGTGTGTGTGTGTGTGTGTGTGTGTGTGTGTGTGTGTGTCTATACACACACACACACACACACACACACACACACACACACACACACACACACACACACACACACACACACACACACACACACACACACACACACACACACACACACACACACACACACACACACACACACATTATTTTAAAAAATTCAACTTAATTTTAAATTTGATTACATTTTTTTCCTTATATCTTTTTATTAAAAAATTTATCTTAACCAAAATTGAATGTAGGACCTTAGCCTACCTTGAAGTCTTTAGAAGAGGTGTCAATTGGGAGTTTGGATCTGAGTTTTCACCATTTATTGATACATTTTTCATAATTTGTTTCTTTTTAAGCCTTCCTAAATGGTCTTGAGAGCAATCAATAGTTGAAATAGGGTCATTAGTTGTTAAACAAATTCTTTATTTATGGGACTAAATACAATTTTCATGACTTTTAGCAAGGCCTTTTCTACTAAAATTTCACATTATGTTGGTTTAGAAGTTCAAATTAATTTTACTTCTTCTTTCCATAATGGGAATTTTATAATTATTTGTACTATTCTGAAATAAATTTACTCCCTAATTAAAAGATGGTTTGAATTTCATCTACTAGGCATATTGAAGAATT
This sequence comes from Torreya grandis, assembly GCA_037957365.1. Classification (NCBI taxonomy): domain Eukaryota; kingdom Viridiplantae; phylum Streptophyta; class Pinopsida; order Cupressales; family Taxaceae; genus Torreya; species Torreya grandis. The sequence continues at coordinate 1,280,727 of JARHVA010004772.1, read as the reverse complement.
TCCTCTACATAGTTTTTACTTTAGTAAAACTTTACATACTTATAAATATCTCTTTCTCAAGGCTTGTTACATGCCAAAAGCACCTATAACCTACATGTGCTATAATAATTGGTGCTCATCATACCATAAATTCCATCCCTTTAAGAATTTATATTCTAAGAGGTTATATATCTAGATCTATATAGCTTTGTATGATAGGGTATCCATTGATTTAAATAATAAAGCTAATAAAGACTTAACCTTTTCAACATTAAAAAAATTTTGTAATGAAAGTTGCATGCCTTCCAAACACTGGATTAAAAAATTGATTGAAGATGAAGTCCAATTGATGACAAGGGAAATGGGCCTTAGTGACCTTGTTTGACCTAAAATCATATAGAGAAATATGAAATTAAAAAAAAAAAAAACAAAAAAACACACACACACACACACAAACAAACAAACAAACAAACAATCTTCATTAAATATTATTATTTTCCTTTTCATTAGTGAGGTGTGGGTGTGGGTGTGGGCATTCTATATCTATTTTATGCATAGTTTATGTTAATTTATTGTATAAAATAGTGATGTTGTCAATATTGTTTTTACAGTTAATTTCAAACTAACAAAGACGAAAAAATATAGATTGAATTTGTATCTTACTTTTTTATAAAACTAACTTTAAATAATTTGTATATATGTTAAATATTAAATAGATTAAATATTTTCCATCAATCAATGAGACATTGAGAGCTGTTTTACAATAATATTTGGTAGTGGTAGTTTTTAGTATAATGAATGTGTTCGCTTTTAATTCCAATCTCAAATTTAATATATACTAAATGTCACTTAGGTTTTTTGATTTTTTTAATGAAAAAACTCTAATATTTTGATCATATAACTAAATTGATAGAATTAAGTTGACATGATTTATCCTCAAATAATAATTCCTTTTTAATAAAATAATAAAATTATAAATAATTATAATATATGAAAAATCTAAAAAAAATTGAAATTATTATATTTAAATATTTTTTAGATAAAAACATTTAAAAAATATATACTAATTAAGTTATTAGGTTTGTTGAATAATTATTAATTTAACATTAATTTTATATAAATAATAGGTTTCGCTCATCAATACCCACAGTAAAATCCTAACTTCATAATAAATTAAATGAACATTTAAACTATAAATAAAAAATGAAAAAAATTTAAATTAAATTTAACATTCTATTCATATTTTTTAATCGTCAATAAATAATTTTTGTCTGAATTAAGTATTTATATTACAATATATGATATATACAACTTGAACCCTAGAAAAATGGAGATACCTATTAATAATGTTTCCATCCATCAAAGAGATGTTGACTTCATTCAAATAGTTGGTGGAATGTTAAAATATGGTCTTCAACCAAATAATTTTGAATAAATGTGGTGGACTGAAGCTAGAAAATAGTTTAAAATATATCTAATGAGTGAAGAAGGGAAAGGGATATTTAGACATGTTGTTGAAGGAAGGTAAAATTCTGAATGAAGATTATTTGGAGACATTAATATGGGAACCTGTAATTGAATGTACTACTAAAAGCCATGTAGCCATGGGGTGATGATCTTAACTAGCACATGTCAACTCCAGACATGTACTAGTCTCTGGTGAGTAGAGTCGAAGTCATCGATATAAACTTAATCCACTACATAAACCTAACTGCTCACCTAACCATGGTTGTCAGTCATGGTTAGAATTTTAATTAACTACACACTCACTGTTAGCATATTAATTAATTACCCTACATAATCAGTGGTTACCTAGGTGGGAAATTATGGTTGGGTAGGAATATTTAATTTAGCCCATTTCATTTGGCATTTCATTCTCATGCCCATTGTGACCTCTGCCCACTTCATTCTATGAACCTGGTTTGAGATTAAACCATTTCATTCTTGTGCCTATTTTGACCTGGTTCAATATTACCCCATTTGATTCCATGGAAAAGTGGTTTGAGACTACCCATAAGTTGGACATCCATTACAATTGTAGTTGCTTCCCATATCTTGTCTTCATTGAACCATTCTACACATTTTTGACCAACAATGCTTAACTAGCATATCAAGTATCTTTAACAGAAAATAAGCAATTTTTTCTTCATATATTGGTGATTTTGTCTATGTTAACAAGTTATGTATTTATTTTTTCACATTTAGAAAAATCTCTAGGATTTCTTTCCACGTTTAGCTTATTCAATGTCCACTTGCCCTTCTACGATCACAAATATGCCCCAATTTGTGGAAAATACTAGAGAGGCTCCTATACACCCTATTCTTCCTTTAAATTTGTAATGCATATGACCTTGTATATAAGAGCTTACATGATTCAGTCATTATCTAGTAGACCTGATTTGTTATGTGCATGTGGAACATAGAAGAATCTTACATGGTTGGGTGTTGTTTTAGGACTGCATTAGTTAAGAGTTTGATAACATCCTTGCTATAGATTTGTTTTGTATATTTTCCAATCATTTTATTCATGGAAGACATCCTTTAAACAATGCACATTCCTTTTATAGTCTCGAATTTGGTAGAAATATTAATCATGGTAATCACAACTAAGACATTTGATAAAAATGTGCTTTAATTTATTTTTTGGTTGATCTCTGTACTTTGTTCAAATATAACCTGGCATATATATTATTATTTCAAGTTTATTATTTTAGGGACACCTGATTCACCCATTAAGTGAATATTGAGAGTTACATTTTGTTTGTCACACACATTGCAATTGTTTTTAAATGTATCTCGAATATCTGAGGTGTCGATCCATTTTCCAACGTATTTTAATGCCTCTTCATGCTTCACATTAAGTGAAGGAGGCACCTTAATTATAACAAAATAATTCATTAATATCTTAATATTAACATCACTAATAAACTAAATGTATGAACAATAATAATAATGGTCTCACTTGCACTACAATTAATAGTGACAACCACAAGTAAGTGAACCCCATTCATGGTGAACAAGATAAACTAGAATAAGAGAATCCCAATCTACAAGTATTTCATGTTTACCATGTTAAATACATCCTTTATATAGCTTTAAATTATATATTTTTCAATCATTAAGTTCTTTGAGGCTGTCATTTGAATAATGCACATTCAGTTTATAACTTGGACTTTGGTATAAATCTAATTCATGGTAATCAAAACTAAGACATTTGACAAAAATGTGCTTCAAGTTATTTTTTGGTCAATCTCTATACTATATTCAAATATACCATGGTAGATGTATTAATATTTCAAGTTTATTATTTTAGGGACACTTGATTCACCCATTAAGCAAATATTGAGAATAACGTTTTGTGCATTAGACACTTTGAATGTGTTTTTAACATGTATCTCAAATGTCTGAGGTGTCGCTCCATTCTTCCAACTTGTTTTAATACCTCTCCACACTTCACTTTGAGTGGAGGCACCTTAATTATAATAAAATAATTATTCAATCCTATAATACTAAAATCACTAATATACTAAATGTATGAAAAATAATAATAATGGTCTCACCTACATCATCATTAGCAACAACAACCTAAGCTATGTGAGCTCCATTCATGGTGAACATGATAAACTAGAACAAGAGAATCCTAGTCTACAAGTGTTTCATATTTTCCATGTGAAATACATCCTTTTGATATCTTTGCATTGTATATTTTTCAATCATTCTAGTGTTTGAGGACATGATTCCAACAATGCACATTCCTTTTGTAACCTAGAATTTGATAGAAATCTCAGTCATGGCAATCCCAACTAACAAATTTGACAAAAATGTGCTTTAATTTATTTTTGGGTCGATATCTATACTCTATTCAAATATAACCTCATATATATATATATATATATATATATATATATATATATATATATATATATATATTTCAAGTTTATTTTTGTAGTGTGCAATAGTATAAGAGTTTCTAGGAATGAATTGCATGGATAACTCTAATGTTTTAGGTTTCTCTATAGAACCCATCATCAAGGATAGGTATGAATCCAATGATGATGGTCCCTATGTAAAAACTTTAAATGTGTGTTTACAGATATAATGTGGAATATATAATATTTAAATGGTGGACCTAACATATGTAGAAGGTACCAAAGTGTTTTGTTGATTGGAATTCCTCTCACCTCTCACATTTCTTGTTAGATAAACATGTTTATATTTCCTTAAATCATTCCGCATATTTTGTGTGACATCTTTTTCTAGTATCTCCATATTTTTAGACCTGAGGTATACAAGTTTTATTAAAAACTATTTTATGTCATGACTCCTAAATTCTATTATAAAATAGAGATTCAATATTAACTCATGAAGCCATATTGGAGAAGAAAGATTATGTAAGGGTTATACTACACTTAGTACACTTGAGAGATGATATGTCTAACACTAGTTCTAGGATGCCAAATAAAAATTGATCATCTTCTAAAATTTAGTGTCATAAACACAACACTTAGTCATTTCATCATTTATTTTCTCATCAAACCCTATTATAAGCTCAGTCTCTTATGCTTATTTGATCATGTATTATCTCATACACACATCACATAGTCATTTCATCATTTATTTTCTCATCAAACCCTATTATAACTTCATTCTCTTATTCTTATTTGATCATGTATTATCAAGATGTCTTGACATTTAATCAAAGGATTTATACATTGATTTAATTTTTCCCTTATATATCTAGTGCCAAGTGCTTGTATCAAATTAATGTTATATTAAGAGCATGTAGTTGCATTGAATTATCTAGGATATGAAGTGAAGCCCTTTATCTCATGGTTGAAATTCCAATCACATGCATGTTGTGGATCCATCTCAATAAGGAGGCCCATAACATACTTGAAAATTACTAGTGTTGAATGTTAATATGATATTTGACATATTGGTGATTTGTTTGTTTGTTTGAAGTATGTGATGTTTTTGAAGCCCTTCTCCAATTGGCATTCCAATTAGTTATGGAATTATCTAATCCAACTCTAAGATGTAAAAAGAAGAGACTTAGATCAAGTTGTAGTCAAATTGAATGAAATTTTTAGTTGGCCACCACCTTCTTGGTCTACTCATGCAAATAGCATTGCCAATATTTGATGGAATATTAATAATGTTTTTAATTTAGATTTGTTAATAGGAAATTGGTCACATCAAAAAATGGAAATGTTGGACATAATTTCTAATTCTAATCTCTTATTATAATTAATTATTATGCAACATGAAATATCATTGAATCCCATGATGAAAATTTTGTTTGACAGGTACTTTGATAGAACTAGTTATGCAACATTCTTTCCATAGAGATTATTTCATACATATCACCTTGTGATTAGATTTAAAATTTGAACATGGGATGATCTTCATGATAATTGTGTACAATTGTGGAATTTTCTAGACTCAAATCTTGAATTAGATCTTAAACATATGTTGGATGACTTACATACCAAGAAGCAATATGGAAAAGAAGTCATTTTCCATTACCATCAAAATAATCTGAGGATGATAGAAATTCTCATGATTAGGATGGGTACTACTTCGATTATTTTTAAACAATTGACATTGGACAGTGTCATAATTTTGTGCATGTAATGAAGAAAAAGCTATTTGATCATGACATATTTTTGTATAATTTTGTACATTTAATGAATAAGAAACTTTCATTTTGTTTCATAGTTGTGTTCTATCTTCTCATGGGCCTCCCTAAATTTATTGGCCAAAAATTATGGTTCGGTACATGGTAATTATGGTTGTGGTATTCTATGAGGAAATCATTCAATTAAAATTGGTGGCCTATTTTTATACACTAAATCTCTAATAACTCAATATGGTTGATGCCCTGACCTTAGTGTGGGTTATAAGGTAACATAACATTACAATTGAATAGGATTAATGACATCCCATATGGGCTCATATAATTTGTAATGTACTCATTTTGTAAAAAAAAATCTTATATCACATACTAGCATTTCCATTCACAGATTTTCCATATATACCAACATGTCCATACCTATAATTAAATAAATCAAATGATTATTTGATGGACAATGAGAATATCATGTGTGCTTCTTACCAATTTCACTTTTTCACCCTCTCCTGATTCTATGGGCTTCATAGCAAAATCCCGTATTTTTAAAACTATGTCTTTATTTTATGGGCTTCCTAGTAATTTATCTTTTTTTAACCCTTTCTTAAAGCTATGGGATTCATAGTAAAATCACATTCATGGTCCCGAACCACATTTATGTAGTTAGTACATGCCACTTAAGATTGTCTATTAACATAACTACCTCATGCATGCACTATTTTGTCCATTAATACATTTTGTTGCATTTATTTTGATATGTTTTATGAAGGTTTTTATACTGATTTAAATTAGAAAAAAAGTCCTCTACAATACATGGAAACTTGCATTCACTCAATATAGAAAGTCCATTTCTAATTCATTTAATGAAATAATATCCTTATAGGATGCAACAAATGACAAATAGGTGGGAAAAAATAATGTGCCTTAAACTACAGAAGCTAGGAAAGGGTCCATTTGATTTTAGTTGTATCAAGTAGGATAATTTTATTGATGTCAATGAGGAAGACTTATGGTTTGCTTAGGTTGAGTAGGATAGGTTTGATGACGTCATCCAAGGATAATTGAGAAGGGCATTATTCGCTATAAATTTTCATGTTTCACAATGCAATAGAAATTTAGATTTTATTGAAAAGGATATTAAGATTAGGACAACCTCTGAATATGTCATGTGAGTCCCCTCACACTATAGATTACAAGCTAGTGTTTGTCCAGATGCTATTATGTTCCATTCATGTACAATTTTTTCAGTGTGCATGACTATTTATTTGTTTACCATAATTGTGTAGGTACTAGTGTTCATATGGACTTGATGAATTTTGATGAATTTCTTCTTCTTCTTCTTCTTCTTCTTCTTCTTCAGGTATTATTACTCTAACTATAATTTTAATTATTTTGTTGATACTTCCATCCTAATATTCTTCTTATTCTGAATTCAACATCTCTATTGATGATTGTCTTATTGGTAATAATATTGTACAACTTGTAAGATTTTAACTACTCATTATAACCAATAAAGATGTATTTTTCACCTCTATCATCTAAGTATTGAATTGAGTAAAACTTCCTTATTTCTAAATCACCCATAGGGACAACACATCTATAAGTATGATGTAATGAATGAGCTTCCCACAAGTTATATTTTCCAAGTTACAAGTTAGGTCATCATTGTACACACATATCACATATTATATTATTCACACACAAAACCCCAAATGTAGGGGATAAATACATCAATATTAGGCTCTCTTTATAGTATTGGCTATATAATTAGTAATAATTAAATATTTATATTTGTGTTTATCTTAACATTATATACCCACTAACCCATTTTCCCCCAAGGTCATTATGAAGATTAAGAACTAGGGTTTGGATAATTTTTGAAGAGTGATAGTCCATGACCCAAATATTAATCCACAAGAGTGAAGGTGAATTAAATCCTTAAAGCATCCAAGTGGTTATATCCTATTTCCTTAGATATTCTTTACATGATAGTTGCATTGAGTTTATAAATTAATATCGGTACAATAGTCCTAAGATAATGCTAGTGTTTGGAGATCTAGAAGCATCTAATATTGAATTTTACAACTATTGGATAATCATATTCTAACCTATTTTCTCCCCATATTAGATCCATAGCTAAATTATCATCATAAAAAACTAATTGCTTTACTTCTTTGACATTTCTATATTTATCACAATTATACTTACTATTTTTAGTTTAACTCAACATAATAGATTCAATATATGTTATATTTGAGTTTATCACCCAATTAGCTTATTGTATATCTGATTATCACCCTTGTGTTTGTTCATTTTTACATATCCCTTTGATAATATCTAGGTAACCTCAATCTAAAAAATCATTTTAGGGTTAAAATTTTGGTGAAACTGATCTTTAAACTCTAAACCCTATGCAAGTTACAATTTTCTACTCAAGTTGATATAATAAAAAATAACTTTTTTAGTTTTCCAAAACATTGTATGGATTTATCAAATTTAGAATCTTAATATTTTTATTAAATGTAGACCTACATGGCATGCACTATACTTTTATTTATATATATTTTACGGTTCATCTTATTTCTTATTTTTTACAAAAATAAACCTATTTCAAATTTTAATCAAACTCAGCCAATAGTCTAAAATTACTATATCTTTACTATAACATGATCAATTACTCCGTAGTATTTGCATTAATTTCTTATCATACTCTCATATCACTTTTTACAACATTTAAAATAAATATAAATTAGCCTTTTGCTTTTCTTAACCCTGAGGAGGATGATAGTATTAATCCCTCTAACCAGGTCCAAGCTATCACTTATCCAAGGAGTAAGGTGGCCCACCATCTAGTTTTAAATGAATACAATCCATCTAAAATGCCCATGGTTTATGTTTATGAATTCCTAAATAATTAAATCAATAGTATGAGCAAATTGATACATGAGTTATAAAACCAAAATCAAACTGATAAATCAAATATCACTTTTTTGTAAAATCATATTGCTTATACAAAGAGTCCGCATTATGCTACTGTGAACCATGTGTTTTCATATTCACATATGAGTAAAGTACCTAATAAAAATAAATATTGGAATATGAAACCAAAGTCACCTAATGATGGTGATTCTACAATTAAACAAAATCTTACTAAGAATTCATGTGAGATTCTCAGGGAGATGCTTAGAAACAAAGTAACCAAATTACATCCAACACATCTTATAAGGAAATAAAAATATTAATTTTCATATCATAGAATGCATGCGCACCATACCTATTACTATTTTTCATTGAAAATAAAGATATAAAATATAACTTCTCATATATCAAAGGTGCCAAATGAACAAAAATGGGTATCAAAAGATACCTCAAAATAAAATAAGGAACCATTACCAAATCCACCTCAATATTAAAATAATATATCAACAAAATAAGATGAGCCTTAACATTTTATGCCAGTTTCCAATATTTCAAATTCTCCAAAAGACATATCAAATATTCCAAATAAGGATTCTAAACAATAAATTTTGAAGGAACAATCTTGAGTGGTAATGTTACAAAATAATTAAAATAGATCTCTTTATAATGGGAAAGATAATATATATAATATGTTTTTACATTTTATATCCCATAAGTTGTCAATGATGAGAAGAAGAAAGAAAAATCCATTTCCAAGAAAGAATCTCCAACCTATGATGTGGTTGATTTTTCATAGACAAATACTCAAATTGTCAAAACATTTGGTCCAAATCCATTTACTCAAGATATACAAAAGGTCTTCAAATTATCATTTAATATTAGTTACACATATGATCTTAATGATGATACAACTTGGCATGCACCATCTAGGCCTTGTTGTGATCACATTATTTTAGAACTTCAATGCTACATTTACCTAAGCATGTCATTTTATATGCAACATGATTCCATTCATATATTATATAGTTGTATTATCCTTTTGAGGTGAGGTAACTACCATTTTCTATTTTTACCTCACCTCGAAATGCAAACGTGGAATGCAGGTCATGACAAATTTTCACTCATCAATTACAACAAAGAATCTCACTATAGCATTGCAGGTGCTATCTTTGGAAAAGACAATGGTGGCCTTATCTGAATATGGAAGCGATCATCGTTTGATGAAGAAGCTCATGGTCTCCCGCCTCCTAGGACCCACTCCTCAAGTATTGTCATTTGACTATTTTCTAATTTAGATTTTTAAAATAACTTTTAACATGACTACAAAACCAAATGTTGCTTAAAAAAAAAGCTATTGCTAGTGTCTTCTATTTCTTACTTATTATTTTCTATACTCATTATATCCACGATCTCTTTATTTAAACATAGAAATAATGCATTCATGTGGGAGGAGATGGTGCACAACTTAGTAGGTTATACGTACCATGAGTTGAAGGAGAATTAAAGTACAGTGAACATGAGCAAAATCATTTTTGATCACATGTTTCCCTTTGCTTTGAATCAAGTAACCCCTCTTCCCCACTGAACAAGAGTGAGATATTCCATTTGCAATTATTTTTTGTATAATATTAATTTTATGGCATGTGTACAAATATACCAGAGTCTCTACGCTAAAAACAAGCATCAACAAAGAAGATTGATCTCCATTAAATTGAATGAAAAGAAGAGTGTACATATAGCGAAAATCTATTAGTGTTAGTGGTGTTTGACAAATGCATTAACTCCCACTTAAAATCACTTATGCTAAACCTAATTAGGCTTAATTATAGTGAAGTATGCTAGTTACCAATGCTTGCATGTACAACTGAAGGTCAATGGAAACATGAACTATGGTAACAAAAACATTAATTGAAAGGTAACTGGTAGATTACACTAACACCCCCCATGCCCCCACCCTTAAGCATAGTTTAGGTGGCAAGAAAAGAAAAGATGGGTCCTATAAACAAGGCCTTCTAAGGTACCCATGTATAATACAACTCTAAAAAGTGGAGTAAAAGAAGAAAACCTAGTGGAAAAACACACCGTGCCCCATGCCCCCCCCCCCCCCCGGCAAAAAAAAAGACACAAAGAAAAGAAGTTAGGACTAAAAATCCCACTCCAACACCACCTCTTAAGCATAACATAGGTGGGCTATAAAATTGGGTCTCAGCAATGAGGCATGATGAGGTACCAAACTACATAGTATGATCCTAATATCCTACAAAAGATGAATGATGTATGCCTCCACAATGAAGAGAGAGAGAGTGTATGCACAGAATGTCATATGCTAAATGTTATAGTGGGTCCCTCTGCAATAAATGTTATCTCTTCCTTTTGGAATAAAGAAACCATGAGATATTAAATTACTCAATTCCCACTCAAGTGGAATGTGTGTAGGAATCATCATGTAGATCTCTAAAAAATGCTGAAATGTCTCTTTGCCAATGCTCGAATGTGCCAAAGTCTAATAAGGTATCATAGGACTAGCTGTAGAAGATGGAAATAAAGAACATACAATGAAGGAGATAAAACAACTAGAGAATAATATAGACATGGAACATTCACTAAAGGAATATCCATGTGAAGAGTGGAGCATGACTCACCAAGTGAAGAAAGAATGTCCACAGGAAGATATGAATCATCGATGCTCATAATAGGTGTACTCTCACTAAAATCAGTAAGGTCCTCTGAAATGCAAGTCTATGAAGGTCTTTCATAATCTCATTTTATAGTGGGGAATCGACATAAAGAAGAGCACTATCCACCATAGATGTATCATCACAAGAAATAAAATCATGAAGAGAGATTATAATAGTCTCTAAAAAGATAATAAGAAGGGGAGGAGGAGGTGTGACATAAATCTCAGCAAGATCACCAAAAAGACTCTGTAGTATGCTTCAAATAGTACATGGACACTTTGTATGTTCCACTTGGAAATAAAGATCCATGGAAATATGAAGTAACAAAGTGATAAAATTCTTGTCACAAGTATTAACCCACTTATTGAATCGAACAGGATCAATGGGTGCAAGAATTTATGCATATAGGAATGTAATACGACTCTTGTGTGTGAAAAAGTGTTCCATATAAGCACACCATAAAGTATAATTATTCTTCCCAAGAAGGATCACCAAAGATGAAAAAACTCCCCTCATCTGGAGTATCTCAAATGAGGTCGACATGACCAAGTGAAGACACTATAAAAGTGGAAAAATGCACAAAATACTCCGAAATGAACCCCCTAAAGCATGCTCATTGAAGGGACATCAGGCACAATCGATAGTGCATCCAAGTGAGAAATCAATGCTAGATTGGGTAAACAATGATGCACACTCAAGAGATGGACTTCAGATTGAATCAGAAATGAGTCCATATAGATGGGAACAATCAGTGCACAAATTATGTTATAGAAAGTAGTAGGACCCATAACCCCCCTGAATTTGGCACTTTATAACTTGGGTGCATTTTTAAAAATAAAATAGACCAATAAAAAATATGTATTTTTGAAAAAAGTGGCACTTAATTTTGAGTGACCAATCAAAACTTATAGTAAATTACTTTTTATGTCATGAAAGGTCTATTTAATTAAATTAGTATTGGATCTATGATTCTAAACCCTCATTATCACTTCCATTATCATATGCAACTAGATGATTATTATGTTTAATTTCTACATTTTGCCTCCACGATGTCATATTCTTGAATTTTAAACTTGGAAAATCATTCATAAGATGCCATGTTTTGAAACATATTATGTAATTAAAAGGGGTACCTTCAAAATCAAGGGATTGCATCCATTTTTTTCCCCACTTAAAGCTCTAATGGAGAAGGTAAATCTTAATGAAAATCTATATAAACCAAAATATGAGCATATGTGGAATGTCCCTTAGTAAAAGTCAATTTATTAGTAGTCCAAAAATTACCTATAATGTTTCTAATTTCTAAGAACACCAAATCATTCCAAACTTGGTAAGGAAGATTTAGAAGCCTAATCCAAATCAGTTTGAAATTAAAAAATTTAGTCTAGGCATTAAAATTTGGATGCCAAGGTTTTACCAAAAGGGTGTGTTTATTTTGATCCCAAACCATGCCATAAAAAATACTCTTTATCTTCTGCATAATTTCAAAATAACAATAAAAACCTATAGAATAGGGGTGAATCTATATTTTACCTTTCAACCTAGATTGTCATCTAGTTTAGATCCACTCATGTAAAGATGACATAGCCAGACATAACCATTTAAACACACAAATTAGTCCCTATATAGTTTTCCATTATTCCCTCATCATAATAACTTCCATCTCTTTTCTATCAAACAAAGCAACATGCGTATCCTTTTTTGGAATCACAAGAGATATTTTACATCTACCTACATCTTCTGCAAAGGATCTTCCACTTGATAACTTTCTTATTTTCTAATCTCTAGGTTTTGACTATGCCCTTGCCTCTAAAAGCGTTGGATTGGCCTTTACCTATTTCATTATCTCAGCTAGATTCACCAAATCTTGAGTATTCCTTCTATTCAAATTTACCATGTGTCTTGGGGTTTGAGATGTTGCCTCAAATCTAGGCTTACCATATGATAGACTTTGATTTGTTGTAAATATGCCTCCATTTGGTAGATGGAACTTGATGACCTCCTTTCATCTACCTTTTTTAGCTGCAATGCCAGGGTTGATAACTCTCTTCTCCACTGAATATATAGATGAGCCCTCTATTTTTTAAATTCATCAAATAAAATCATTTTTATTTCTTCATACTTGCACTTAGATGTCTCCTTCACCATGACAATGGACTCCCCTGCCAATCTAATCTTAATCATTGAGCCATTTCCAAAGTCCATTACTAAGAAAAAATCCATGTCTAAGAATTTAAAATCCTCTATAGATCCATTCACCATCACCCTTCCCTATTATGCATTCACATCTACCACATCATAGGTAGATCCATGAAGTTTAGACACTATCTCCCTATCCTTCAGACCAAAAATTCCATCACTATGCAAAAATCCTAAAACCATAACAAAAAAAAATTATTTTTTATCATGTTTAATTCCCCAAATGGTAATGTTACAAAATGATCAATATAGATCTATTTAAAATGAGAAGTAGAAGATGTATAATTTTGCCAATGATGAAAACAAAAATGAAAAATCCATTTCTAAGAAAGAAGATCCAACCTATGATGTGGTTGGTTTTTCATACATAGATACTCAAATTTTAAAAACATTTATTCACAATCCATTTATCCAATACAAACAAAAGGTATTCAAATTATCCTTTAATACTGGCTACATATATGATCTTAATAATGTTATAGCTTACATTAAACCTTATAGTCCTTGATGTGATCACATTATTGTATACACTTCAATCCTACATTTACCTACAGACATTATTTTATATGTTAATGGTTTGATTCATAGATTATACAATTATCTTAATCCTTTTGAGGAAAGGTAACTGTAAGTTTCTATTTTCTCTCATTATAATTGGGGGCATATCAATGGTGGAATGCTTTGGAAGCATGTTCTACATCAATATTTGGTATTTATATCATTTTTAGATTCAATGGGGGTATGTCATATAGTTGTGGTCTGCAAACATTCATATTTTTGAGATTAAATGGAGGTATGTCATATAGGCATAGAGTCCACAAATCTATAATTATAGATTCTATTGAAGCATGCTTTAGAAACAACTTCTCCATACTTATTAAGTATTCAACATATCCAAATTATAATGGAGGCATGTTTTAAAAACATGTTATCCTTGTTAGAACTTATATAAGTTTTCAAACATCTTCATATGTGGTATGGGTCAAATTTCTTCACTTGTACTCAAAAGGTTATAGTTATTATTGGGTTGAATGGTTTAGCTAATCTTAATTGTTATTTGGTAGCTCAATTTTTCCCCAAGGTTGGGGGCACGTGTCTTTTAATATCTCACTCTCTCTATCTCCAAAGATATATCCACTTTCTAAATTTATATATTTGTCATAATATTAGTTTTAGAGTCTTTAAATGATAAAAATTATCAAATCAACTTGAAAATATGCAAGTTAGTTACATTGATTCACAAGTGTACTATTAAGCCTTACTCTTTCAGTTTTAATGTTTTCAATACTTTCAAATTATAGATTATGTGCAATGATTATATACTATAACATGTTATTGATTGTAGGTCAGTCACTAGAAAAGGAATCAAGTTGGACTCAATTAAATAAAATTTATGCCATTCACACCTAAGTACACATTCCTTTCATTTAAAATAGTATTTTTATTACTAGATTAAAAAGGGGGAAGCTATAGATATTATTTCTAAATTATATAGCACCTTAGTCTAATATACTTGGAAAACTCAAACCTTGCCTATTCCTATCTGTTATGTACGTTTACCACTTTCATAAGTCTTTAATTTTCTCTATATTGTGCCCCTTGGACTATTTTCTAGTCCTAATAGTCTTATGTAACCCAGACATTATATTTTACTCATAATACATAAAACCTTGTTATCTTCCTCCTCTACAAGTTCTAATTTTGTACGTACTTTATTACTCCCTAGGCACTAATGTATGGGATATTCACCTATGTTTATGCTAGTATCCAATCGTAACATAGTCGTTTAGTGCCCTAAAGTCATCTAATTTACAAATGAAACATATCCTAATTGTCACACTCAGTGATTTAATGCGAGTTACTTATCCAAAGGGATTGATATACATACAATATCAATTCTCATTCATTCCATAATTATAACCTTGCACAAACAAATTAAAATTATTAAAATAATTATATCCGACATTTAATTAAGCAAATCTTTCCTATTTCCACATCAAGCATAGGGAAAACAAATCTATAAGTCTAAAGTACTAAAGGACCAACCCAGGAGGTATATTTTTAATGTTACAAGTTAAGTCACTTTTATAATTCATTATAACATATCGCGTGAATCACACACAAACAAACACATAGGGGAGAACTAAACTAGTCTAAGGCCCTCTTTAAAGTATTAGTTATTTATACAATGCTCATTGATATAGGGTTATTTAGGTTATCTCAACACCATATGGCCACTAACCCATTTTTTTCACAACATCATTATGAAGATGAAGAACTAGGTTTTAAAAAATTTATGATGAGTAATAGTCCATGAACCATATCTGAATGGACCAAAGTGAAGGCAAAGTCAAACTCAAAAGCATCAAGGTGGTTGTAGACTATTTTAGTAGATATTACATATAGGATAATTTCACCACTTTCAAATAGTGACATCAATGAAATTATCCCAGGCTTACATTAATGTCCATAACTATAAAATCATCCAATCCATAATATGCAAACTATTCCATAATCATCTTCCAATCTTGTTTTTACCTATTCTATATCCAATGTTATATTAGAATCAGAATAAACTAGGTACATTACTTTTTTATCATTTATATATTTAGCATAGTTGTACTTACTATTTTTATCATAAATAAAAATAAGAAATTTAGTATATGTTATATATAATTTTAACACCCAATTGGCCTACTATATATGATCTTATTGTAACATTTTGCTTTTTTCATTTATACATAACCCTTTAATAATAACTAGGTAGTGTCAACCTAGAAAATCATTTTAGGATTGAACACTGTGCTATTATTCCTTATTTTTATATTAGTCATAGTAATATTCATATTATAGGTATTAATAATTTGAATAACTTCCCATGAGAAGTATCATTTAAGTTACAAGATAGATCATTGTATGCCCTTACATATAAATTATTGCACCCTTGTGCACACATAAACCCACACTTAGGGGAGAACTACATATGTTTGAATCCCTCTTCAGAATAGTGGCTATGTAGGTAGTTATCATTGACAAATGGGTCCTTGAGTTAATCTTGACTTCATGAGCCACTAATAATTTTTTTTGTCAAAGTGACATAACCTAAGGTGAATAACTAGGTTTTGATTTATATACAATCATATAGAAATTGTGTGCATATTATTAATACATCAAAATAAAGGTGACATAAAACCCTAACCAACATAGGTAGTCATCATTAATTATAATGAATATTAAGAATCAATCCTCAAACAAAATTATTGACGCAAATATTCATATGTTGATGGTAGTGTTTGAGCCTCTAGAAATAATATTTATAAAATTTGACAACTGAATCCTGATCATCAATATGCCTTATTCCACACCTTTACATCTCATATCTACCTACACATTTACAAATAAGCTAATTATTATCTCTTCTTTATTCTATAATTATCAGAATATCCATTGGAATTAAACTTTATATATTTGAAAAACATCCCAATTTACTATATAGTGTTATCTAAACAAATTTAGTTAGTTTGATTTAAAATAGTTTTACTAATTCATGTAAATAGGTTATTTTACCGCTTTAACCCTCTCCAATAATTTTAAAAATTATCAAATATTTTTTAAACCTAACCTCTATTTTTATTTATGCAAATCCTAGTTTTCCCTAGGGTTTGTATCCTTCTACAGTTTCAGATTATAGTAATTTTTCATAGCTTGCTTCTATTAATTTATATGAACCATAGGCATAGTGATATATTATGTGGTATAACTATTGAACATTTTTAGATTCCTCTAATACCACCTAAAATGTCTCAAGATAGTGAATTGTCAAATTCTATGCATAATAACGTACCAATGATGAAAATGAACAAAATTACTTAAGTGGTTATCATAGAAGATGCATATGATCATGAAAAATGAGTCTAATGAGAAAAATTAACATGAACAAATAGATCAAGAGAAATTAAAAGCTACTGCAATATTTTGAGAATGTATTCATAAAAATCCTTAATATCTTGATAAGATACTTAGTACTACATTGGAAAATAAAAAATTAGAAGGAATAAATGAAATATATCTCCCTATGAATACATCATTTATTCCTACATCTAGTGGGGGCACAAACTATATTTTCTAACCATTTTTCCTTGAGGACCAAATTCTTATTACTACATCTACCATGGAGCTAATGAATGCTTCAACTAGAATACCATTTTTAGCTCCTATATCAACCCAAATAATGTCCACATCCCCTTTGGTGACTTATCAAGTATCTAATATTTATCCCAATGGGCCTAATATATAATCTTTTCTCCAAGTTATAAAAGATTTAACAGACAAGGTTTAAAATATTGAATAAAATACTTCAAAATCTCTTAATTCTACTGATTAATAATATGTATTAGATAATCTTATTACACTTTAAATATCATTCTACCCTTTGTAAACTAGTTTAGTTTTACCCAAGTTCACATTTTTTGATGTCAAGGGTGATCTTGAATAACATCTAAATGATCTTTCTATGTAGTATGCTTTGACTATGCTTGAAATGATAAACTTTTGACCAAATTATTTTCAAGTAGTCTAAAGGACTATGATTTCATATGGTTTTATGATCTACCTCTCTAATTAATTAAATAATATAAACCCCTAGTGGATCTATTTATAGCACATTTATCTATCAACATCATTAAAAAAATATGTCATATACACAAATTTATAAGATCAAACTAGGAACCAATGAACTTATTAATGAGTATGTTTTTATGTAAAAAATAATGTTGTTAAAAATGACAAATATAATGTTGGATAAAGAGCTTCAAGACATCATTAAATAATGTTTTTTTCACCATTATAGGAGCCTATTCTCTTCAAAAAATTTAAATCTTATGATGACTTATGTTACATCATCCTAGATCATAAAATGAAACTTAATTTATTGAACAAGCTTAAATATGTAGCAAAAACAATGACTACATCCACTATAAAGTTTCATATCAAACCAAATTACAAGCTTAAACTTAAATAACCTAAAAATGAAGAAACTAAAATAGTTAATGTATTGTCATGAAAACCTAATCAACTCATCTTATCAATGCACCTAAGAATAATTTGCATTTTTAACAAAGTTTCCAATTTATTTACTTGAGAAACTTGTGGAGTGTCATCTCATATCTCTCACTCCTCATATGAAGGTTGATACAAGTCGACCTCTACCTTGAATATATGGTGATAATACATATTGTTACCATCACCAAGGCACTGGGCATTCTAAAAATAATTATTATACCTTGAAACACAAGATTCAATACCTTATCAATAATTAGTAGATTACCTTTGATGATACTCAAAAGGATTTAAGATCACATCCTCGTGACATTAAAAAAAAAATGTTTAATGATCCATTACAAGATCATTCTACAAAATATATATAAGTGCATAAGGCATATAAATCATATCCTCCTCCACCACATTACTCAAACCCTTTAATTGGGATTATTGGCACATTTACATGCATTAAATCTCATATAGTTTAGATACTCTATATTAAATTTTATGAGAGTGAAATTGTTGGTGATGATTCAGATCTCCATTGATTATTTATTAGAGCATACATTGATCATTAGTCTATACACACTATTATTTTTTAAAATGGTTCTAGTGAGAACATATGTACCATGATATTACTCACATAATTGGGATATACACATGACTATTTATGCCCTTCGACCAAAAATGTCGAAGTATTTAACGGGACATCACAACATGTTATTAGTAAGATTGATTTACCTTTACAATCTAGTCTACCACATGTGGTTACCACATTTTATGTTATAAAATATATGAGATTATTTGATATGTTCTTGGGATGACATTATATATATAAAATCTATGCAATCCCTTTCATACTACACTTGTGTATTAAATAAATTCATACTAATAAGGTAATTATAGTTTCTATAATTTTATATGAACATCTTCTTAAACAAGAGAAGTTTATTCAAATATAACTAGTTATAAAACCTACCAAGGTTGGTCATGTATGAATGGGTAAGCAATAGTAAATCTCATTTCCTAGGTGGCCGATATATGAGAGACCGTTGCACTAGATAGTCTTTATTTATAACTACATGGTCAACCTAGTTGCTAAGATAAAATAAACACATTCTAATTATAATTAGACTAAAAAAAACATAGCTCATTTAAATATTGGTTTCAATAACCACTAATTCTATTTCCACTTCATGACCATAGACTCTTATGAAACACAAATAAAGTACCATATATTTTATAGTTATGGATATTAAGCCTATGCATGCCACTTGGTAGTATCATCAGTTTGATGTACCATATTATTTTTAAGATCTTCATATGAGAATTCCTTTGATGTTATGATAGGATACATCTTTTCATTTAAAATATTCCAAAAACCCCTGAATATCAAATATTCTAAGAAGATACAAAAGCATTCAAGTAAATTAAAATTACAATAATATATTCAACATATACATGTTTACTAGCTCCTTGGCATCTATGTCATTTAATTTATGTTAGTATATAACATATTATTTATCTTATATACACATATATGCTTCAAATATACTTGAATTTGATACAATAATACACTAATTCCATGATACTTACACATACAAATGTTGAAACTTTCATATTCCCATGCAGCACATTACATTGGGGGCATTTTCTTCCTTGATCATGATCGACACAGGTTATATTTTTTATCACTTTTACATTATCATATTTAGCTTATAGACTAATGCTTACGTATGTATATATTCATGCTTACATATTATGCCATGTACTTGATATTATCTATTACATGACATGTTTTTATAACACATATGGGCAAAGACTAGTATGATATACTTATGTTTGTTGCTTTTACTTCATATATTCATATTGTTTCTCCTTGAATACACCTTTTTTTATATTGTATTACTTGTGGAATATTTTAATATGTTATTTATTTATTGGCCCCTATTCCACTAAGTGATTATTATTTTTGTTTGGACGTTTTAATATGTCCTTCTTTTGAGTGTATGCTATCTGAACATGCCCCTTATTTGTGGTCTCCTTAGACCCCCTTTTTGTGTGATATCGAGTGATCTTGTGTGTTTGATTAATTTTTTACTAAGATTTTACTATTAATTTAAATATGTGTGGGGTCATGTCATAGATACATTAATCCACACATACATAGTTGTGATAATTTTATATAGTTTACATGATTCATATATATATTTGTGTCAAAATCATGGATATTTACACTAAGTTTTATGAAATTGGGATAGAGTCTTTTAGGTTTATGATAGATATTATACATGTTTATTTAGTAGGGATTATATATTGACATATAATTTATCTTGTGACACATTAGAGGTGCATAAACCATGAAAGTGAACCAAAAATTTCAAATACATATTCAAAACATTTTACCAAGAAACATAATTTTTATCAAGAAGCATCATTTTTAGAAAGAAAACACTATTTTGAACAAATCATATCTATAATAGTTATCTCCTTTGAGTAGTGATGTTGAGATTCAATTAACTCAACAGCATTTTAACTAATCATATTTGGTAGGTTGAATTGGCCATAACACTTAACTTGGATTTATTATACATTCAATTAATTTGTGAGATTAAGGCTAAATTATCTCAATGTCTTGTCAGAAGTCACCCTTGCACCATATTGGGCCCATAATTACCCTCCAAATTCTATTATTGAAATATCCAAGGATGAGTTCAACCTTTCTCAACTAAAATTATTGATGAATAATCATATTTACCAAATAAAAGTACTAACCATTGCAAAGTATAGTCCTTAACATGCCAATGAAAAATATTAGTAAAATATTTATCCTAAGAATAATAATCTAGGTCAACTTCATGAAAACTTATAATATTGCTATTTGGAAAATCTTTAGCATCATAGGGTATAATATTGGGTCAATAAATTCTGTAGGCAAAAGATAATAAATTATATATAAGACAAATAGTTATCTATTAATGATTTTTAAATAGATTAATAACCCACTATTCAAGAGATTTATTCTACTTGGGAAACCTTGGATTGAAGGCTGAGAATAGTTTGGATAATCCCATGATTATTATCAATAGAATATTGTTTAGTAATAAATGATGTGACATTAATATCAACCCTAAGAGTCACTAATTTATGTTTTATAGGAATATCCATATAGATCTGAGGAGTAACTTATGTTGCCTCTACACCATGATTTGGAACTATTGGTGTATCCAAAGGTGTAGGCATATGAATATTAAAAGTAGGAGTGGCGGTCTAAAAACCTAATTTAGAATCTATGCCTCTATAATTTTGACAAGTATCATTAAAAATATCATCATGTAATTCCTCAGATATAGGTTACTTATTTTTTTTGCATCATTATAAACTTGGATAATGTTCAAGATCATATCAAAGTCATTATAGCACATATAAATTTTATTTGAAAAAATGGAAAGGGATTAAACTTCTGCATGATATCCACCATTATGATCATTAGACTGTATTATATCAAGATTTTCATGATTATGTTAACTATTATCTACATATAAATTTTCAAGACCAAGCATAACATTATAAATAATATATTCCTCTACATCAATAAGTATAAGATAGACAAATATTTTAGCTGATATGTGATTTATTCATGAAAATACCAAGAAAGATAGGGAAAACCAAACTGCATAAATTAAGTCCTATTAAGGGGAAATTAAAATTCATATGTGAAAACCTAATGAAAAATAAATATAAAACCTTGAGAATGAAAGATGAAAGTCTGAGGGATAAATAAATTTGTTTTTTTGCACTCAAAAAAATATTGGGTTCACCATAATGTTTCAACTATTTTAGTATTATAGTGATTTAAATGAGATAAAACTATTGAATTTGATATTATGCAAATATTCCATATACCATACAAATATGAATGCTAATGAGTGATATATATTGGGCTTACTATTTTTAGATTTATCAAGAAAAAGGGGAAATAGAGTCAAATATTTGATTTTATTATTTATTTTTTCTCACTTCATTTTTATAGTCACTAAAAAACTATTATTTACTATCTTTGTAACTACATAGATCATGAAACAAGTCCTCAAACTATGTGCAGACACTACCGATAAATCTCAGACACCTATGACAACTAGTAATATTGAGTCTTTTACAGTATTTTATATGTGTATTTTGTAACTATGTGACGATTCAAATCATTTTTGTTATACCTATAGATTATTTACATGTATTATCATGTCATTGGTCCTGTGTGTTAATCCTTTATTTTATTCTACTTTGTTTGAAACTTTATATTCATTTTTGATATAATATTGACTTGGAAAAAGAGTTATAAACATGGGTTGGAGATATATAACCACTCCCATTTAGTTATTAATAATTTATTATATTCAAATAATTTTAGGATGTCTTAAACCACATGTAGTTCTCCTTCATAGGTGTGTGTGTGCTTAATCATTATATTTATATGATGTGATGCCATGTTTGGATTTGATACTTGAAAAAACATGCAAATTTGACTTCAATTTTTTTTTAATATTTTGATTGAGGGAAAATAACTTAATTTTTTTTAAATGTGTATACCTTTGCAATTATATATTAAGAGGGGGCATATGTATTAATCAATGTTTAAACCAAATAGTGACTAACTTATCCCATGAGAATCACCCTATGATTTATTTTTATTTATAGACGACTCTTTAATATCCCCCCCATAACCTAGATGTGAAGTGTGCTTAGACTAATCGGAGGGAGATGTTTGAATTTTAATATTAGCCATTAGTGTTTTTTGTATGCTATCATGGAATGTGGAAACTTTCAGCAAAGTAAAACTATATAACTCTTGGTGATAGTGTCTAAAGAAGGGTACAAACATTATCTATAATGTGGTGATAGTCTATTTATGATTATTGAGTGATACTAGGGGGATCATGAATATTTATATTGGTAAATTGGGTTGGATAAGAGAAAATAAATGGATAGATGGATAGGGAAAACTTTAACAAGAACTAAATATGTATGCACAAGTCTAATTTTGTCAAGCTATGCCAAAATTGATGTTTCCAAATTTTGAATACCAAACTTATATCTCTACAGTAAAAAATAATGTGTGTATTAGAATCATATTTAGGTAAACATAGATTTTATATCTCCTTAGGGCCTACAAGTATTCCTTTATATTCATGTGGTTTCAAATTAACTTTATTAAAGTCACTCCCCTTAAACATGGATCTATCATTATATGTCTCATTTTCTCCATTAGAGCACACATTCCTTCTTGAGGTGAGTTAATCATGTTCCCTTCCATTTTACACATGTACTCACAATACTTGGTTAAAATTATTTAGGTTCTCCATCCGCATTTGTACATAGTCCAAAACATCTCATCCCTATCTTAATTTTTTTCAATATATTCTCTTCTTAAATGACATAAATCTCATCTTAAACTTTCCAAAATCTTAGTATTTTTTGTGAAACAATCTTTGCCTTCCATATATATGGTTTTAAATTAAATGTTTTTATTGATCAACCTTAATTAATTTTCTCACACACTCAAACAATATCCATACTCTTTGAAAATAGGTTTGTATCAAAGAAATATTTAATTTTTAAAAAATGTAAGTCTACCATATAGTTATTTGTAGACTATATCACATGGAACAAATAGTAATGCTTCGTATGTAAACATTTTACTTAATCTAGGAACTTAAAAATTCAACTAAGGGACAATAAGAGATCACCAATAACCCCATAATGAGGAGGCTTAAAATAATCAAACACATAGAACACCTCATACAAACCCAAAACCAAAATGTTTTACTTTTTAAGTCTACCCCATCATTATTTGTTAAATAAATTACATGAAACAAATAATAATACTCCCTATGTTGACATTTATCAGATACTAAAACACTCACCCAAGGGAACACAAAATATCACCAATAACCTTATTATGATAAGGAGGCTTAAATATAATAAAACACATACAACACTTCATACAAACTCTAACAATTTTTTAATGAAAATGATCTATGAATAATTATAAAACATAACATATAGGTCAATTATCCCATCCATTAACTTTTTAAACATATTACACTTTACA
This sequence comes from Torreya grandis, assembly GCA_037957365.1. NCBI lineage: Eukaryota > Viridiplantae > Streptophyta > Pinopsida > Cupressales > Taxaceae > Torreya > Torreya grandis. The sequence goes on along the minus strand of JARHVA010004772.1, from coordinate 1,256,171 downwards.
TGGAACTATGGAAAGAGTGAATGATTGTGTAAATTGTGCATTCATGATACAAAACATGACATAAGTCTCATAAGACTCAATCTTCTCATCAATACCCTAAAATTTCTCTCCAAATGTTCCCCAATTCATTATAATTGAAAAATGTGTAAGAAATATTATATATAAATTGATTGTCTACAAATTAAAGGTTGGGATATATTTATAGTTTTCCTAGATTCCATCTCCCTTTGTTAGTTTTCTAAGGATCAACTTCATTTTTCAATGTTTTTCACCTATATATAAATAAAATTCCAAATGTCATCCATATATATCAATATAGAATGTTTCATGTCCTTATCATCATGTTATTCTTCCGTAGATCATTCCTCAATTATTTGCATCCTTTTATATCTTCTTCATTTGATAACTCTTATATTACATAATTTGTCAGATATGGGAGTTTCCATGCATGTATTCCCTTAATCTAATTTGGGTTTTTCAGAATAACATTTATGATTGCACATATTCCATTTGTTCATGATCATTTTTTTTCTATTTTACAAATTAAATTTGTGCATAAAATTTTGGGTGAACATATACTACATGAAAAAGTGGAAATAATGCAATAAGATGATTTAGAATACAAATTTTCCCTATGTAATTAATTATTATTATAATTTTTATTAAAAATATTTAACTTTTCTTGGAACTCCATTATTTTCATTCATGTGTGTATCTATCTTGTTTACACAAAGGAACATTTGTAGATATATACTTCACAAAAGCAAATTAGGACTTTATTAGAATGAACAATAAAAAAATGGAGCACATGTGTCCAAGTTAATGGGGAAATGGTTAAGAGACCCACAAGAATATGGGATCAAAATCATAGTCGTAAACTCTTAGTCAAATGAAGGGCATGTTGATACTCCTAATCATCTAGAATTATATTAGTACAAACCATGAAAACCAAAGAAACATAAGGGGAGATTGGGAAAATAGGGAGGATAGAGAAAAAATAACATGTTATTTTATTCAAACAAGCCAATTCTTATTTAGATTTATAAAATTTTCCCATTTCAACCCATATAACTTATAGCCTAGTGTTATCCATTTCTTGCTTAATGCTTTGTTTGAATCTGATTGTAAAGATGTCCATAGGATAAAAATGTACATTATGATAAAGGACCTATACAAATAAAAATAAATGAAAATAATATATAGGTTATCCTTATAATTTCAAAAGGTACCTATCCAAAAAAAATGCATGTAGCCATTATCCATCAACTTAAATTCACCCCTGAGATTTTTCATAGGATCTTTATTCCAAAGAATTAAAATTTTCTCATGTGACATCCTTTTAATTTTTTTAATAAGTATTTATCCTTTATACTATGCCTAACCAAACATCCATAAATGTTGTGATATATTTTGGACTATTTGCTATGATCATTTGATAGACATCATTAAAGGAGTTTAATATGATCATTTGATAGACATTATTCAAGGAGATAGATAGTGTGGTTTTTCCAATAATAACAAAGGAATATTAATTAAAACATGTTCAAAAAATTACCTTCCTTATTTTCTTCATGCCATGTATTAATTCCTTATACTAACATGAGTTTATTATACTTTTAATTTTGTTACTCACTCAATAAAAATGGTTTATTATTTGAATTACACGTGTCCATTATATATATAGATTTCATAACCTTTGAAAATATTTAAAACTCAATTCATTCCATTACAAGTTTTTCATTATCCAAGGTTGAAAACTATAGTTCTTGAAGCCTTGAAAACTATGCCACTAATAATCTACACAATTCACATCCAAAAATCTCATAAATATGACCATATATGTGGGTGATAATAATTTCTTATGCATTAAATACTATTCTAATAAAATTTTACTCTATTAACTTGTGTATCCTATTTAATATAAATATGTCAATGTCTCTTTAACCTAATAACCCTCTTAAAACCTTACATGTCCTAGTAATTAAACAATTGTTAGAAGTGGTCCGTAGAAATCCTCGTCAAGATATGGTATTATTTTAGTTCACAAGTTAATATGAGGTTGGTAAGATATGGAATGATCCACACATGATAATTTTATGGTTTAAATTATTATAACTTGTATTTATTCCAATTATCTACCTAAAATGGAGTGATTAAAATTCATAATTTATAAAGACAAGAATAATTTTAGAGAGAACCACGTAGAACTAAAAAAACAAAAGAATTATTATTCATACAATTAGTTATAGAAAATTGTTTAGGCTAAGGTCAATTAATTTTTTGATAGACATTAATTCCCAAAACTTAATACATAAGAATAACCAAAATAATAACTAACTTATCTTCTTATGAGTACTATACATTTATCCATTTAACAGGAAGCTTCGACTTCTCATCTATTTAATTTTATTCCTAATTAATCATAGGAAACTTTTAAACCTTTTGTTTTCATTTTACAATTACATGAATGTTTATAAAATACAAAATTTAAATGTCTCATATATATAATGTCTAAAAAAATTACAAAATAGTAATTTTTATCCCTTACTAACACTAAGTCTTTCTATTATGAATAGTGATAACTTTAATAATACCTTACTCAATTTTTGTCAACTAAAAATTACCCAAAGGCCTAACAAAAAGAACGTATCTAGATGAATCATTTAAGGTATTCTACCCATCATCAAGGTATTAGATGGAGAGATTCAGGATGAAGAGGGACAAGGGATTAAGAAGAGATGATGAGGGAGTCATTTGGGATGATGAGGGATGGTGAAGGTAAATGAGGGAGTGATTAGGGATGATGAGTGAGTGATTATGGATGATTAGGTATGGTGATGGTTAATATGGAAGATATTAGGCGAAATGAGGTACAAGGAAGGACTTATCAAAGATGATGGGAAATGATGAATGAATGATTAGGGATGATGAGGAATCTTTAGAGTTAATAAGGGATTGATAATAGATGATGAGAGATGATGAAATAATTATTAGGGATGATGAGGGAGTGGTTAAGGATGATGAGGGATGGTGAGAGATAATGAGGGAGTGATAAGGGATAATGAAGGATTGATTAAATATGATGAGGTTTGGTGAGGGTAAATGAGGGAGTGATTAGAGATAATGAAAGATAATAAGGGTCAATGAGTGAGTAATTAGCGACCATGAGGGAGTGATTAGAAATGATGAGGGGTAGTGAAGATTAATGAGGGAGTGATTAGGGACAATGATAAATTTGGAGAGAGTGATTAGTGATGATGAAGGATGAGTAGGAATTTATTAGAGATGAGGTAGAGATGATGAGTAAGTGAAATTACCACAAAGTGGTTATTTTATGTATGTAGGTCATCAATATGTCTACCCTAATCACACCAATTTAGATCAAAATTAAAGAGGGTGGTTTGAAATCTTTAATTTTGACAAACCTAGGACTGTTATAAATTCTAGGAAGAAATTTTAAAGGCATAAAAATTTAAAAAATGACTATATGCTTACCAAAAAATACATCAATTACAAAATTTACGCCAGGATATCCCTAGGTTTAATATTGAGTCCTTGAAAATGCCTAACCAATAAACAAATTGGATTTTTAAAAATGATTTTTCACATATTAAGGTATGTAGTTGTGATAACAACTCTATTAGATGTAGATTGACGATAATATTTACTAA
>JARHVA010004772.1:1207500-1242500 GCA_037957365.1 Torreya grandis | reverse complement strand
AAGAGATGAATTGGTGTGTAGTTGATTAATTTATGATATTTTTTGAAGATGGTAGGTCATCAAGTGCTCTTGAGATAAATCATCAAATTAGGGGGAACATTGTGTTATTTTTTAAATTTTAGGTCAAAGGATTAGATAATAGTCTATTGCAGATGTGATTTCAGAGATGGGATACAAAGTATTTGTATGATTTCTTGATTAAACCAGTCACATTCATGATATTATGTTGCAAAAAGTATGATTAACTCATGAAGATATGGGGGACGAATCATGTTCATAGAATATATTTATAGTTCTAAGAAGGTATACAGAGACATGTAAACATATTAGATGTTGTTGATAGGACTAAGGGCATGATGACTGTTTGAGAAAGGAAATCAAGATGGGTATTATCCATAGCTATGACATCAAGGTGTACCAAGAAAGGTGACCCTTCCTATATCTAAATTCATTAAAAATATGTATGCATTAAGTTAGGAGGATGATGTATATTGAAGTGGTTTCCATATATGTTTGACATTAGCTTAAAGGACAAAATGCGTTTCCAGTAGTTGCATGAGTGTTTTTGAGTTTTGAATTCATTTATAGGAGGTATGCATGGAGATAAGGGGAACATGGTTATATAAATATTTTTAAGACCATAGTCCACTTTGTCATTAATTTCAAATGGGAAGAGATAATTTATAAATAAGGAGAGAGAGTTATAAAATTACTTTTAAGAGTGGTTTCCATCAATAACATAAGGGGAGATTGTTGAAGTGTTGTCATTGATGTCAATAGAGTGATTTCTTTAATATCATGAGAATGTTGTGTATGTTCATTAATTTCAAATTGATTTATGTCAAAGATGATTATTTCATGGAGTTACTATTGAAGGATTTCATGAAGAGAACTTGTGAGAAGGTGTGAGCATGGTAACTTGGAAGAGGGTAGTGATGAGAAGAAGACAATGAGTGTCATCATGGTCAGATGAAGATCTATAGGCCATTGTTTGAGAAACATGAAATTATAATCATATTAATACTTTGAATATGTCAATATTTAAATCTTGAGTTATAGGGTAGAATGATGGTTTAGGTCAACATATGGCCAATATGTTATAAGAGCATGATAAGTCTAGTCATGTTGATATGAAGGTATAGATCTAGAGCATAGTGGAGAGTATCTCATGAAAGTAAAAATATTTTATAGCTAAATATCAAGAGTGATGATTCATTGTCATGGGTTTGATATGGTTTCCTAAGCACATTTGTGAAGTTATAAGTGTTGATTTGAAAGAAAAGTATGAAAACTGGTTTTGAGGTGTACACCTAGACCTAGTCCTTAAATTTTGCTTAGACTATTGGGGCATGAGATCATTTTTACAAGGAAATATTTAGAATTTGAGTATGGATAATTGTTTTAAATGTTTTTTTCTAGTGTTTTCATGTTTTATGAGTTCATTATTTGAAAGAATAAAGCTTAAAATGTTGTTTTGAGGTCTCTAGAGTATGCAGAGTAAAGGTTTCCAAGCCTGAAACACACTTTTTGATAATTTTTGCATGTCTAAATATTCATTGGGAAGATTATATCTTAGGTAGAGATGGAAAAAGGTCCTAAATATTATTTAAAAGAATCAGGAGTTGGTTTTAAGGGCAAATCTTTATGAATTAACATTAAGAATGCAATCATGTCTAAAATCTTCTTAAAACCCTCATAGTGACCTCATATGGAAGATCTCAATGGAGATAGATCAAAATGGATTGTATGACCTAGTTTTATGATTGGATCATGTAGTGGATTCTCACAGGTACCTCTAACTATGACTGGTTTGTCAGGTGAGTGAGTAGACCCCACAAAAAAGTGCTTATTTCTCAGAAATTTTGTATAGCAAATAGATTTGATCAAGCCAAAGTTGTTAAATGGATGGAGGTTAGATCTTAAAACTTTTATTAGTATTAAATTATGTTTTATGATAAATTAATATACCTTATATTTTTTAAACTAGTCATGTAAGTTGACCCATTACTAAAAGGCCTAATGATGCAGATAATGAGAAAAACCAAGTAGAAGTGAGAATGAGATAAAGGATGTGTTGTCATGGACTAAGGATGAATTTAATTACATGAATAGGTTTAGGTTTATCAATAAAAGTAATACATGTTCATGATGAATATAATTTTTTTATATCCTTATATATACAAAAAAATTGGTTTCAAAGTTGACTTGTCTTACTCAGTAAGGTCTATGTATAGAGAGGTTCAAAGATTGATCTATATGTCTGATATTTATAGTTAGACCTTCATTTTTTTTTGTTTGTATATTTTTAGAATATATTCAAGGATAATTTTCATGCATCAATAGTATTTTAACGTGTCTACATAGGTGTTGGAATGTAAATTCATCATGACTAGTCTTTAATGGAAATTGGCATATCTGGGTATGCAACTTATAGATAAAGGTTTGAAACTCTATGATATGAGTTAATGTATATAGTTCACATGATTGTTTTTTTTGAATTTAATAACCTATTTATTATTTTTAGTATCTTGGAAGTCAATTTTAGAGGTTTGAACATTGAATCTAAAATGGCTTATATGGATGAGTAAGGACTATGAAAGAGACGGTCAATAAATTGGTCTACAAGACCACTAGTTTCCAATAGAACTTGTGATATTTATGTTGGAATATGTTCTATAGGTCACACAATAACAATGCATGTGAATAAGAAGTCTTAGAAGTATCGTAATAAGATATCAAAATGACATTCATCAGGACTATGTTTTTAAGGATTCTAGTAGTTTTCTATATGTTAGTGAAATTGGTGTTAATGAGTCAATATTAATTGAAAGTTCCATTTCAAGTGTTGGATGCCCAAGAATGCATGACTGGTTTTTTGAGGTTTATTGGCAGACTTGAGTAAGCTAAGTAATGAGTTATTCTTGAACCATTATGTCCTTAGAAAATCTATACAAAGAATGTGGTGATGGTATATATATTACATGGGATATTATAAATTCATTTTAAGTGTTTTAAAGTTCCATTATAAGTGAATTAGCCTAAACCTTCATGACTATGTTTTGAGGAATTTTAGCAAATCTAGTTAGTCAAGTTGCAAAGATGAGTTATTCATCATTTTTACTGAGTAAGGATGTCTAATGTAGCTGGTTATGACTTTTATTTCATGAATATTATATTTATATGTCACTTTTATCATGTTTTAGAAACTTGAGAGTGTTTAAGCTTCACTTTTGAGGTCACAGACCTAAGAAGGGTGAATGATCCTAATAGTGGTATAAAGGTATGAACTAAAGATGAAATGATATAAAGGAATGAAATAATTAATAATATTTTTATAGATACAAGACACTAATAGGGGGTGAATCAATGGTGGAAAACAATCAAATTCGAATTCCAAATCCTTCAAACACTTAAGTTTTTAATATAATCATTTATGAACCATACTAGATATTTATAACAATGAATAATTAAGATAATGCAAGACCATACACATAACACAAGATCTATCTAGGAAACCCTCTTGGGGATTAAAAACCAATTTCAAGACTACAAACACTTGGACTACTTTTCTTATAACATATTACAAACCTGAGACTGATCAATTCCTTTAGATCCTCCTCTAAAATGAACACCTCTAACTTAGAAATGATTTCTTAAACACCTAATGATGGATCTTGATTTTTTATAAACCCTACACAAAATATCTCTCTATCTCATACATTCCTTTGATATAGGCAAGCCACAATCTCTCACCTTCTTCACTCAAATTGTCCTCATATGCATACTCAGACCTCTTCACATATCCTCAAACTATAAGATCACTATTATAACATCATAAATATGACCTATCGGTCCTAAACACAATCAAAAAACTATTTTTATTATCAACTAATCCAACAATCACATTATCTATCCTTTTCTCTTTGCTTCAACACTTACTTTACCCAACAAGCCTTGCACACATCTAGAAACCATCTCATTTGGTTTCACTATTTTTAGATACTTCATGATTATAAACATATTGGTCATCAATTAAACATTAATTAACCATAAAATAATATATAAAATCAATACGTGGCTCAAAACAATATTCATAGGTTAGCCATAGCATCTATGGGTCACCCTTAAGAAGTTATACCTTTCAATGAGGCCCTTGTAGATCTTATAGGTCTCATAGATACCTATTCACCCATTTAGCACATAATTTAGGAAAATAATAATATAGGAATAATTTATAACTTTTTAACCCATGCCACATGATCTATATTTCATCTTTAAGTTCCAAAATCCATCATAACACTCTTTAGCTAACCCCCAAATAGCTGAGACACCTCTTTGTATACATAGCCATAATGAATGAAAAGACAATCAACATATAACCCTTTGTTACTAATTCATATGATTTTTAAATCCTTTATAATGCACACATATGGTTCTCATGGGTTTTGAAACATACTCCAATAGCTAGTTCACCTTTAAACATTGAGATACTAACAAGCACATCTCAGATACACTTTTCAGGTTACTTGAAGAACATGCACAAACACATAGTCAATTATAAACCTCAATATATTTAAATTTACATAATCTCATATATAAAATAATTTTTAGATAAACCTTTGATTCTTATACAAATTTTATTTTTACACCATGGGCAAATCCTACATAGATTGAAAGATATAGCATAAAAACTGAGTACTTGTTTTTTTCCTTCACAAATTTGAATATTTAAATACAAATGGCCATAGTTAAAATTTGGTAAATTAAAAGGCATATAATTCCCTAAAATATTAGATTAATCATGAAACATCAATATTATTCTAAATTTAACTCACATTGCATCACCCAAATGTTAAACTTTGAAAGCTTGGCATTGTCTCGCTTCTTCCTAACATCATAGAACAAACACGCTCTATTAATCTTCTATACATAGCTCAATAATTATATATGTTTAAACTTGGATAATTTTAAATCATTTCATTCCATATAAATACTTTATATTGATTATTATGAACACCCACTCACCATTAGATCTTAGAAGTAACTACGTATGAGAACCATTGCAATCTGCCTAGAAGGCCAACTTTGGACCACAATGATTTTTGTTGTGCTTAGACACATGATTTAAAATTTGGACCATATGATATCCTAAAATAGGATAATACAACCATATAATAAATATACTTCTATATCATTTTTTTTACAATATAATTTCATTAATCTTATCACTCAGATGTTTTTACCATAGAGCTAATTATGCCTATAACTATTTGAAGGCCAACTATGCACTTGGATATGTTTTATTGTGCATAGTCACATGACTTTAGATTCAGAATATATAAAATAGGCACAAAATATAACAAACCCATATGATAAAATCATTTATAAACTACCACATGTTCAAAATATGACTACATCAAAATGCCTACTTAGCTTTTCTTGCCACATGCAAATTTTGCTAAGTATGGGAAAACACTATCAAACTACCTAGGATCCCAAATTTGCATATACATACCTTTGGTTTTGATTCATCACATGAATTTAGATTTGGAAAATATAAAAATTGGGCTAATTTTATTAAAACCATATGAACAACACCATCTGACTCATCCACATGTGGAAATTATGATGTCATCAAACTACCTACTCATGTTTCTACCACTGGACCCAATTTTTATTGATAAAAACTATGGAATACCAGATTAATTTACATTATGCACATAATATTTATATTCATCCTTGACCTATGATATAACTTCTTTCACATGATCAAATCATCATAGTCATCCCTAAATATCCTTAACCATGCAAACTCTAAAGATCAACCAAGCCTACTTTATCCATACTAGGATAAGCATATTGAATACTTTGTCATTGTCACTTAGACTATAAAAACACTTCATCTACTCACCTGGACAAATAAATGACATTACTATGACATCATTGAAAACTCTCCAACAATCTCCCCCTTTGTTTTTTATGTCAACACATATCATATAGCTCACCTTCCTTCTCTCTCTTTGAGAACTCTCATAATAGTAACCTTCTCTCCCTTTGACACAATGAAAAAGTGGGAACTAACTGATCCTAAGTACCTCAAAAAATTACCAATAAGATAAGACCATCTTATAAATATAGTACAAAATCCCCCTTACCTTAAGCCTACCTCTTGTTTTCTTGACAACTTCTTCTTGCTATAGGCCAACACTTAAGAAACATCTAAAATGGACACCCCATAAGATTTTTGAGGAATTACACCTCCTGATCATCTTCAAATCTCCACACACCATGAATAACCAAATTATATGTTTACTATAATTTTATCTCAATCGCTATCTTTTGGAAAAATTCAACATAAATCAATCTTATTCTCACTAGGTCTGTTTAGACTGCTTGTAACCCTACCTGGAACATGGAGAGAACATAAATTTTATTAGATTAACCTTCAATACCTAAAACTTCATATCTAAATAACTATCATATGCCCCTTTTCACACCAATTTTCATCTCCTATCTCATCCCTTGGAGGATACTTCCTTCATAAACCAACTTGTGACTTAGGCTTCCATTCTGACAAAAACATGAATAATTTGAAAACCACAAACCTTCAAATTTTTATGAAACATGATTTTACTACCCATTTTTCCCATTAATCCTATTAAGAAGCATCAAAATAAAACTCACAAGGAAAACTACTTTTCTATCAGAGCTCAAAATCCTAGAATATTAAAAACAAACAAGGTAAAAAAACCTCTTTCTGTTCAATTCCCACCTCTAAAACATATGGCACTCATAGAGACAACCATAACACACTTCAATAACGAGTATTGAGATTTCGCACCTTTGAGAACCTTCACTTCCTATACCATGGCTTTTGACCTACAATAAGATAGATAAACCCATAAGCGCATAAAAACATCCAAAAGGCACAAACATGATAATCAAGACACAAAACCACCTAATAAACATCAAAAATATGTTCATATACCTTTTTTAACATGAAAATATTCTTGACACTCCATCAATCAGATTAAGTCATCTGGAAATACCCATTTTGACCCTAAATTATAGCTCTTTCACAAATCTCTAGAACAATGTTTCTCACCCTTAACTAATGACCTTATAAGATCAACATAAGTATCTATATAGATTAACATTATGATCAGAGCACACAAGATTTATTTTCCATAAGAATGATGTCTCATAAGAAGCATAGCCAAAGACATCCTACTTCATAATGTCCTATAATAATGTGAAACGAGAAGTTTCCCACAACTCCTCATATTCCTTGTCCTCCTTGGTAATATGATACTTGTATTTCTTCTTCTTCTTCTTCTTCTTCTTCTTCTTCTTCTTCTTCTTCTTCTTCTTCTTCTTCTTCTTCTTCTTAGGATTAAGAGAAGCAACATGCTTAACCACTAAAACATTCACCTTTTATTCTAGGATTGCACTAACAATACATGTACACAACATAGATTTATGACACACATTTTCATCTAAATAATCCACCTTACATTTTGGAATCTCATCACTAGGCATTAACACTAATGTTCTCTGCATAAAACTTGATTAGTAACAATAGGATGTTTCACTTGGATCCATACACACCTCATAACTAGCTTCAACTAGTACCTTGGTCTTCTTCTTGAGCTTGGTCTCTTCATTCTCAACATGAGAAAACAATGGGACCCCTTGGCACTCTTCAAATTTTATAGAATTATCCACCATATAAAATAGATTACTTGGACATGTAGACTCATCATGTCTCACACTTTTTAGCTTTCACTTTCATGAGTTAACTTGCCTTTTATCTTGCACTCTTAGATCTTGATTGAACTTATTTTGACTTAATGGCCTTTACTTACAGAACCTAACAATGTGACTAATCTTCTCATAGTTGTATCAAACAATAATCCTTGATGAAATTCATCTTGTATTACCTTGTTTGGATAAAAACTATCAATGTGTCTAATGGCATGACAACTGAAGTAAACTACTCTTTTTGAAGAATAATTACCATGCCTTACCTTATTTGGATGATGCTTAACAAAGTGTCCCTCATTAAGATAGTTGAATCACTTAACTCTATTAACATATTTTGATTGATGATCCCCATGTTCCAAGAAAACTAATTTCTTATAGCTCTCTTTCATTCTCTAGCTCTATCACCAAACTGATTACATGTGTAATAGTAAGCATTGAAACTTGCATACCTCATTGCATTTGGTTTTTTGATATGATTTGTTTTTAGTATGCCAACACCTTCATTCCTTATCTAATGATTTGTCTTCAAAGTAATATTATTATTATTCATATTAGTCTCCACTTTTTCTTGAGTTACATTATGTGGTTCTTCTTTGTATCTAAGACCAATTCTATTACTTGCCAACTTTTGATCATTTATAATATTGTCTAGATCACTTGAGCTCTTTTCCAATCTCACAAATGACTTCACCTTACTATATGTCTCCTCTAACTCATATTTTAAAGACTCAATTTTAGAAACACACCTTGAACATTCATCTTATCTAGCTTTCAATCTTGTAGACATGTTTTTGATTTACCAACTAAGATTATTAACTATATCTTCATGCTCCTTGGTGTCTTCATTCATTGTTGATTCATACATACTAAATTTATCCTCATAGTCCTTGATTTATGACTTCATATTCTTGTTAATATTCTTCTCAATAGTTATTTATTCAAGGACATTCGTCAATTCAATCTCATAATCCACCTCATCTTCATCATCATCTAAATCACTCTAAGTAGACTCCTTTTAATGTGAACAACTTCCTTCCTCAGCCATGAATATGGATTCATCTTTAGCAAGAACATCATCTTCATGATCATACTTTGATTCACTAGCATCACTCTCATCTGATGAGTTTCAATCTTCTTTGGTGTAGAGACTCTTTTTGTCCTTGAAGTACTTCTCATTGTAAAAAATTTTTAATCCCTTTTCTCTTTTATCAGACTAAAATGATATTTTTCCATCATCATGACCTTTATCATACTCTTCATCATCATTTGTATTATAATTATGAGGGTACTTATTATAAAAATATCCTACCTCTCCACAATTGAAGTATTTTGAGGATTAGTTTACCCTTATACTTTCCTCAACCTATTTTAAATTTATTTAAAATCAAATCAATTTGTTCATCTTCATATATATCACACATGTCATCCTCCTTGGGATTATTACCTTAGAACTTATTCTTTGTCTTCATTTTAGTCATGAAAGTTTCTTCTTTCCTTAGTGGTATATCATCATTTACTCTCATCGCATAAGTAGTAAAGGTGCCATGTAGTTGATCCATCTTCAACTAAGTAATATCATGACTTTCTTCTATAGCAGATGCTTCTAGATCAAACTTGATTGATAAATACCTAATACCTTTTAAACTATAGTATTCTCTTCAAGGTTCTCTCTAAGACCTCTGGTGATGTTCATAATATCATAAACTCTTTATAGAAAGGATGCCATAGAATCTTCTTATTTCATCTTGAGACATAAAAATTGCTTTATATGAGTCTGAAACTTAACAAGCTTGACCTATGATCTCCTTCATAAATGATCCACATTTTTTCCCATATCTCTTTAGTATATTTATAATGGATTACCTGCATGAAATCAATCTTTATAAGACCATAAGTGATGGCCTTCATTGCGTTATAATTATTATCAAATAACTTCTTGTTTGTAGTACTATATGGAGGAGTAGTAGGGGCAATATAACCATCCACAATAGATTTAGATACATCAAACCCAAGCGACATAATGTATATCCTCATCATTGTACTCTAAAAATCATAATTTGATCCATTGAATATCACTGATTGTTTGGTAGAGAAACCTCATTACATTTGATGACTACCCCTATTATACCTTGGATCACCTTCAAGTTATCAAGCCTTTACCAAAGGACCGACTCTAATACCAATTACTAGAGTTAAAAGCCAATGAGATGGGTAGGGGATGAATTAGTGGTGGAAAACAATCCAATTTAATTTATAAACCCTTCAAACACTTAAAATTTAAATACAATAATTTATAAAGAATATAATATGTTTATAGCAATGAAAAATGAAGATAATGCAAGATCATAGACAAAACACAAGATCTACATGGGAAAGCCTCTTGGGTGATCAAACCAACTCTCAATCATATAAACACTTGGAATACTTTTCCTACAAGGTATTATAAACTAGAGACTGAGCAAGTCCTTTTGACCAAGATTTAGTGAAATAACTATTCCAAAAGGAACATTTATCCCTAAGGAAGATCAAGTCCTTCAGACCATCCTATGAAATAAACACCTCCACTTCAAAACTGATGTCCTTAACACTTGATGATGGATCTCTAATTTTTATAACAGTTACACAAACTCCCTCTCTATCTCATATAGGCCTATCACATAGGCATGCCACAATATCTCTCCTTTTTCACTGAAAATGTCCTCATATGCACACTTAGACCTCTTTTCATATCCTCAAACTATAATATCCCTATTCAAACATCAAAAATATGACCTACAAGTCATAAACATAGTCAAAAACTATTCTTCTCATCAACTCATCCAACAAGTACATTACATATCCTTTCATTTTCAATTCAACACTTACTTTACCTAACACATCTTGCACACATCTAGAAACCATATCATTTAGTTTCAATATTTTTAGATCCTTCATGATTATCAATATATTGATTAGATAATAGGAATGTATTAACCCTTAAGGCATATCTCACATCAAGACACAACTCAAAACAATCTTCATGGGTCGGCCATAGCATCTATGGGTCACCCTTAAGAACCTACACCTTTCAATTAGGCCCTTGTAGCACTTACAAGTCTCATGGAGACATATTCACCCATTTATCACATAATCAATAAAACTAAGAACATAGGAACACTTTCCAACTAATGGAACCATGCCACATAATCTATATGTCCCCTTTAATTTCTAATATCCATCATATCACTCTTTAGCTAACCCATAATTAGCTCAAACACCTCTCTATACACACTATCTTTATGAACAAAAACATAGTTGACTTCTAAAACTTTATTCATAATGGATATGATAGGTCAAAACTTTATAATGCATATAGATGGTCATCATAGAGTCTACAACATAATTTAATAGCTAGTTCACCTATAAACATTGAGATACAAATAAGCACAACTCAAATACCCTTCTCAGGTTACTTGCAAAACATGCATGGAAACCTAGTAAACTTTGAACCTAAATATCTTTGACTATACACACTTTAAGATATTCAAATCAATATTTATAGATTCACTTTGAATTCCATTACATCATGAATAAATTTTGCATAGATCAAAAGATATAACACAAACACTAAGCACTAGTTTTTTCCTTCAGAAATTTGAATATTTAAATCCAAATGGTTATAGATAGAATTTAGTTACATAAAATTCATCTCATGCCCTCACATATTAGATTAATCATGAACTATAAATATTATTTTAACTCTAACTTATAGTGCATCACTATCTAAATGTTAAATTTTAAACACTGGCATCATCTCACTTCTTCCTAACATCTTGGAACAAATATGCTCCATCGATCCCATCTACGTAGCATGATATTTATCTATTTTTAAACATTGGATACTATGAACTCATTTCTCTCAATACACACCATTGATCTTGATTATTATGAACACTCACTCATTTTCAGATCTTATAAGTGGCTTGGTCTTTACCTCTACGTATCGTTAAGAAACTATTAATTTGACCTCTTTGACTTGATAGGCATCATTAGATAAATTTATATGATGACATGAAAACCATTAGATATTAATTTTTTCTTTATATTTATCTCTTTACCAATTGGCTAAGTATGGGAACCATTATAGTCTTCCTAGAAGGCTAACTTTAGACCTCAATTACTTTTGTTGCACTTAGATGCATGATCTAAAATTTACACCATATGGTCTCCTCACATACAAGAATACAACCATATATAAATATAATTCTAGAACCTTTGTGTGCATAATAAATAATTCCATTAATCTACTCACTTATATTTTTCCACCACAGAGCCAACTACGCCTATAACTACCTAAAAGACCAAATTAGTACTTGCATATCTTTTATCGTGCTTAGTCACATGACCTGAGATTTAGCACATAGGAACTAGGAAAAAAACTAAACAAACTGATATGATAAAATTATTTTGAAAATACCGCATATGTGAAATATGACTACATCAAAATGCCTACTAAGATTTAAATTTGGCTAAGTATGGGAAAACACTGTCAAACTACTTGAGAGCCTAAATTTGCACACACATATCTTTGGTTATGCTTCATCACATGAATTGAGAGTTGGAACTTATAAACCTAGTAATAATTTGATCATAACCATATTATTAAATCCATCTGACTCTTCGACATATGGAAATTATGATGTTTTTAAAATTCCTACTCGGGTTTTCTGCCATTAAACCCAAAATGTCTAGATGAAAACTATAGACTACCAGATGAATTCCACTTATGAAAAAAATATCTATAATAATATTTGAATGTTGATATAACCTATTAAAAATTATAAAATCATCATAATCATCCCTAAACATCCTTAACCATGAAAATTATAAGGATCAACCAAGCCTACTTTAAGCATACTAGGATAAACATATTGCACACTTTAGAATTATCACTTAGACTATCAAGACACTTAATCCACTCACTTTGAAACCTTCATAACATCAATATGACATCATTTAAAACTCTCCAATAAATATTAAATGGATAATATGTCTAAATGGTTTGTAGGTGTTGGAGAAGGCCATGTGGGTAGAGGAAGACCAATATGTAGCAAAGAAGGTAGACCTAATGTAACTAGGCCTAATGAAGTCATAATTAACTATAACATGTTATAGTATTTATTAGATGACCTTTATTGATTTTTTTCGTTATAAAATAATATATGAATGTATTTTTAGATATAATGGCCAACCACGATTATAATGAAATCAAATAGGCTTGGATATAAGCATGTCCTAATTGACAATTTAAAGATGATGAAGAGAGAAGTGAAGAGACCTATTAGAGGATAAGAGGGTTGATTATGAAGGAGAAGGAGGTAATTTATTCCATTATAATATGATATAGATACTATGATGAAATCATAATAGAGTTTATACATGTGTATGTCAACGTTAGTTGAGCTAATAAGCCTAGTAAGAGGTATATTAAACGAGGAATCCTAAGAGGAAAATTTGAGAGAGATAGAGTGAGAAAGAGCAGAAGAAGACCATCATCAGGTGTTCATAATCATCAAGTAAAAGTTTGACAAATAATTATTTTTTGAGTGGGATTTTAGTCATCATAAGTGTTGATTTATTGGGTGCTTGATCAATGAGGGGGTTGGTGCCTCCTAACAAGTTGGTACTTGTTAAAGCCAAGTGGGTGCTTGGATAATTGTGGGTTAGTGATCATTTTTTGATTGGTACTCACCTAAATATTAATTCATTTATTTATAATACTATTTGTCTAAGCTTTTTTTAGTGCACATTTTATTCTCCTTGAGGGTTTCCCACTTACATCTAGTGTTATTATATTGTATGCTCATATGTATGGTTTCTATGTTAATTTGATTGTTTGACATTGCTTATATAATGATCTCTCAATGAATGGTTAATAAGGATTGAGTTATTATTTTGAGATATTGTTGATCCCCCCACTCTCAGTTATTTTTCTTCCAACAATGGATACTTAGAGACTTATCTTGAATAAAATGTTTAATTGCCCACTAAGGTATGCAACTTATTTATCCTTGTAATATATCATTTTTTATACTAAAATAAAATGAGATAATTTTTTGACACATAATTTGGTATTAGACACTTGAAAATACCAATATTGAGTTATCCTTACATTAAATGAATTTTACTTACATATAGATATTGCACATCCATATTGCCTATCTATTTTCCCTCTATGATAATGACCTTCCCAATTTACTATTAGTCATCCACATGAATTCCATAATTTTATCCTAATCCAATTATTATCTTAATCATATTCTCTTTTTACTATTTGATAATTATTTTCCTTGTTCATGAATGTCTACATTCATACTCATATCATTAAATATTTCTTAACTTTTTAGCTTGTGAAAACATTGCTCACTCACCTGGAAACACATTTTTCAAAGTCAAACAATCCTTAATGGTCAGTCCATATGTTTTACATGTCAGTGGCATGAAAATTTATCAAAATATTCTTCTATCTATACATAATATATATAATCCTATTCTCTATTTATAAATAATCTATAAATTATCAAAAAATCATATATCTATCACTTGTACATTGATAAAAAAATACCCTAAAACTACTACCAGATTCATAAAGATAAGTTTAGATAGCTGATTTATATAGTTGAGCCACTCTATATCTATTTTCAATCCTTTCTACCAATTTTAGAGTCTCAATCTTACATATTCCTAAAAATACAAAGTACCACAGTTCTCCTAGTTAGTTCCATGAATATTAAAGTATAAAACTAAACATCTACATGTAGAATTCATACTTATTTAATTTAGACATATTTTAGACAATTTGAATATTTAAATTTTTTATCTTATTTATATAATTTATTTTAAAATAAGGTAAAATAAATGTATATATATGATTATTTAAGATATGTGGCTAATGAATAAAAATCAAAATAATAAAAATCAAAGGCACAAGAAATTAATCCAAGATGAAAGAACCCACAAAAACTCAGAGGATGAATTTATTAATATATTGAATCTACATGAGGAAGAATAGATAGATCATTTGTAACCACTTAATTTATCCTTGGAGAAATAAATGTTTAAAATAAGAGAAAATATCTTAGAAAATAGACAAACACCACTTAGAGTTCAAAATGTTTGACTTATGAAGAGATCTAAAGGGATCAAATGATAGATAAAATCTCACATGAAATAAGAACTGTCTAAGAATAACCAAATATGAAAAAGTGGACCAAGTGTGATAAAACTAGAAAAAGAGATGATATAAAATGGTCTTGTATCAAAATTAGATTTCTACATAATGCCATAATTCAATTTTAATGTGTGAATTGAATGCATGCATATGTCAAAATACGAATCACATAGCATGGCCTATGTATTAAATGATGGATGAGTCTAACAATATTTAGAAAGGAATAACATAAAATCATCCAATGATTTGTGTAGTCTTACATCAACCAAAAATAGAGTTATTGTGTTTTTATGTGATTTATTCCATTTATTTTTTTTATTTTTCATTGTTACACAATGATTGGTTTAGTTCATGAGGTTTACATTATCTTGCACACATTAATTTCTAAGTGCATTCGTATAATCATACAACTTTTATTCAATCTTATGTTTTCATATTTTATGAATGTCCATGTGTCATGTATGTGATGGCACAAAGAAGACTTGTATGATTGTCTATTAGGTGGTTGTGTTATGACACAAGACTTTATTTCAAGGATGTTTCCTCATGTGGGGGAAGAGATAATTTGAAGAGATGGAGAGAAAAGAAAATGATTGAGGCAAGATATTTATTTTCATGTCAAAAAACCAATCAGAATAATAAGTTCACTAAATATTGATGGAACTTTAACTGAAGGATGACTAAAGGTGAATTCTCTAAAGTTAAATATATTTCTATGAAAAATATAAATGATAAATAGGGAATAATAGCAAGTGGTGGATGGACTATATAATGGTCTAAGTTATCTATTTGTAATGTAATAAGCCCATATACACAAGTGTCTATGTGAGAGTGAGTGAGTGTACCTTAATTTGTTGTTCCTTTAATATGATTGAAATGAATATGTGTGTAGGCTTTCAAGTCCCTAGATGGATATCATGTGTGTGTCAATAATTTGTGTGTCTAACCATGAATCACAAAGTTAAAGGTTAACCTTAACTAGTTACCCTCTTTATTCTCCCACAATTTTGTATCATAGCAAGGTATTTCCTTATTGGATTTCATGTGTGATTCTCTTGTATGAGTCAACTATAGGATGCAATTAGAAGTTTTTTAAGTTAGTTTTTGTTTTAAAGAGAAAATTTCATAGGAGAGAGGATAATCTTGTTATAGGTGTGAGATAGTTTTTTCAAGTGTTTTGGAAGTGATATAGAGGCACTTATTTGAGTGTATTTCATATTTTCAAAGACAAACATAATTTTTGAGGAGGATGTGGCACACAAAGAAATAATAGCACCAAAGTTAAAATACTTTTAGAGATGTTGATTAATTCCATGTAAGATTAGAAAGGATGAAAGATGTAAAAATTGGAGATGTTGAAACTCTCAATGAATAGAATGAAAAGTAAATGATGATGATGATGATGATGGGGTTATTGTCCCTAAAAGTAAGGTTAGATGGTTTGGAGATAGACAAAGAAAGTGATGGAAGATATTTTAGGATGATGGGGTTATTGTCCCTAAAATCAAGGTTATATGATTTGGAGATAGATAAAGCAAGTGATGGAAGATATTTTAGCTAATAAAGGATACCAACAAAGGTCAATATGAATTAAATAAGTAAGACCACTAGTAATATAATTTTTTTATGTGGTAAAGAGAGATGATATAAAGTCATAAAAGGGGTAGTTAAGCTGGAAATGTAATTTTAAGATCAGTTTATTGAAGACCCCATGAGAGTTGTGCAATGGATTATAAAGAGGATCAATTCAAACATTAGTCATGAAAACTCACAAAAATAATGCATAATAATTGATAATCTAAGCCAACCTATTCATGCGGGGTTTGATAATGATAATGAAGAGAAAATTTAAAGAAAATAAATACTTCCCAAATTGATTCCACCACCTAAGAGTGGCTCCAAGCATGTTCTCCCCTTGATCTAATTCTCATCTTCAATGACTTATTTACTCCTCCATTGTCTCGAGAACACTATCTTTAATGTAGGATTAATATAATAAATATATAATCTATTCTATCAAATTCATATTGTAAATAACATAAATGATAAACACAAAAGGACATGGAGATAAATATAAATTGTAAATCTACAATTTTTAGCTTACAAACTAGTGTTTTATGCCGTTCAATTTATATATTTTCCAAATAGCGTAAGATCAACCATGACCATCCATATTAAGATTGAAATGTGTGACCATGAACTAATATAATATTTTAAAATTAAATCCATAAATATCCTCATAATTATTTAGCAAGAAGGGGCATTAATTAGGTATAGGTTCCCATGATTCAAATATTTTATGTGTTTATGGCTTATGGATGTCACCCCATAAATGATGCCACTAGGTGATGTAGATATTGGGAATCAATATCCAATATTGAAATAATAAATAACCTCCATGAAAAATCCTATTAATCTCTTAATTTGAATTAATTAGCCTTAAACAAGATTAATAAATATTTGTGTAGTTATTTGGAAATTGGCCCTCAATTAATGACAATGGTTAGAAACTCATATTACTGGGTCATAATTTGAATCGAGAAGAATTGGAAGGCAATGTTAGATGTGTTGGAACCTATTACCATTTTGGATATTTATAACACAAAAATAACAAAGGTACATGACATATACTAATGAATAAGAATAAAAGAGTGTCCAAAAGCACAAAAAGGCGAAATCATCACATTGACTCAAGATGAATTAATCAAAATTAGGTATCACATAATTTGCATTTCCCCATTTAGGGATATATTTTCCTAAATTGAAATTTTTTAATGGTGTTAGGAATTGGATATCTACATTTTGCCCTTATTTTAAAAGGTGTAGTAATACATTCAAGTCAAGAAAGTTCTTTTCAAAGAAAATATTTGTCAAGAATAAATGGAAGTGACCCCTGATGCCCTCTTCAGAGGACACACTAGGATAAAAGATAAGGATGGACACTCAAAAAGAGAGGGATAAGTGAGAAATTCAACCATGGAATAGATCACATCCAAATAAGGTAATTATTACACACATGGTTACCATCAATTATTAAAATATTATTAGAGGTATAGTGGGTTCCAAAGATGAGCAGAATAGGAAGGATTAAATCCAAACATGTAAGGGACACACTTTAAATGCACACAATTTGAGAGTGCAAGATGTGTACTTTTCAAATTGATCAATTCTGAGACAAATTACACAATAAAACATTTCCATCATTGATAAAAGTGTGGAGAGCATAGAATTAGAGGAAAATGAGAATGTGGTCTCCAAAAGATATATAAGAGTTTCCCCTGCAGGGAAAATTTGATCGTGATAAAATAATTATGCCCTAGAGGATTACTTTTGATCTTTGATATAGTATAAATAATGGTTTTACCCCCATAGCACTGATTTAGATTTGTGACTTGTTTCAAATGTTGTACCCCATTATGGGAAAATTAGAAAGTAATTATCTCAATGATATAGCATAAACATAGGTTAAAGTCATTGAGAACAAACATAGATACGATGGTGGAATGACTACTAGATCTAGAAAAACCATGCATACAAGGATGCACAAAGAGATGAAGAGAATAATTAAGGTGACTGAGATAAATTCATATGTATAAGAGATGTGGGCATTACCTTCATAGTTCCATGAATGCATGTTCCAACATGAACATTAGGCTCATGCAGTTCACTCGATATTGGGAGAGAATGGAATAAGGGATTATGAAAACTATCCAATAATTAATTATACTCTTGATTTATGTGAAGATATGCATGTTTAAGCATTGAGATAGGGGATAAACCTATATATCTTAGCTTATGCGTAGTGATTTGGAGATTTGTTCATCAGAGCTATGTTGATGTTATTATTTAAACTTAGAGCACAAATTTATTGCTATTAAAAAATAAATTAGGTATCATAAGTATGAATGATTCATAATGAAATTTCCTTTCAATTTCATAGAGCTGGTTCAAATGTGAACACCTATAACTAAGAATAATGGTAAACAATAACCAAAATCAAAGTTATATCTATTTACATTTAAACAAAAAATCAAAGATAAGTAAATGAAGATAAATTAAAGCATAAAAAAACACCTAGAAAAAATAAAAAAACACTAATAAAACTCAAATAAACACAGATAAACAAAAACCAAGCTAGTGGAGTTTAAAAATAATTGTCCATGCACGTGTGGTCGAGGTGTCACTTTACACTCCAAAATAAGAAATAAGAATGACATTAAAGTTTCTCTATAATTAAATAATAAAAATGGTAGAAGAAAAGAGGGAATATAACAAAAGGAATGAGTTGGCCGAGCTAACTCCAAATGTACAAAGACATGTGGATGCTACCTATATAGTTATATGGATGCATGATTGAAAATAAATGTTAGGATAAATGTACTTATCCTAGGAAGTTGGATAGAATACATGATGATTATTAGAAACATATTATTAATTTTTTATAAGAAAAAGGGAAGATTTAATAAATAAAATTGGTCTTGCAAAATGACAAGTTGTACAAGATGACTTTTGAAATGACAAGCCAGAGGGACTAAATTTGTTTGAAAAATGGCAAGAGCATGGCTAGTGGGATGAGAAAGAATGATATTTTAAAATGACATGCATGTGGGACAAGATAACTAAAATAGTAGACAATCATTATGATAAAATGCTTGCAAAGTGAGAGTGTGAGAATACGAATATATAAAAGCAAAACACAATGTTTTTGTTATTTTATAGATCATTTTTTAATGTTTTTTTATTATTTTTAGGATAAAATATGTATAAAGGGGGACCAAATAGTCAAGGAGATGCTCGTCTAAGAGTATAAGTTACAATAAATGGCAAAGCTAACTATAATGGCACGTCATGGATATAAATAATGGATTAGGGAACTAATTTAATGTTATGATAATAGCTAAAGCCAATTTCAACAACACATGCTCACAAATAGACATGAGTGAGGATCCTAAAAATATAAAAATGTTCACCAAATAGCATAAAATAATGATAGAATAGTGTACAGTGCAATCACTAGGTCAGGATCTTGAGCTGAAAATGTCTTTGTTCACTTGTCTGTAGATTAAGCTACAAAATATTTTTCTTACTGAATTGCTTTGTAAAACTAGTGTTGAGGTTGTTCATAATGTTGATGAGACATAATAAATATCATAATTGGTTGAGGGATAAAAGTTTTCAAGTTACAAAAACCCTACGATGTAACAAACAATATGATTCTTATTGAGAAGGGTCCAACAAATAGGGTCCAACAGATGGATGGTCTAGAGTGGGATAAAGAATGAGGTTTTCAAGGAGAATGGTAAAATGAATATGGTTCTCAAATTTAATGGAATACAGTTGGATAAAATGTGTTTAAATTACCATCAGTCTAAAATCTTTCACTATCTAGAGTCATGAAAGTAATAGGGCTCATGTGAGAGCAGTCTAGGGTAGTATACAATGTTAGGATAAACTTACTTCATCACAAGTTGTCCCCATGTAAGAGGTCTTGTATAAAATGGTTTGAAATTGTTTTACACATATAACCTCTTAAGGTGCATGATATTTATGGGCTCTGGAAGTTCTTCACCATTTAGTCTAGCTAGTTGATATGCCCTTGATTTATAGTTTACTATGATAATAAATGGTCCCAAACAATTAGGTTGAAACTTACCATTTTTATTATGTTTAACATTTTTTCTCTTTTGGTTCTCTTTCAAGACCAAATCACTAATCTCAAACTCCTGAGGGAGAATCCGCTTATTATATCTTCAATGCAATATTTTTTTATAGGCCTATAAGTTTTTTAGGGCAACCAAATGCTTACTATCATGAAGTTATAGTTATTGCATCCTTGATACCATGTACTCATCATCATCTTAAATATGTTTTAGTGATACCTAAAATGATGGTATATCTATCTTGATCAGTATAATAACTTCTGTGCCATAGACGAAGGAGTATGGAATGGCTCCTGTTGAGGTTTGATGACTAGTTATGTAAGCCTAAAAGGTAGAAAAGATTTTTGAGTGATAATTATGACTGACATCATTCACAATATTTTTCAAAATGGATACAATGGTCTTTTTCAATCCCTCAGCTTGTCCTTTTCCTTGTGAGTTATATGGAGTTGATTTTTTTACTTAATCTAGAATTTTACACAAAGAGATTTTACATCTTGATTTACAAAATATCATCCATTATTAGATATAAGGCAAGTTGGTATGCCATATTAATAGATGATATGATAATGGATGAATTTG
Organism: Torreya grandis; assembly: GCA_037957365.1. Classification (NCBI taxonomy): domain Eukaryota; kingdom Viridiplantae; phylum Streptophyta; class Pinopsida; order Cupressales; family Taxaceae; genus Torreya; species Torreya grandis. Next base: position 1,221,284 of record JARHVA010004772.1, on the reverse strand, counting down.
GTAAATTTATTCTTGGTAATGTAAGTGAGATGAATGGCCTAAATCTACTTAGTAAAATAATCGATAGCGGTCAAAATGTGCTTATGGCCATCTAAACCTATTGGATTTATTTTCTTGATGACGTTGAGGCCCCATATAGATAATTACCATGGTATTGTGACTAGATATAGAAGTTAAGAAGGTACATGTATCAAATTTACATGTTGAAAAGTAACATAGTTCCTTACATAATTTCAAGCATAGATCTCCATTTTTGGCCAATAATAGTCTATTATATGGACCTTCTTTTCTAATACTACACCATAGGTGTGTGCCCCACACATTAGCTCATGAACCTCCTTTAGCATTTTATTTAATTCTCCTAAAGATAAACAATAAAAAAAAATTCCATCATAGCCTTTGAGATACAACATGCTTCTAAGGAGGGTATAACATGAAAAATAGTGAAGGAAGAGTTTTTATCTATTATTTAATAGGTCAATTGGGAATATGTGATCATGGAAATAGGTATAAACTTATTGAAACCATGATAATTTAGGTGGGGGATTAGAACTAATGATGGTGCATACCCTTATTGAATCTGATATAATATGTGCAAGATCATAAAGATTCTCAATCAACAACTAATACTCTTTAGCTCTATTGCCAATCTATATCATGGATCCAATCATTGACATTACATTTTTTGATATATTATTAACCCTTGTAACTTATTGAAACTATAGAGATTTAAAATGACCTTTGAGATTTTCAATAATTTGCTTATAAATAACAAGCTTATCATCTCTAGTTTGATACTAATGAGTAGTTTAATTGATGATCAATTAGGAATAGCCATACACTTTTAAGATATGAATATCCCACTATATGGCAAGGTGAAGCCCTAAAATCAATGCCTCATACTAGGCCATATGGTTCATATAATGAAATTGTATATAAAATGACATGGGAATCAGATCTCTTTGGGGTGTAATCAACAATATACTAGATCCATATCTATGAGATGTAAAGAAACCATTAAAATATAGATTCCATTATTAAAGTTTAATTTATTTTTATTATATTTCCATAATATAATTATTTGGAAATTTGAATTTGAATAGTTGAGTGTCTTCAATAGGGGTTTCTGTAAGTTGATCAGCAATAACCTACCCCTTTATTGCATTTTGTTTTGATTATAATACTCAATGTACAATTTACTTAGGAACATAAGCCAATTATCCATGCATCCATGAAGATATTATTTGGACAATAGGAATTTGAGAATATGTACCTAAGTGATGATAATAGTTTTGTTGTTTAGCATATAATGTCATAATTTTTGGGTAGCAACACCATAGCTAAACGAGCCTTCTTAATAGGCATATAATTATGCTCATAAGCCATTGGTTTATGGCTTAGATAATATACTACATGTTCATTACCCTAATGATCATGTTATGCTAAAATTGTACTCAATGTATGTTTTGTTACTATTATGTAAAGAAGCAATGGTCATTGAGGTGTTGGCAATCTCAAGACTGGTGGATTGGCCAAGTATGTATTGATTTTTGCATATGTTATCTGACAATTTTCATCCCATTGAAATAAAATCCCTTTATTCAAGATATGGGTAAATGGGTGGTGGTACTTATCTACCAATTGAGAAATGAACCTACATGTATATTAGATTTTTTTCTTGCAGGGTTCATAGCTATTTAAGATTTTTTGGTATAGGCATTTCCATAATATTCTTGACTTTGGTAAGGTTTAATTCGATCCCTCTTTGTGATATAATGAAACCTATTCATTTTATTGAAGTGACTTTGAAGACACACTTATTAGGATTTAAGTAGACTTTATATTCATGAAGTCTCTCAAAGATTCTTCATAGAATGTCAGAATGCCTAGATCTTGTTCTTGATTTTGCTACTATTTCATCAACACAGTCCTCAATTATATCATGCATCATGTTATGAAAGATGACATTTATGGCATGCTGATATATGAATCCAAACATTTTCAATCCAAATGGCATGTCTTGGTAACATAATGTTCCCCATGGAATGATGAACATAGTATAGTATTGATCATCTTGGGCTATCTTGATTTGGTTGTATCTAGAAAATCCATCCCCTAAGGAAAACATCTCATACCTATCAATGATTTGATAATCATGTCGATGTTGGTTTGAATCAAATCATCTTTTAGGTATGATTTGTTAATATCTTTGAAATCCATATAAATACATATACTCAAGGTCTTTTTACTCAGTAGGACCATGTTAGAAATCCATTTAGATTAATCTAGTGGTTTATTAAAACCTACTCCTATAAACTTTGACAATTTTGCTTTAACCAATAGGGAAATGTGGGGATGAATCTTCCTCAATTTTTGCTTGACTATTTTAGCATTGGTATGGACAAAAAGGCTTTGCACAGCCAAGTATGGGTATACACCTAGAATGTTAGAGTATGCCCATGAAATATGTCAATATAATCCCTTAGGAGGGATGTAATTTGTTCACATTTTGGTTTAGTAAGGGAACCTCCAAGATAAACAATTTTAGGATCCTCATAAGTTTTGAGGTTCACTTATATCATGTTTTCCACTAGAAGTATGGATATATCTTCTATAATTGTAGGTAAGGTATGATCATTACCATATTCTTCTACTACATCTTATTGTTCCTCCCAAAGTTTTAGATAATGTGATGAATCAGAGTCTACCATCTCAAGTAATGGCCAAGTATCAAGACACTCTAAGAACTCAAGAGTGATATGCTCAAACATTTGTTTTTGTTTTGAAGAGATTCTTGTACTAACTATAGAACTTGGGCTAAATGGAACTTATACATCGTGAGGAGACAAACAAACTTTCATACATGAGATCCTCTGAAATAGGTTTTCACTCATAGGCTTGTTTTTTTTCTTTAACTTTTCCCTGATAAATGAGCACCTTAAAGATCTTGATGTTTTACTTTTGTTGTGACTAATAAATTTTACCTTCTATCCAAAGTAGGTAGAAGGATATAATGAAAAATCAAATACTTATTTGTGATCACCAATGGGAAATCCATCTCATAGGCCCACATATTTCATAATAGATTATTCATTTTTAAAATTATCAATGTGTATGATCAAATTCTACTAGTCCCAATCAATGAGTTTGGGATGTAAAGGCATAGAAAACAATGAGGGTTTGCATCAAGATGGGAAGCTCGAATATTAAAAATATGATGTTATGATTTAGGATGGGAATCTCCTATAGTTAAGGTCAAAATAACATTAAAATCAAATAGGTCCATGTCAGAAAGCTCATTCAAAAGGCTATAGTGGGACACTGCATCACTACCACTAGTCTTCTCACTAGTCAATTCAAAACAATCACTATCAAAAGTTAGGAGGTCATCCATATGCCGTATAAATATGAGACCATGATTAGAATTAGGGAATTTAGCTAAAAAGGGTTCCATTATTACTTGTGATCATGATCTAAGGCCTTTTCTTGTATAATCAAGATGATCCATGATCTGAATAGGGATTAGATAATTTTGATTCTAAAAGCAATCAGCAAGGTCATTAGAATATAACTAGTCTCCCTAGGTAAAAACCTCTCAATTTTTCTTTGGTGAAATAATAGGTACAAAAACCATAGGTGGCTTTTGTTGTTTCTTATTTAGATTCCAAATCATGTTAAGTCCATTAGGATTCTGTGAAGGTTTAGGATTAAAATTGTTTTTTTGGAGTTTTTGGAAACTTTGCAACATGGAAGGCATTTTTAAGACTATACATGGAAATGCCCAAGTCTTTAATAACAACCTACTTTATAAGAGCTATAGGAAATGGATCAACCATAGTGGAAGCAAGATCACTAGGGTTGATATGATTGGATGGAGGTGGATGTGAAACTATAGCCTTGTTCTTCCATGAAATGAATTCAGAACCTGGACAATAGTTATAATTTTGGAATTGAGCCTCAATATGTTTGCAATATTCATAAAGTTGTGGATCAATGAGAATAGTAACCTCGATCCCATCATGGGAAAACTTAAGGTATTGGTATAGGGTGGAGAGAATGCCCTATACTTTATGGATCTAAAGATGACCAAGAAGTATGTTATAAGGCAATTCAATGTCCACAATATGAAGCAATGGATGGTATGAAATAGACCCAATAATGAATGGTAACCAAATAGTAGTAGAAGATTCCCTTTTAGAATTGTCTTAAGCCTTGATAGTGATTATCTCTAGCCGACTATATTTCACAATATATCCTAATATTTGTACCAACTTAAGAGATATGATGTTCAACCTTGAGCCATTATCTATAAGAACCCACTTGATCTTATGATTTTAAATGATCACTTCAATGTACAGTGGATTATTATGGTTCAATCCAAGTGTAGAAATGTCTTTTTGATCAAACATTACTTGATAAAATGAAGGTAAATATCCCACAAGCTTCTATAAGTATTCAAGATTTATATAATTGGGAATAGTGATTTTTGTGAAAGATTGTTTAGGATAGCTCTATGGACTTCAGATGTCTATAAGCGATCCAAGATGGAAATCTTTGTAGGGGTTATACTCAATTGGTCTAATAGACTATATGTGTTTTCAATATTGGGATGAAACAACTTGGCTTTGGTTGGCATAGTAATCAGCGTTGAATTTGTTGGCATAATGTTGACAATGGGTTCTATGGAAGAAGTAGGCAAAGGGCCTTGGAGAGTAACTCACAAGTGTCTAGTTGCGACTATACAACCGAGATAATTTAGGGAGATAATATAATTAAAATATAAAGGCAAAGGACCTTAGAGGGTAACTCATGAGCATATAGTTACATTACTAAAATTTTGAGTCGATAAGGAGCCATTATAATTAGAAGAAGGGTGTTATCTAGAAATAGTAACCCATGCAAATGGAGTTTCAATATAATTGTGTAGAATTGATGAAGTATTACTAGAGAGAGGATGTTTACCTATAATTATGGTTCCTATATTATGAGGATCATGAGATGGTTCATGTGGTTTGATTGTAAAAAGTGTTAATTTAGGTTGTAAAAGTGCATCCCACTATGTTGTTAGAGTCATATGGCATGTTGTTATAACCCAAATTTTGTGTATAGGTATTATTATTATGATTATTCTAATGTTGATTATGATTTTGACCCTGATTCTGGTTTTGATTCTACCTATGACCTTAGTTTTGGTTATTCCTTGGTGGTGGTTAATTATGTCAAGGAAAGGGGTCCTAATAGATTATCATATCCTACTTTTTGTCATGATTATGGGATAAATTAATCTCAACTTCACTACTCTCAATTATTTCTTCAATAATATGTCATAATTTGATGCAATGATAGACACCATGACCAATAACATGATGAAAGTTACACCATTCATTCTCTTTGTAGAAATATAGTTTTGGTTGATCTTGAGGAAATGGCCTTATTACTGGCCATACAATTAGGTTAGATGCTATGAGCTTTTGGAATATTATTTCAATTGCTTATCCTAATTTTCTAAAGACCTTCAATATGAAATGGTTTTTTCTTTGTGGAGGTTGTATCTACAAATTAGGTGGTGGGTTAGGTGGAGCTAATTGTACATTTTGAGCTAGTGAAGCCTGCATCATTTGTACATGTTTTGTCTCTATCACCCCATTTGGAACTATGTTTTTGTTCTTATTGAAAACTTTATTTTTATCTTGTACAACTATCCAAATAGAAGAGAGGGTCTATTTTGACATTTGACCCTACATGAAAATCTTGACAAGGCCCTTGGCAATAATATCCTTCTCAATCTACACACCATTGTCTATGATCTCCTAAAATGAATTATCATAAGCTAATTTCAGGTTGTGTTTGACCTTAGGATGTAAATTCTATGCAAATATATCTACAAACAATATTTCTAGAAAATTATGTTGAAAGTGACCTACTAATGCTCTCCACCTTTTTAGATACGTAATAAAACTTTCTCCATCTCATCTTTTGGCTTTGCAGAAATCAACAATAGTCAATTCATGTTCTATGTTATACGATAAATGGTTGATGAAATTTTATGATAAGTCATTCCAATCCGTAACTAGTCCTTTGGGTAATTTAATTAGATAATCTAAAGCTTGTCATAATAAAATTAATGGGAATAATCAAAACAAATACACACTACTATAAACAACCTCTTGGCATAATACGTAAAATTCTTAAATTTTTTTAACATGGGTCCCCTTTTCCGTTATATTTATCAAATTATGGCAACTCAAAATGAGACAGAAAGTGGACTTAGAAAATATATAGATCAAATAGATATGGGCATATCTCATCAAAAATTTATTTCTTAACTCTATTATTCATCTCCATTGTTGTCACAATCTCCTTCATGGAGTTCCACTCTTGCATGTTCAGTGTATTAGTGAGTCAAACATAATTTTGTTATGGTGGTATGTGTCCCTATTGCTATTTTTGATATAGGGGTGGAATGTGCCCCTATTGTTGCATATGTTTGGTACGGATGTACACCTTATGATCCTCAAATTGGTTTTAGTTCACTCCTTAGGTTGAATAGGTAAGTGGTAAATTTATTGCCCTAAATCAACTATGTTTTATTAATTTTGGGGAGTTCTTTATATATTTACCATTATACATGTTGGTTTATATGAACTAGACAAATCTTCTTGAGAGATTTCCTCAATTTGAATCAAATTCTTGGGTATCTACATTTGTAAATTGATAAAAGGTTCTTGATGACTAAAAATGTGTGTTTCATGTCTAGAAAAACATTTTGCATAAACTCTTGTGTCTCATTCTATTAGTTTGAGACACCTTGATCAATAATTTAATTCTTAATTAATGTTGCATAAGTTCAATCACTTTTCCTTGTTCCTTATAAGCATCATTGTAGACTGAAGTTGTAACTAACGAGTCAATTAAGTATGCAATAAGATGATCGGTATACCATTGACTTATTTTGTTAATCTTGTTAACAAGATCTTGATTAGTTGGTTTTGACTCTACAAGTATTTCCTTACCTTACTTAGAGGAAGGAGGTATGCTTGTGTTTACAATATTTTGTAAAACTTTCTCTCATTATTGTTCACGTCCCCTAACTAAGGTGTGTAATTGATCCATAGGAAAATCTAATGGTAGTCTAGCACCATATTCTATCAACCTAAGGAGTGATTCATCTTGGTTCTCTTGGTATTCAATGTATTATTGTTTCAATCTTATTGGTGTATGAATGTTCTCAAAGACAATGGAATTGTCTTAACCATCATAATAATTCTCATCTTCATAATTAGGGGTGTAAGGGGCCCCACTACAAGTGAACCTTTGAGTCATGTCTAGAAAGGGTTGCTTTATACATTTGACTAGATTTGAATCAATGTTTTTCAAATGTTTAAACAAGGCATGGATTTTGATCTTTCTTCCAAACAAATGAATAAGGCACCAAAGAGACTATGAAAGGAGGGTGGCTTGAAACCACAAACAATTAAAAGAATGATGTTCATGAATTTACTCAACCTTTGGGTAAAGTTGAAATCATATGAATCAGAAGAGGTTATGTTAACTCAAAAATCTATGGTGAAAAATAATACACCAAAACCTATATTTTTGTGATACATCACTACCATAAAAGTTAGTTCAAATTCAATGTGTTACTACTATAAAACTATAATAAAACCTTTAAAATTAGGAAGGAGACAATGCAAACTAGGAAACTCAAGATGCAAAAACATGTGAGAATTCCTAAGTATAAATCTAAAACCAAATGGACAACAAAACATCACCACATTTTAATAGGAATGGTAGTATAAAATATGTTATAGGACTCAAATCGTGACTGACACACAAGATGAATTGAGTCCACCAATGATGATAATGCCCTAATGAGTCTATCAATGACCTTCAATCAAAATGAGAATTTTAACCCAAGTTCCCTCAAGTCAAGTGAAAATGGAAAACCCAATTTAACAAATCAACCTTATGAACTTATAAAAGTACAATTTTAAATTTAAACTATCAATGAAGAACTTAAGAAAATTTGGTAAATGGTCTAGACTCAAATGGGAATCATAGGTACACAAAATATATGAAATGACACAATATTTTAGATGACAAATTTGAACAAGGAAAATATTGATTTTCACTTAGATAGAATAATGCCTCCTTGTCCAAGAAATTATGGATAATGTGTTTTGGTTACGATCTTTGTTTAACAAGAAAATTTTGACTCAAATCAGTACCAAGTAATCTAAGACCAAAAAAGACAAAAATAACTAAGTAATCATCCTAAGCCCTTAAACTGACAAAGTTGCATGACATTGTTGAAGTTTGTATTTATACATACACTCAAGAGGAAATTAAGTGTTCATCCAAAATAAAAGTGCATTATATAGTAGGGTTTTTACACACCCCTTTTCTCAAGTGATAATATGATGACATGGACCATGGATCACTCCTTGCATCAATAATATTTCTATGGAAAATGTGGGTTTTCTATTACTTACAAGATTTCAACTAGCTAGATGGATCCCATGTGTACCAAATTTTACATTAACATAAATGAGAAGCAACATGTCAAGTGGGTCTAGATCAAATATATTATTATGAAAAGGTCTAGTCCTTTTCACAACCACTACATATATCACTTTCTCAATGTAGTGTGATGTCCAAAATGATCATACATCCAAGGCTTGTGGATCAAACTATGTTCAGACTAGAGACTTAAGAAACCCAATTTATTAGAAAAAAACTTGAGAAATGCTTAGATAGAAAAACATTAGATCATGTCTTCCCCTGCACCCCAACCATTGGCGATTAGTCCTAACCATCAACACTCATTAAGAACCATCAACAGTCACTATGTAACCTATGACTACACAAAAATATGGGAAAAAAACATATAAATGTTGTTAAAGGAATTTTTAATGAGTAAAATAAAAATTTAAAATTACCATAGTGTCTTCCTTGCTAAAATGGACTCCATGTGTCCCATCAGGTATGCCAAGATGTACCATGGATTAAAAACATGATCAATTCAAACATTCATCATGAAAACCCATAAAATGAATTCATAAAGATTGATAATCTAAGCAAACCTATTCATACAAGATTTACTAATGATAATGAAGAACAAATTGAAATAAAATCACTACTAGTTACCTTCCCAAATCTATTGCACCACCCAAGAGTGGCTCCAAGTGTATTCTCCCCTTGATTTAATGCTCTTGTCATTGTCAACAATGGCTTCGTTGGTCCTCCATTGCCTCAAAAACACTATACATAACCTAGGCTCAATATAATAAATATATAATATAGCCTATCAAATGACTCTTTTAAATAGAACAAAAGAATGTGGTGATAATTCTACATTATAACTCTACAAGTTGTAGCTTAAGAAATGGTGTTTTATGCCCTTCTATTTATAGATTTTCCAAATAGGCTAAGATCAACCATGACCATCCATCTCAAGATTGAGATATGTGACGATGAATTAATATAATATATTCATTTAAATCCATAAACATCCTCATAATGATTTATGAGGAAGGGGCATTAATTAGGCATTAGTTCCTATAATTTAGATATTTTATGCATTCATGGCTTATGGATGCGACCCCATAGATGATGTCACTAGGTGATGCAGATATTGGCAATCAATTTCTAATATTGAAATAATCAATAACCTTCATGTAAAGTCCACTTAATCTCTTAATTTTAATCAATTAGCCTTAAACAAGATTAATCAATATTTGTTCAATTCTTTGGAAATTGGCTCTCAATTAATCAAAATTGTTGGAAAGTGATAATACTCAGTCATAATTTGACTCAGGAAGAATTGGAAGGAAAAATTAGATGTGTTGGAACTATATTCCCATTTTTTGATATTGACAACACAAAATAAAAAAGGTATGTCATATGTACTAATGAATTGGAATAAAAGAGTGTCCCAGAGCATAAAAAGGTGAAATTATCATTCTGACTAAAAATGAATTGATCAAAGTTAGGTATCACATAAAATGTATTGCCACATTTATGGAAACATTGGCCTAAATCATCACTTATTTATGACAAAATCAAACCATTTAGTGCATTTTTAGTGATTTTGACCTAAATCGGGCATTTGAGTGTAATTCGAGCAAGATTGACAATTTCAATGCAAATGGTGTTAGGAATTATATGTCTACAAGGGTAAATTTTTCATGTAAGAAGTTGTGTTGGCATGTAACTATGTATTGGATATATCAACAAGAGAGGAGACAAAAAAATTTAATAAGAAGGTAAGGATCATGAAATATATAATTTCTAAGTTGATGGGTCATGTTGTGCACCCAATAATGCAAGTAGATTGGTTGAATAAGGTTTATGTCTTATGTCTTGAGAGAGAAGAGAAGAAAAAGTCTACCATGAAAGGAAATATGAGAGGGTGGTTTCCATGGGATAATATCAATTCTAATTTTATAAATAGAAAGGACCATGATACAAAAGAGGAGAATAAGATTGTCTCAAATGACAAAAAATAGAGTCAAGATTCTATGTGAGAAGCCCAGATATGATTTTAAAAAAACAAGAAAGAGAAAGGCTATGAGAATCGCAAATTTCAGTTTATAGAACATTATAGAGAAAAAGGTTTATAATATGCCCATAGAAGAAGGAGTCATCCATTAGGAGGATATGAAGGTAATATATGTTGAACCAGAAGAAGGAGACTCACTGTTTGATGATGAGGAGTATGTGATTTCCCATAAGGGGTAATATTAATTAAAAAAAATTAAATGAAGAAAATAGAGTTGCCTTTTACATTTTGGATGGAATAAGGGCTGAGGATAACCAAATAAGTCTTATATATGTTTCCTTTAAGGAAAATATATAGTTGAAATAAGAGATAAACTATGAGGAGTTATAGGTTTTCATAATGGAAGCAATAGAGGTGAATTAATAAGCTAACTATGAGGATTTGCACATTTCCATGAAATAAATAATAGATATGACTGATATGAACATTAATTCACATAAGGAGAGTATGGTTGAACGTCAATCATGTGAAGGATACTAAATTAGTAATAAGGATGAAGAGAGTACAACCATGGATGTTGTTCAGAATGGTCTATGAGAGTCCATCATGAAAGTGAAAAAAATGATGAAAATGTGAAGAATAGATAAGATATGAAAAACATGTCCTTGAGGTGTGATTAAGAGTTGGAAAAAGTGTTTGTGTAATTCTAGATTCCATTAACGCTTTTATTTAATGTGCACGTCCAAAAAATGAGATATAAATGGTGGAAAAGTTTTTACCAATACGACTAAAGGATGAAGGTTTTATTCCACATATGGGAGCAACCCACTTATGTAGTAGAGAAGAGACTCTGATAAATCAAAAAATCGATTTTACTCATATGGACAAGGAAAGTGAATGGTTATTTGCACATGAAATGGAAGTGCTAAAGTACAAAGATAGAAATCAACCTAGGGTTTATATAAATAATATGATAAATGAATAAGATAATAAATATAGGTTGGTTTCTCAATCAACCAATAGTAATGAGGAATATGAAAACAAGGGCTAAGTAAAATATTTGGAGAAAATACTAATTGATGTAATCTAAGCAATAGAAAAAAAAACAACAAGCAATTGTTTGGTTTTGGTTAAGAGTATCATATGTGGAAAAAATCCAAATGAGTGTTAGTGGATAAATAGCGTGAATGGTCTTTAAAGACCCCATATGTGATGAGGGAGATGAAAAAGGAGTCATTTGTAATATTTGGAATGTAGTTAAAGTGGGGTAGCTAATTTTTACATCAGTGGAAGTATGTGAAGAAATATAAAGAGACTAAGAATCTTTTAAGACTCTTATAAATAAGGATATGGCATCCATGGGAGAAGAGCAGATAAAAATAGGGAAGAATGATAGAATTAAAAAACCAACAATAGGTTGGATAGTGAGTAAACAAAGCTAGGAAAGATCAAGTATGAGGTGGTTTGTTAGTGGTGGGTTTAATACGATACAAGAAAATAAGATGAATGAAATAGCATCTTCATGGTATTGGTTAGAGGAAGGTGACTTTTTTCCCACATGAGTATTGATGTAAAAGGGGATAGGCCTTTAGAGGATGAGGATAGACAATGGTGGATATAACCCCAAAAAATAAATATATGTGAGTAGGGGTAAGGAGAAGAGGATAGATTGGATGCTAGCAATAGAAAACTAGAAATCAAATAAAAAGAGTTGAAAAAAATTGAATTAGATCATATGTTGGAAGTTAAAACCATGACCATTATGATTTATGATCAATAGAGTGGTTTTACCATTTATTCCATCTATGAAAGTAAGTGCTCACATTCTAAAAACATCGAGTGTATAATGAAAAAACATTCAAGGGATTATGTAATCTTAAATTAACCATAAAAAATGATCATGTGTTTGTGTTCTTTAATTCATTTTTTATTTTTTTACATGGTTTCACAACGATCAATTTAGTTCATGATGCTTACATGAGCTTAGAAATATTTATTTTTGGGTGTGTTGGTGTAAGGATGCAACTTTTATTCAGGCTAATGTCTACAGATTTTATGAACGTCCATGTGGAATGTATGTTATGATATGAGTAATAATTTTTTGATTATCTATGTGGTGGGTATGTTATGATCCAAGTTATTTCTATAAGAAAGTTTTGTTACCTCAAGTCGGGCAAAAGAGCATTGAATTAGACTAAGAAAGAAAAAAACACCTCAGGGAAGATATTCATTTTTAAGTCATAAAAAATGAACCAAAAATAGGTGGTTTATGATTTTTAAGATAGGTTTATATTCCAATATAATATTTGTCAATATTTATTATAAATACTTAGCTTATTAATCATTTGATTTCTGTCTTTTGGATGATGGTAAATGTGCTAAAATAAAGCTACACATGTATAAAAAAATGTAGTGTAAAAATTATTAAACATGAACGTGAAATAAAGGAATGAAATATTAAATCACACAATAGACACAAATTTATCTTGGATAATCCAAGGTTGGAAAACTCTATTGGGCGAGGCAACTTGCACTCTGCTTGCACTATGTTTATAACAAGTGTACAAGCTTATTACCAACAATGGCCTTTACAAACATAATATTTAATAATAATATATTAAACACTCATATATAAATGATTTAACCTCTAAAATAAATCCTCTCACTCTCAATACCTAAGCCATAGTATACATCTAACATAAATAAGAGACTAAGAACCAAGACTCAAACTTTCCAAAAAATTATGTGAATCTGACTTCCCTTTGTCTCCCTTCTTTTTTTTCTTCTTCTTTATTATTTTTGAGGCCTATATTTATGATATTAAATCCTTATAAACCACCAATAAATTTAAATTAACCATTAATAAGTCAAAACATAAAGAAAATATTTCAACACCCACATTATCGATAAGATCCAAAGTTTAACAATCCTAGCTCTTGAGTCCAATAGTCTCGAGATTCATACCAATTTAAAATGGATATAAATTTTTCATATGACCTGAAAATTATGTTTTTTTTTTTAAACTTTTATATTTTCTCCAAAATAATTAAAATATGAAATTAGGATATAATTTTGCTACAAATAAAATAATGTTTTAACCCTTTTAATAGAAAATAGTCTTCTCCTAATAGCATGAAAATTACCAACTCATCACCATGAAGACATCTAGGTCACTCTCATATGGATTTTCATGTCAATAATTTATAATATCTATATTTTGAGTACATTAAATGTTTTAAAATAATTTCATAATAACATAACTTACATATAATTGGTCATAGTG
>JARHVA010004772.1:1140000-1202500 GCA_037957365.1 Torreya grandis | reverse complement strand
TCAAACTTCTGAATGTCTATCCATGATGCATTAAAGAGGTAAAGGTTGACCTTAATTGGATACTATCTTTCTAATTTCACCAAAGACTACACCCACATGTTTTTGATGCTTGAAAAATATTTGAAAGCAGTGTGAAATTGAAATAATTATTTAATAAAATATCATGTCATAATGAATATATAATGAAATCTTATTTGTTCTTCAACACCTTAGTGGGAGAAATGAAACAAAGTGAAAAGCCGTGCAAATAATACTTATAAGTTAAATTTCATTTTTAGACAATGTGTCTAGATTGTAAAGGGCAATCTAGGAACTATTTGGAGGGAAAGGTATGGTCCTGGTAACTATCTCCAACTAAATAAATATTTATTAATGATAATTATCTTAACTTCGATCGCACATTTTAAAGTTCATATTTTTTAGTCTTAGAACTATTGTCTCACTAGGTGGTCAAAAAAATGGAAAAAGAATTCCTAAAAAAACATGTAATGATATTTTAAAATATTGGAAAATATATATACATTACATATTTGTATATATAATCTAAAATTTATTTTTCAGATTGATATCAATAATAAAAACTCAAAATATCTTGAAGAAAGATTGGAAATATATATGACCTTTTCATATCAAAATGTAAGCCATACTATTATGCTTTGATGATTTCTCTCTCTATATATTTTCCATATTATTATAATATTTAATTAATCTAATATTTTAGTGTATTTTACAATTATTATGAACTTAATTTAAAATAATTTATTTATTAAAATACAAACCAACTAATTATATTTCACCTTTATATTTTTTCAAAATATCTAGAAGAAAGATTGGAAATATATATGACCTCTTTATATAAAAATGTAAGCCATACTATTATGCTTTGATGATTTATTTCTATATATATTTTTCATATTATTATTATCTTTAATTACTTCAACATTTTAATGTATTGTAAAATTATTACAATAATTTATTTATTAAAATACAAACTAAATAATTAGATTTCACTTTTATTTTTTTTCGAAATATCTTGAAAAAAAATTGGAAATATATATGACCTCTTTAAATCAAAATGTAAACAATACTACTATGCTTTGATGATTTCTCTATATATATTTTCCATATTATTATTATATTTAATTAGTTTAACATTTTTATGTATTTTACAATTATTAGGATACTGAATTTTAAATTATTTATTTATTAAACTACAAACCAAAAAATTAGATTTCAATTTTATTTTTTAAATTGGTTTAACAACACTGGTTTCTCATACAAAACATTGGGTAGTTAATGAAAATGAACTTTAATTGTGATTCATGTTTGTCTTCTACATGATTATGTAGTACAATTCACATTGGTCTTGGGCTCATAGAGATGAACTTATATAACTGAGGTAGTATTGGATTGGCTTGTCTCAATAAGTCCACTAAAAGTTAAAGGCGATCATGTATTCTTATTAATAAAATGTGGAACAACATTACCACTTGGAAGGCGTAGGCCCTTTTCCAAAATTGTTGGTTATGTTTTTTTTTCCTACCTATGTTTGTTTGTTTTCCCTTTTTTCCCCTCTGTTTATTTGGCCCTATCCCCCTTGCCAAAATTGTCTCTTTTTTTGGGCGGGGAGGCTAGGTCCCTAGCTCCCTGTGCTATGTATTGATGTCATTGTTATATAATTCAGATCATTTAGTTTATAAAGTTAAGCCCAAACTATAATATTTAAATGTAAAAGGTTAAGATGGGACATATTTTATCATTTATATCAAAATTGAGTGATTTTATGCATTTACACATATTTACTATAGATCAAAACTAGTTTCTCACTAAATGATCTAGGAATTGAAATTATTAATATTAATAAAAAAATAGTGTTTAAAATATTGAATAAAATTTTAATTATAGTGTAGAATTGTTTTTATAATTTAATTAAAAAAGAAATTAATTTTATATATTAATAATAAAAAAAGGCACAGAATTATGAATTTAGTAATATAAATAATACTAAATACATGTGTTATTTTGAAATTTTAAGTTCCAAACCTTTCATTACATATTGACTGAATATGTGAATCTTTTTTAAAAAAATATTTATAATAATTTTTATGTAGATGGAAATAAATCTAATAATGAATATTTATAAGTCTCAATTTAGTGTGGACTATTAAAATTGACTAGTTAATTAGGTTACATCAGAGTTTTTCCCTATGTTATGCTCCAATCAAAACTTTTCTTCGATTTATTGTATAGTTTTTAGAATTAAAGTTGGTCATCTTTTATAATAAAACTTTTACCATCTTACTTCCCCAAAAAGTGATAAAAAATTTTATTTAAAAATGAAAATACTATATTTACATAATTTTATTAATTTGAACTTAATTTTGGATTAGATTGCACATTTTCCCATTAATTTTTTTTAGATAAAGTTTTATCTTGACCACAATTAATTGTAAGACCTTACCCTGTTTCAAGTCTCTTGAAGGGGTATGACTTGGGACTTAAAATGTGATTTTTTCATCATTTATTGATACATTTTACATAATCTACTTTTTTTGAAGTTTTTGTGAGATGGACATAAGAGCAATTAATAGCTGAAATAGGGTCTTAACTTCTTAAATAAGTTCTTTATTTATGAGATTCAATAGTTTTTCCATGTCTTCTAACAACACCTTTTCTACTAAAATTTAATATAGTGATGGGTTAGATGTTCAAATTAATATTACTTTTTCTTTCAATTGGAATTGTATAGTTATTTGTACTAGCTTGGAAGAACGTTCCCCTCACATAAAAGATGGTTTTAATCTTATAGGCTACCACATTGAGTAATTTCCTTTATATTATTTTTACTTAAGAAAAACTCTAAATACTTACAAATATTTCATCCTCAAGGCCTGTTACATGCCCAAAGCACAAATAACCCACATGCACTCTGATAATCAGTGTTCATCATATCCTGAGCCCTACCGCTTTGAGAATTTATATTCGGAGAGGCTATATGTCGAGATATATGTACTTATATTTAATACATTGTCCACTAATTTACATAGGGAAGTGAATAAGGACTTAACCTTTTTCATACTGAAAAGCATTCATAATAAAAATTGTTTGCCTTCCTAACTCCATATAAAAATGATCAAAGATGAAAGCCAATTGATGACAAAGGCATGGGACCTTAAGGACCTTATTTGACCTAATATAATATACAAAATATGAAGTTTTAAAAAATAAATCTTCATTAAATACTATTATCTCTCTTCATTAGTAAGGTGTGGGTGTGGGTTTGAATGTAGACATTCTATAATTATCTTGTACATAGTTTAAGTTAATTTGTTTTTAAAAATAGTGACGTTGTCAACATTAGTTTTACAATTAATTTGATTATAGTAGAGATTGACAAGTATCAATTGAACTCTCATTTTATTTCATTATAAACCAAGATTAAAAGTTTGGTACATATAATATCCAATACACTAAATATAAACATATAAAATTTTATTTTCCTTGTTCAAATTAAATTTAAATAAATTAACTTGTAATTATAATCAAAACACCCAACCAAATTGAGTTATGAAAGATAACCAAAAAAGTGCATACTGAATGAAAAAATAAAAAAATGTTTTTGGTTACGTTAATTTAAAAGTGCCAAGCAAAATTGATTGTTTTTGCTCTCCCAAGATCTTATAAATTAATCATCCCAAGATATTGTAACACAAACTTCGCTCACTTTCTTGTGAATCATGATTCATGCACTTTAAAATTCGCTTTGAAATTTCTCTTGGGTTTATAGCGAATCAGAGGCAAATGCATTCTTATGTTGGGGAATTCATGCCATTCCACTAATTTTTAATTTTGATGTAGCGGAGGCTCTTTTTCTATTACATTCCTAAATATGAATTAATTTTAAATTTAATTACATTAATTTGATCTAACTTTGAAGAGTAGGGTGACCATTAAAAGTACAAAAGTGATTATTAAAAGTAAGGATGGTTTTAATTTTTATCAAAATATTTTTAAAAATTTTAAAATTTGAATACTTATTATTTTTTATTTTTGCTATATAATACAATATATATTATGTTGAGAAATGTTTTATAATAATATATAATAACTATAGATTGTAATATAATAAATATGTTCACTTTTAAATTTAATATTAAAATAATGAATATATTTACCCTCTATATATATTTATATATAAACAATATTACCTTCATCAAAATAAAAAGAAAAAAAAAAAATAAAAGAAATATAAAAAAGAGTCGTGAAGCGTTGTCTTCAGTCAAAGATTAGTGTAAAGTCCACACTATATATATATATATATATATATAAGTTGCTGAGAATGCATGTAATTTTTGGTGTAATATATTATTATATTGTGGACTAAAGTGCAAACAGGGAAAATGCTGAGTGACGTCAGCTGAACCATATTAGAAATTCGAAATTAAGTTGTGACCAATCTCAGTGTACATTGATATTGAACAAAATAATTTTATTGGCGAATAGGGATCTGTAGTTCTATATATACATAGCCAGTCTCCGGATAAGATGTATGCAGATTTTATTTCCACACTTCTGCTAAGTAAATGATACTGTTTCAACATAATGTCCAAGTATTTGTTTCTACTCTGGGCTCAAACTCAGCTTCTAATGGCGGTGGCTGTAGTAGTGGTCATCGCCATAAAATCTAGATCATCGAAGGGGAAGAAATATCCACAGGGTTAGCTTTATCTTAGTTGTAAATATATGGTCTTTTTTTTCGTTTCTGATTGATGTGCAAGTTATTTTAGGGAAAGAAAAACGTGTGAATGCAGGTGTGGGTGCATGGACGATCATGAGGGACCTTGTTCTGCACAAGGATAAGGTACCCCATCGGGCATTCTATCAGTGGGCCAAATGCTATGGTCCAGTCTATTCTGTCCGCACAGGGCTTTCTTCTGCTGTTGTCCTCAACTCAGCTAAAGCTTGCCGACAAGTGGGATTGTGCACAACCCAACTGCTGATTATTTTGAACTGGGAATCATTATAAATATAAAACTATTAAAATGCAAACGTGGAATGCAGGCCATGACGGATTTTCACTCATCAATTACAGCAAAGAAGCTCACTACAGCATTGCAACATTGACAAAAGTAACTAGTTTTCAAGAAGCTCATGATTATTTTGAACTGGGAACCATTATAAATATAAATGGCCGGATTAAAAAAAGACACAAAGTAAAGACGATGAAACCCGAATGAAAAGTGTAATGTGTATGTAAAGTGGGAGGTATCTAAGGAAGACTCAGGAAAGTTGTTTCTGATCTTCAAGATGTCAAAGTGCGCAAATCTGATAAATCTGTGAAAGACGTTAGAGCCTCATGTGGGCAAGCAGCAGCAAGACTTCATCTTTCTTATGCTTGCAGTAAGAACATTCGTTATTCCTCAATAGTTTTTTTTGGTTTTTATAATTTCAATTGGTAATAGATATACTAATTATGCCCTGTCCTTAAAACTTAGTTATCCTCTGATGGAGAAAACATGTTAACCTACCATATTAAAATAGACAGTTAAACAGTTGGCATATTCGAATTTCTATGCGGGAGAAAATGTGTTAACCTTCTATTTTGACAATGATAGATGGCCTTATTACTATGGCTATTAGACTAAATAGATTATTTAGAAATAGTTAACCTAATGCCTGATCAGTACTAGTTAATACACTGGTGGAGACAAAAAGTAGAAACTCCTAGACACTTTGAACACCCTGCTTGCTTTAGGAATCATGTTGTGGAACTCTACCTAAGTCTTAGAAGCAGAATAGAAAGCAACGTTCCAAATCAAATTTTATAGAGGAATTAAGTATGAAAAGGGAAAACCGGTTGTAATTATAATAAAGGATCCTGTTAAAAACATTTTTTTGAAAAGAAGATTTTAATCTACGACTTGACTTGCTTGATTTGTAAAGTCCACATTGAACCCCAGCGTGATACATCCAATAAATGATATGAAATAAGAATTAGCCATAACATACAAATAAAAAGAGATGTATCTGTAGCGACAACCAGAAATTCCAATGTCATAGACGAAGTTTAGTCTGCTAGTGGCAGAAACTATGCATGTTATGAATATAAAAAACATTCATCCTTAAATAATAAGAACAAAAGACAGAAACAAATTTCAATAGAAAGACTGATGAACATCAGAAAAATCCCAAAATTCTTTTGAAATACCCATCTGAGTTGCCCATGGCAATAGTCTGCAGATGTCATTATGGTGTAAGGTGTCATCTATTTCTCAGTCCGCGTATCATTATCTTTATAAATAAATGTAAATAAAAAATTAATAATTTATTTTTGGTTGATTATCATTCACCATAGATATTTTTGTGTTGTGATTATAATCAGTGGTTCAAAAGGCCCCTCAAATCGCAGATATCTTTTTTGAGCCTCACAATTCAATATTAGCATTGAAATTATCCTCTGCTAATGAGTTGATTTTTTAAAACCCACAACGTCTTCAACAAAAAAATTCAAATAAATTAAACTAGTGGAAATTGTGCAGGTTCATGCAAATACCATTGCAGTGCTCCAATCCATAAAAAAATAAATTAAACAAAAACGCATTTCATTGGACACAATTTAAAATAAATAAATTAATTAATTAAACAAAAAATTGTTTCATAATATTAGTTGATCATAACACGGATCGAGAGCATTTAGACATGGATAAAATTAAAAATGAGTAAATATTTGTTATCTCCCTTTCTGTCGATGGTTATCCAGAACCACAAAAATGATGGCACTATACTTTTTAGATGGGTCTAGTAAAAAACGTGGATTCTATATCCACTCCATTTAAAAATGATATGAAATGGTTGTATACCAAATGGATCGGTGTAATCTTTTTCACACTTGTTCAATACCATAACAAGTAATTTCTGGCCTACTTTTTTCCGTTATAATTTCATGGAGAGAGGTTGCATGTAGGAAGATACATTTCTAATGTCATATTTTAGTAGGGAACATTTATCACGTCATATTTCGATAGTGTCAACTAGTAAAATGATTAAAACAATAGAAAACCATTGGATTTCATGGCAAGAATGTTTTCCTATTGATGGGAACTAGTTCCTAATGCAAAGCGATGTCATGAAGCCTTCACAATAGTACCAGGTAGGTACTAATAATAGGCATAGTTTAATTTACTGACTTTCACAACCCTAATTTTGCTTCCTTCTAACTCGTAGCTCATGAAATGGTTTTTGGAAGATTGTTAATTGCATATTATTATTGATATTAATGAATAATATCAAATATACTATAATAATATTTTAGATAATGGTTACGCAATTTGAAAATGTAAATAATATCAACATTTTCTATGTTATTGTTATCCAATGAGGAGATCCTCTGCTATGTTAGAGGGTACATGAGCATGTGAAACTAGGCACCTAGAACTATATATAAGCAAGAATAATGCAAAAGTAGAGGCTGTTAAATCTGGGTGGTATTTATAGCATTTTAAAGATAATTATCTACTTAATTATTGAGATAACCTTCATTAATGGAAAATAATATTTTATTACATGATATGGTAAAAATAAATTATGACGTGGCACCATTCTTGATATGGTTTCATATTAATCTCTGTAAACCAGGTTAGCACACTTTTGTTAAAAACAATACTTAGCCGATAAAATTTATTGCATGACTTATGCATCAAAACTGCTATGAAATATTCAAAAGGGCACAATGAGAATCTACATGTACAAAAAATTAGATGAGACTAATATAACATATGTGTAAATACAAGCTCCATAGAGGACACATACGGAATGTCATGGAAGAACATGATGGATCATGGAAGGTGACATCAAGATGGTGAATTGGACTACAAATTTAAGAAATTGTTTTGGCATGACATATTGAATGAATGCATATATAATATCACAAATCAAAATTCAGAAGGATGGGTCATATTAAAAAAACACCAGCATTCCTTGGCAGAATCTCTAGCTTGAGATTTTGACACACCTTGATCTCAAAGATCGGTGGCTTTTTAGAGGCGAGACTCTTTACTGACAGCTTGCCAAATCTTGGACCTAGGATACTTTCAAACACTAAAAACTTTGTTGTGGAACTTGATCAGTTTAGAATACATGGTAGCTTGAAACTTGTCATCAATCTGAGACAAAACATAGATATTAGCTTGAAGGTATACTCCGATGATGATAGTTCTATTTCCATAACGAATGTAAAATAAAAATATTTAGGGAACTCGAAGCATAACTTACCCATTTTTATCGCGTTGAGTATTTATGATAAAATAAATCTAAGATTGTAAAACATTATAACTACATTGTCATATATATATAGAACTTATTGTTTAAATTATTCTAAACATTCCAAGTAACAATGACATGCCAAAGTCTATCATCTACCCCGCATGGACTTAGCACATGATGGTCTTATTTTTATCCCGTGATAGTCATGCAATAATTATTGATTGCATTTATTTATTTTTTATTTCTTTTTCTTTTATAAATCACATTTATTTCTTTTTTATTTCTTCTTCTTTTATATATTTTTGTATGTGTTAAATAAGTTTTGTTGAACCTTATTTTTACATCTTAATAAAGTCATGCTATAGTTATAGATCAGTGCTTCTTTGAACTATTTTAAAATGAATAGATTTACTTATTAATTAATATAAGATTAATATGAGATTAGTTTTTTGTTTCATACATGTTTTATGAAATTAATTAAGTTTAATTCAAATATTTTTTTTATTTTTATTTTATTCTTAAATTTATGTATAATTTTAGAAATATATTATATTAGAATAATTTATTAAAAGGAATGAGAAGAAATAGAAAAATAAAAGAATCAAAGGAAAGAGTGAGTTAGTAGTGTATGGTGTATATAGTTGTATTAATTTTTTTTATTTAAATTTTATCTGTATTAAAAATAAATTATTTAATTTATTAAAAAATATTCAACAAATATTATTATTAGATAGTCCTTACTCATACCTTGAATTACTCTATCAAATAGATATTACTTGATAGTTTGACTATTTTTTGTGCCTTTCAACTTAAGTCCTAAATAATATTATAGATTGTTCCATCTATATATATTTGAAAACAATTATATAATAATATTTCTAAACACACATATATAACATGCTTTAAAAAAGTCATAATAATACTTTTAAATATCAAACAATACAATAAATTGTTTTAAAACTTTTAAATATACATTAAAAGAATATTAATATATTTTTTTAAATGAGAGAAATTTAATTAAATCACTTACAACTGATTCATTAGTATAATATTCCATAATGATACTTTAAAAAAGAGTCGTATTATATTAAACCGTTTGAAAACTTTTACATTATCGGAGACATGATAAATTTTATAATTATTGAAAATGATTGGAAAGAAGAGAGAAATGTGTAATGATAATATTTTTAATGGAGAGGAAGGAGAGAAAACTATTATAAATAAATAAAATAACCACAACAACAATAAAAGAAAAAATACTTCTTGTTTTAATTTCTTTTTAAAGAAATACATGTTCCAAACTTTATTTTTAAAAGTAATAATAGGTTAATATATTTATAGCTTTGAAAAATCTTATTTATTATTTTTGGTTACAAATAATTAAAATTACCAATCATACAAAGATGGTGCAATGTAAACATTGATGGAACATATGAAACAAAAGGTTAATTGTTTAAAAAAGAAATGAAATTAAAAAGTATTAACAAGAATTTATAGAAAGCTATTCCACATACTAATCAATGTTTATAGATTAATTAACTTGTAAAGTTAAGTCCACATGAAAACAACAAATTGTGAATGGTTAAGATAGTACATACTAGCATTTAATTCATTATATATAATGTCAAATATATTACCTTTGTGTATTTACATAGTTCTTAAATTTAATACAAATAAAATATTTCCTTTGCATTGAATGACTTCAACCATCAATAATTACCAAAAAAAAAAATCATAATATTAGATTAAATTCTAGTCTTAAGATATAATTATTTTTATAATAAATAAAAATAGTTAAAATATAATAAGAGAGAGAAACAAGATTGAATATAATAGATAAGTATAAAACTATGAAATTAGTGAATATAAACAAAATTTGAGCAAAAGATCTAAATATACAAAATAATACTAAATCTAACTCAAAGTTTACAAAGAACATCAATGGGAGAGAATATAAAGAGAAATCAAAATATAGATTCTTATTATCACATTGCTCCTCTTTGGCTTCCTTCGAAGATTTTCCAACCAATTCTCCAATGCTACATGGCTTGAGTATGGATTGTTTGACAATGACTTCAAGATGGATAATTTAATGGTTTCTTTGGATGCTTGGATGTTATAATGGATGTAATAGGGTATGAGAGCTGGTATATAAATGTAATGATGGATTAAAAGATTTATTAGATTCTAGATCAATGGAAGAGAGCGATGAAGACATCATAGGCTTACATCCAATCCTTGTCCAAATGCTTAGTGATGCCTTTTGTATTTATAAAAGTGATTGAAAGGAATTTTAAATGGAATTTCCCTCCCAAATTTCAAATCTGATAAGGGATAAAGCTATAGAGGTTGTAAACATCTAGTCTTTCTTTTTGGGGGAGGAATTTGATCAGAAAGTGGGTGAATAAGAATCTTAAAAATTATGTAGAATGTGGGATAAATTAAGAATTAGAATATTAGGAAATATGAATATGTGGAGAGTGGGTATTTAATATAGTTAGGATCAATTAATTAATTAATTGACTTAATGACACAAAGAGGTGATGTTAATATGGGATATGAGGATTAATTGTTGATATTGGAAAAAATAGGTATGATTTAATGCATTAATTTAGTTAGCATAATTAGATACATACATTTTACTAGTGTTTGAAAGGGAATTATAACTAGAAGGAGTAATGGTCTTTTAAAGAATAAAGATGATCATGGATGGGTGTCAGTAAATTAGTGGCCAATAGATGGCCCCTCAAGGGGACATGTAGAGAATAATGAGATGGATGACCACTTGAAAGGAAAAATTGTGAGCATGGTGTAGGAATAGATAGGGGAATGTTAGATGAAGAAGAAGATGAAATTGACATGAGTAGGGTGATACACATTAATAATTCCATTAGAAAAGACATACAAATAGGGAGTGAGGATGATAATATCATGGTGGTGAAGACATCCTAGGGGGAATCAATCATAACAGAAGATTGATAAGATAATAGGTTACAAGATTTTGATGTATCCCAAGAAAGAATGTATGCAAGGGTGAGCTATAATCTTGAATGTAATGAATGGGCAATAAATTGTTTGATGTATCCCAAGCAAGGATACATGCAATGGAAAACCATAGAAAAAAAACTAATGAATTAAGCCAAAAACTTTTGACATATCCTGGGCAAGGATGCATGCCAAAGAGAGCTATGGGCTAAAATGATAAAGGCCATGAGATGTCAAAATATCATAAGCAAGGATGCATGTTGGGAGAGAATCGTTCCAAAATAAGACAATGATCTGATAATTTTAATGATGTGTGTAGCTCATAGCATGTGGAAAATGAGAGTAATAAGTAGTGGATAAAGTAAAAATAATGTGATCAAGTGACCAAAGAATGAAAGGGAAAGACTGGTCAGTGTGGATGAACTATCCTTGTGCACCATGGGTGACCAAGTATTTCCTACATAGTCTCAATAGACCTCAATCCAATGTAGTTATCCCAAAATGGGAAAATACGATGGGAGGAAAAAGAGACACAAGGATGAAATAGATAGGTTATATTTGAAAAAGATTCATGAAGTGGAAATATAAATGAAATAAGATATGATTGATATCAACAATGCCCCTATCAAAGACATATGCATAAGAAGAAGGAAGAATGATATCATAGTTATCAACACATCCCAAGGGGGAATCAATCATAACTAACTAGTGACAAAGAGAACTGTGAGATGTAGACATATGCCAAGCAAGGATACATGCTTCGGAGAACTATGGGTCTCAAATGGAGGATGAACAAGTGTTATTGTAGCTAAAAGAGGTGAGTGATGAAGGATGGGGGTCATGACGATTCCATGATGATGTTCAATTAGACTTGAAGCATATTTGGTGGATGATGTGTTGATGGAGTGTGAACATGACCAAACGTTAATGGAGTGGTATGAGTGAAATAATCATATATGTGTTGGGAGTAATAGTTTTGGAGTGAAAAAGGTGGATAAATAGGAAGTGGAAATAATAGGGTGGCATAAAAAACAATGGAGTTGATACAAAGGAGGTGGTCTAGGTGGAAAAGGTGAAGGATGATACCAAGATACTAATGCAAGGTGGAAGAATGGGGTAGTAAGAATGGAATGGTTATCACTATGAGCTAGATTTTAAGAAGGGAACCTTTATCAGGAGCTAGATATGATTATTAGTAAAAGTCCACCATTGTTACAAGCCAAGCTTTATTGGCTATAGTGAAGGTGAAACCTACATAAATTAATTTAATAAGTGGTCACCATTACTATGTATCAAGGAGGATAATTGATATAGGGGTCAAGGTTTGAAGAACATGTTCAAGATCTTCATAAGTAGGTGTATGCATCATCCGTCTGCATACCTTGATACCAAGAATCCTTGCAAGGCACTGCAGATAGAATCATCAATGTTGAGATTAGTGATGTAGAAGAGGAATATGTGGTTACTGATGAAGAACGTAATAGAAGTGCATCTACCACTTAAGAAACATTGGATGTGGTGAAGAAAAAAGATGACAAGAGACTAAAATGTGGAAGACAGATGTGGGGTATGGAATGAAAATAGAAAGGCCAAATTAGTGTAGCATGTTGTGAGAATTAGTTCATGGTTTAGGTGGGTGGAATAAAGTTAGGGTGCATGGAATGATGAGGATGTGGAGTAAGAATATCATAACATAAGTAGGCACATAAACCATTTATGGATTTATTGCTAGTTTTTATTCTCTATTTACATGAGTAGTAATAAGTGTATAGTAAACTAGGGTTTTTGATGTTGTAGTGGGCTAGAACATGGTTTAAAGTGTGGGGAGAAGACAAGGGGATGGTATATAGGTTGTATAAGTAAGAATAAGTAATCTATGGGGTAGGGGGTATGGAAAATTAGTTGTCTATGTGAGCATAGGTTATGTAGCCATGTCATAGGGATAAGAGAGTAACATTAAATCATGGAGTGAGGGGGGATATAGCTTATATAGGAGCTATAGGAGTGATGGGATCCCTTGGGTATGGGGAATGGGAAGCTAGAGAAGGGTGTTTTTTGTGTTGAGGGTAGCATCATAGTAGGTCATGGTTATGAAATGTTAGAAAAGAGGTGTCGAGGGAATAGGGGCCATGGGATGTAGAATATCCAATTTTTGGGAAGGGGTTGGGATGTTATTTATGTCATAATAGGGAACAATACTATTTGACTAGTAATTATGTTTGCTTTATATGGGGATCAAGTGCTGGAGAGGATGATGATGGCATGAAGTAAATCAAGATGGTTGCATAGATGGTGTATTGGATAATGTTTAAGGGATGTATACCAAGTATGAAGGGATAGGAGAAGAAACATAAATAATAAGGACACTGGGGATTATTTGAGTTGATTAGTAGCTATGCAAAGCGGCATAATAGGTTTACAATACCAGGTGTCATGCTTAAAAGATCAAAATGTTTATATATGTATATGTGTGTGTATATATATATATATATATATATATATATATATATATATATATATATATATATATGTATTAGCCTAGGTAAGATCATCGTTGGATCAAGTGAACTGATGGGAGGCACATATTGGGTTACTACAAGAAGCGGTGGAGTGGATGCAGGCTAACCATACACATCTACAGGGATGATTGGAGCATAGAGAGATAGAGGCATAAGTCATTGGGATGGAGATTAATATGGATTAGATACTATTAGATACCCTTGGGTTAGGAGACATGATATCCCAAATGACAAGGATGGATTGAGAGATAAAATATTCAAAAACTTTGTACGATTAGGTTGTGCCAATAGGGTAAAGGGATCGATCCTTCTAGGTAATCAATTGATCTGAGAGGTCATTGGGTTCCATATCATCAAATCAATCAGTTCAACCATCATCAAAGCCACCTCCTTATGGTGGGATGTAGGTTATGATGTATCAATGGTGTAGAGCTTAGGTTCAAATGCAATTATGTAATAAATTATGTTATAAAGAGAAGTGTAGGTTTTATATACAAAAATTTGGTTTAGATGTGTTAAAGATGAGGGGAATTTTGTGATGGATGAAACATATATTAAATTCTAGCATGAATGTGATGTAATAATCAATATTATTTTGATAATAATAGGAAATTGTGACTATTCTATTATGTCATGTAATGTTTAAAATGTGATGATGTGATGTGGAATGATAGTTATGGCTAGTAGAATAATAATTATAATGCATACAATGTGTATGTGGGGTCATTAATATGCAAAAAATGTTTCAAAGTAGTTGAAAGATGATATGATGACACTCAATGAGTGGTGGTACTGTGGTGAGGGATAAATGACTATTTTGGGACCCCTCATGTTTGTAGGTCCAAGAAAGAACTATCAATAATTGAGTGGGTGTCAGTGTTATATAACACATGAAGAGTCAAGGATTTTTATCATAGTATAAACTTCTTAAATCTTTTGTATAGTTTGTGTAGCTACAACTAATTATATACTCCAAAAATGTCATAAGGTAGGACAATACCATCACTGAAGCAAATCTATGAATTAAACATGTAGGTTTTCCACACACTTGATCCAGTGATGAACCTATTGGAAGTAATATTATGGTATTAGCAACCAAAGGATATGAGGCCTTAGCCATAATGCAAAATGTACCAATTTTACTACACAAGCTGTTAATTGGGAAGATGTGCTCAAGGCCCTACAAGACCTTAAAACATTGATTTATTTCCTAAGGGAGACCTTTAGGGCTGTCGAGAGAGAAAATAACCTATACAAGGACAATAGGATGATGCAACATATAATATTATGGAGGTTTTTTAGGTATCATCCCCATATGATGTTTGTTATTATTATGAACAAGTCACCCATTGAGGCTAGTATTATCCTAACAGGGAGCTGGTAGATGTTGTTTATATGGAATAGAGTCAAGGTGGTTGGATGGTGGGAAACTCAAGATTAACCAAAGTACCTCTTGGGCCATGATCTAATTATGTAGGGGCTTGAGTGAGTTATGTATTGGCTACTGGTGTAATAATTAGAAACATTATTGTGATTGTTTTAGTATTTTTATGTGTTTAGATAATGGTATGGTGTGTGCTTTTTGTAATCATGAATAATGTGATAAAGGTGTTTAGTTTTTATGATATGACTAACTGTAATCCTCCTACCTAAGGGATGTTTTTGGTAGTGGAATTATTAATGGAATGAGAATGTCTTAAACCATATAGATAGTGCAATCAAATTTTGTTTTTTGCACTTTTGAGTATAAGTATACCCATGACATGAGGATAAGCGAGGTCAAAATTGACTCAAAGTGCATGGGTGACTTGGAGTAGGAACTTCATTTAGTGACATTCCCAATTTATATATTGGGTAGTCATTTAAGTCCATCCTCATCCACTTTAGTAAAAAGGAAAAAAAATTAACACTTAAAAACACAACAAATCAATAACACAATATTATTGACTATCACTTTAAATATAAAACAATTATAGTAATCAATGATTATTAATAAGACATATATAAAGGATATGTAAAAAAATAATCACTCAACAAGACTATGATAAAAATTTCCACATAATGATATATAAAACAAACACATTCATAACAAAGACTAGGTATATACATATTGACTCTTATTACGATAATCTAAGAAAAGTGATTTACATGATTTCAAAACATAAGGACAATTAAACATCAAAATCCTTAATAAGAAGTAAAAATGATTTTTAGGTTTTAACAATAGAGCCTAAGAGATTACTAAGGGAAAATTATAACTATGTACTAGATGTTCTAATAGAGAAGATTAAATGGATATTTAAAAGTGTAAATTGTGACCAAATAAAGTGTTTTTATTGTAAGTGAGATAAGAATAAAAACCATTTACAATGACAATTCTCAGGGTCTAAAATGGATTATTATGATTTACTTACAAAGCATATTATAGATCCTAGAGTAGGAACATTATATGGCCTTTATTTACTGATGAGGTTAGTGGATTCATGTGGATGTATATTAATGGTATCAATGGGGAATGTTTGAATTTGTTTGAAACTGAGGCTAATTGGAAGAAGATTAGTCAAGGAGATTGTGAATGGGATATGTATAAGGATGTCATAAATGGAAAGAGTAAAATTTTTAAAGGGGATTAGATGTTCAAAATAGCTCTTGAACAGATATCCTCTTTAGACATTTATCAATTATTTTTCCCAAATTGAAACTCATATATCTTGATTTTCCATAAGTATATATTGTATTCCCACTATTATGTTTATCGTCATATGAGAAATCCTCAGATGGAATGGCAAGATGCAACCAATAGACTGGAAATGGATAGTTGTGCCCCAAAGAGTGGGGACTTATAGATAGGGTTTATTTGGATCCATTTAAGTATAAAAATGTTTTAGATGCATAATATTCATGGGATCATCAATATCATCACCATCTAATGTGCTAAATTTATAGGAACCTAACATAAATTTTATGATGATAACATATGTCCTTAGCCAATTTACTTCAAATTTACCCTTATTTTCTTGCTTTACATTGGTGTTTTTCTAATTATCCTTTTTTTAATAAAAAAGAGGGGTAAAAACTTTATTAAGACAAAGAAAGCCAAAGTACAAACTAGCTTGAGGTCAATGCCTCAGGCAACAACCAAACCGCTAAAAACCACAAAGACAATAAAATTATACTCCAATACCACTCTTATCCTCCACAAAATCCTCTCTAGGTTCTGGCAAAGTGCGTATGGCATCTGCTCCCACCCATCAAACTCTTTGCCTTCAAATTCTTTATATCCCCATCTTGCCAAGCAATTGGCCGCCCTGTTCCATTCCCTAGGAATATGGGAAAAAATCAGTAAATCCATACAAGAACTGACCTAAAAAATCTATTGAACAATCAGTGACATCTGCCAGCATACATTGGAGGTCTTCTTCTCAAGAAGCAAATTAACCATAACTTGAGAATCAGCCTCACAAATCACTTTCCTCCATCCTAAATCATAAGCTCTCCTTAAAGCATGTAAAATCACCCAATCTTCCATCTAATTAATGATCTACACTCCTTTTTTAGCCACAAAAGTCAAAATCACTGCACTAGTAGAATCCTTGCCAATCCCGCCAATCCCAACTGAGCCCAGATTTCCCTGGGATGACCCATCCGTATTAAGTTTAAAAAAACTAGCCAGAGGCGGTGTCCATTTCCACATCCTTTGCACTTTCTATTTCCCCTATCTACTTCACCTGACACATGCTGAACTCAGAGTAATTCCCTGAATGCCTAGCCTTTCCGCTATCTCAGCATCGCTCTTTGCCAATGGCAGGGTGATCTCACATTTAACCCCAATGGTTTCTTGGATGATGCCCAATATTCTAGTCAATAGCTATTGAATTCCCAAATTTTCTCCTCTAAAAATCTTGTGATTTCTTTCTAGCCAGACTTTCTATAAAAGGAAAATAGGCCTAGTGTACCAAGCCTTGTGCAAAAAAGAAGCTAGTGAGGGCGGTCTTCCCAATCACACCCAGAAATCAGCCAAGGAGGAAGCATGAACACATGGGCATTTTCACACTCCCCACTAAAAGTGCCATAGTTGCGTGGAGAAGGGGCATTGGAAGAATAAATTTTGAGAATCCTCCTCCTCACTACTGCATAAGGCACACCTCGAAGGGCCAACAAATCCTCTCTTTCAAATATTATCCCATGTCAATCATTTATTTTAGGCCAAGGTCCAAATGAAATAGTTACACTTCATCCAAGAGAAACTATTCTAAACTTTTTTCCACCAACAAACTTCCCTCTTATCATCCAGTTGCTGAGAAATCAATGCTTGATACCCAAAAGACACCGTGTATGATCCCTTTAGATTGAGGGCCCATGCCAGAACATCCCTTTCCAAAAGGGCACTACAGTTGCATCCAACAAGAATGGATTGTAGCTCAGCACACTCATCTTCCAACCCCACAATTAGCCATTCCTCTGGTATTTTCCACCTTGCTTCCATCACTTGCCCCTAATGAGAAAAATCCTTAAAATCACCCACCCTCGACCAGCCAACTTCACTAAATCTTTACACTAGAATATTTAGCTGAGGATATTGATCTTCTATGGGTATAAAACTATCTAAAGAATCCTGCCAAAACTATGCATCCATCCCATCTTTGCATATCCAGAATAAACCCTGCTTGATGAGCGCTACCCCTTTCTTGAGCGTAGAACAATTCGCTGACCCCTTCCCTGTCAGCTTTGCCAAGGAGTATCACTCTAAGGAATCCCTTCTAGGTACTTGTGGGATAAGATTCTAGCCCACAACCAATCTCGTTCAACACACCATCTCCAGTACAATTTTTTAGCCAATGCCGTACCAGAGAGTAGTGATTGTCTTAATCTAAGACCTCCTAGCCTTTTTTGACTACAAACTGTCTCCCATTTGATGAAGCTCCATTTAGTCACAACTAAATTGCCAGCCCAAAGAAATTGCCTTTCTAAGGAATCAAGGTCTTTCACAAAACACACTGGTGCCACCTAAACCATACA
Organism: Torreya grandis; assembly: GCA_037957365.1. Taxonomy (NCBI): domain Eukaryota; kingdom Viridiplantae; phylum Streptophyta; class Pinopsida; order Cupressales; family Taxaceae; genus Torreya; species Torreya grandis. The sequence goes on along the minus strand of JARHVA010004772.1, from coordinate 1,183,715 downwards.
CCTGTATATAGGGAGCACCTATACAACCAATTGAAGTAGGTAAACCTGACTAGCAAAGGACAGCCAACAATTAGTCTAATGATTAACCTTAGCACAAAACTTGTCTAGAAGGCCCCGCCATGTCTCCCTAGATTGTCTTCCAGTCGAAATGGGAATGCTAAGGTAGAGTAGAGGAAGACTCCCAATTTGGAACCTAAATAAATTAGAAATTCTCTATTGAATAAGAGGTGGGGTGTTGAAGAAATAAATGGAAGACTTACCCTCATTAATTAGCTAGCCTGACACCTCAAGATAAACATCCAAGTCTCTGCACATATTAGATGCCTCCCTCATAGTTTCCATGCCCATCAAAGCTACATCATCCATAAAATGTAGATGAGAGAGTGCCAAGAGACCTCCACCCCACTCTCGGCCCTGAATATAACCCCCCTCCACATTCTTTTTGATCAACCATCCCAACCCTTCTACCAGAAGAAGAAATAGATAAGGAGAGAGGGGGTCACCTTGTTGTAGTCCTTGAGAGGCTCCAAATAACCTGGAGTGCTCTCCATTAATCAAAACTGAGAAGGAGGCTGAATCCACACAGCTCATGACCCAGTGAATCCAGTCCTCACTAGATCTAAAAGCACTCAAAACCTTTCGAAGGAAAGACCACCAGACTCTGTCATAAGCTTTACTCATATCTAGCTTGATGAACATAGCCTTTTATTTGGAATTGGCCATTAAATGAATTACCTTAGTAGCCACCACCATGCCATCCAAGATTTGATGACCTTCCATGAATCCACTTTGTTCTTCAAAAATCAGCAAAGTAAGCCACCTCTTTACTCTTTCAACAATCAGCTTAGAGATAATTTTATAAATCACATTGTAGAGGGAAATGGGATGAAATTGGCTTAATCGATCAGCTCCCTCCCCCTAAGGAATAAGAGCCAAGAAAGTTGAGTTTAGCATCCTGAGCATCTGCTTGTTCATCTATGATTCTTGAACTACAACCAAGAGGTCAACTTTAATAATGTCCCAAAACTCCTAGAAAAATTCAATCAAAAATCCATCTAGCCCAGGTGCTTTACCTTTCTACATCTAAAAAATGGTCCTCTCTACCTCTTCCATAGAGATGGCTCTCATAAGATGTTCATTCATTTCCAAAGAGACCAAAGATGGAATATAGGCAAGAACCTGAGCCTCAACCACCAGGTCCCCATACCCTTCCTCTCGAAATAAATAGGCAAAGTACAGCTCTACCTCATTATAAATACCCTAGGTGGAATGAATGGTCTCCCCCCTATCCATCACCAATGAGGAAATAGTATTACCATGTTGCCTGGCTTTCACTGAGTTGAAGAAGAATGCAGTATTCATATCCCCCTCCTGAAGCCAAACATTCTATGCTTTCTATTTCTAGAAGATTTCCTCTCTTAGCTCCCATTCCTCCACAACTTTAAGAGCTTTAGCTTCCTCTCTTAAAAAAAATTAGATGCCCCCTCTTCCCTAATCATCTGGGTTACTTCATTAAATTATGTTTGCACCACATTTTTCTCCTGATAAATGTTTTTGAAACATTGCCTATTCTATCGGTTGAGCTGATATTTGATGAATTATAAGAACTTGGAAAAATTATACATTGCTATGCCAAATCTTGGTCTACCTCTTTTCCACCAATCAACAACACAACCATACAGGTCTGGGTCCTTGAGCCACATGAGCTAGAATTTAAAAGGCGGTCTCTGAGGTATCCTAGCCGAGGAGGTAGTGACGTTTATGGGGCAGTGATCTAAGCCTCACCAATCAAGTATCTCAGAGCTAGAAGACCACAACCCCCCACCCAATAATAGGACACCATGAATCGGTCAAGGTGCTTGGCAATACTACTATCCCCCAACCTTTTGTTGCTCCACGTAAAGTGGCCATTGCTAGGCTTAATGTCAACAAGATTAAGAACTGAGATATTGTCTCTAAGTAGAATGGAACAAGGCTCAATTTTCATAATACTACCCCATTTCTCAGATAAATCTAGAATGGCATTAAAGTCTCCAGCAATAATCCATGGAAAATAAGGAAACAAACTACGCACCTCATGAATATTATTCCATACCTTGATCTTGCCTCAGAAATCCATCAAGGCATAGAAATTAGAGAAAAAATAGATTCCCCTAATTCAATGCACCAAGAAATCATAGATAAAGAGGACCTAAATGAAATCTACGACACAAGCTGGATCTAACATGGGTTCTATAAACATGCCACACCCCTTGAAGATCCCTGATCCCAATGCACTGACAATGGCTTTTTGTCCATAACTTAGGTGCCATACTCATCATATAGTCAACAAAAACATTAGTTTCCTAAAGAAAGAGAACATCTAGAGAAAAGCTATGCGCTACTTCCTGAAGAGCTTTTTGTCAAGGGCCATTGTTCAAGCCCCTTGCATTCCAAGAGATAACAATCATATGGGAGGAGTTAAGAAGTGTGAGTCCAAGGTCTTAACAACTCTTGACTCCACCAAGTTCTCCCTGATCATCTTAATCCTCTCCAAGTCCTTCTTATGCCCTATTTTATCATTTTTCTCCAAAGCCCCTTTCTACTCGTCCTTCTGAAGAATGCCTAGATGAGGGATAAACTTACCTCTTTTATCCACTTTTAAAGTCACAACCTATATTATAGGCTCTACTTCCTCTACGCCTTACCCCATATCAACAATTGGCTCCACTATCACCTACATTCCCATCTATCCATCCATGAGCATGGGCATAGTGAATTCTTCTTGCATAGCACATGGAGGTTTGGCAGAGCCAATCTCCAATCCTGAATTCTCCTCAGGGTGATCAGCATTGTTCACTTTAAGATTAATTTCTTACTACCCCAATTCATCTAAGATCTCAAACCTGTTGAATGTATCCTCCTCTTGTCATTCCCTTAAAGTTCTTTTCAATCCTCTGCTACGTGTTCTGGCTTTTACCTGAATAAAGCCTTCATCATCCTTATTCTCCCTTGTTACAGGCTTATTCCCTTTGTCATTATTCAAAATGGTACTAGAAGGAGGCATAGTTTGCTATTCCATTGGCTTGGATTTTAGACATCTTCGCACCAAGTGGCCATATTCATGGTAGAGTTGGCATTGGAATGGTAGTTTCTCATAGTCCAGTTGTTGTACCCAAGAATATGAACCTACACTCATCTCAACTGCATCTTGCAATGGTTTACTTAAATCGATTTCCACACAAATATGAGCAAAGGTCATCACCTTCCTGCTTAAAGTTTGTGTAGAAGAACCTACAGGTCTGCCAAGCATTGATGCCAACATATGAAGCACGTCCTCCCTACAACATTCTATGGGAAATCTAGGCAATTGGACCCACACTAGCACTCTATTAGGGAGCTCCTTAGAGGGATTAAACCCTGCATGACATGGTTTTACAAATAATCCCACATGGTTATAAAAATAAGGCCCCCCTTCAAAGACCCTATTGTGATTAGCTAGGCAGGTAAATGTCACCATGAAGTAGTTGTTTCCAAGCATCATAACTTCTATTTCTCTCACTGGTTTCCAAACTCTTCGAGCCCAACTCTCAAGGAATTACAGGGAGACTTTTAAACCCATGAACTTACAAAACAAATAATGATTAGAATAGTATTCTACATCCTCAGCAATCATTTCAAAGGGAATTACCAGTTTTGGTCTTTCTTTACATCTCTCAAGACATCCATTCACCTTCATGATCCTAGAACCTCTACGCAGATTCGATTCTTTGGCATATATATTTTGATAAAAGAGGGCATTCTCATACCCCTGCACTTCCTATCTTGGCAATCTCATGCCTACCACTTCACTGAAACTAAAACCAGCACCAGTCTTAGAAGGCATACTCCCAGCCATGACTGCGTTTTCCTCAAGGTTGGCTCTAGCTGAAATCACGCTCCAGTCGGCACCCCTAGCCCCTTCACCATGTGCTAACTAGAAGCTTTTTTCAACACTTAGCATAGTAAATAGAAAAATGAATTAAACAAAATATAAAATAGTCAGGGCTGCAACATCCCACCCCCCACAAACAAACCGATGTCCTACCCCTTCTTACGCAGTATCAGGCAATGCAAAAAGTGAGCTGGGGCATGGTTACCCTACCTCAGCGGCATACTCCAGGCCAACATCATTCCTTCCTCTTCCATGATAAAATTCTTTTACTTATTATCCTTTAAGAATAGATCACAAACTTCAAATTCTTTGGGCTAGATGTGATACTAGCCCATAAGTCTATTCTGTTATGCATTAAGGTGATCTAAGGCCTTTTGACACTTTTCATATAGTAACCCAAGCCCATGTATCCTTTCTTGATTGTAATTATTAATAATAATCATACCCTATAAAGATATTTGTAAAGAGGAGAGAATAATTTTAATGGACAATATTGCCTCTATTCCATAGACCCAGGAATACAGAACAGCTGCAATAGGTGTTATGATATTGGTTATATAAGACCAAAAAGATGGATATAGTTGTAAATACAAGTTTATAACATCATTGAGAATTTCCTTTAGAATTTTGAGAAGCATTGTATTAGTTGCTTCTACTTGACCATTACCTTGAGGATATTAGGGTATGGAGAAATGTTTCTAATGTGATAACAATTGTACAAGTCTTCAAGTTATTGATTTTTAAAATATTTTTAGTTATCTAATATAATTTTAGCTGGGATTCCAAAGTGGAAAATGATATGATTCATAATTAATTTAGATATTTGTAGACCTGTGGTATAAATTAATATCATTGGTTCAACCCATTTAGTGAATTATTCCATATCCATGATTATGAACTTATGTTCATTTGATCATGTAGGATTAATATTTCCAATAAGGTCTAGTCCCCATATTGAAAATGGCCATGGGATCATTATAGGTTCTAATTCTTATATGGGAGCATGAATGAGATTACCATGGTTCTAAAAATCTACACATTTACACAAATATTGGTAGGAATCATGACCTATAGTGGGCCAATAGTATATACTCAAGAGTAACTACTTGGCTAGGGCCATCCCATTGACATGACCATAACAGATACCATTGTGGACCTTATTGATTATAATAATAACATCTTATGATGTTAAGAATTTCAACTAAGTCTAATCATAGCCTCCCCAATAGAGTGTGACACTAAGGACGTTATATAGCGATGTGCAATAGATGAAGGCTTTATGTTGGTGGTGATTGAGGTCTAGTGGTAGTATATTATCATGGAGGTAGGTTTAATGTCATGATACTAGGGTAGACTAGGATTAGGTATAGAATAAATTTGATAATGAGTTATTTCTTGGTGATTATGTAAGAATAATTATTGAGGAAAAAATTTCCCCTCAAGTACATCTTATGGAAGATTTATCAAAGAACCAATAGTGGTCATTGATTCAATGGATTTATTACTTCTTCTAGGAACTTGCTCTAAAGTTATTGATTGAAAATTTTGTTTCAGCTTATCCACTAGTTCTTTATAAGGAAGTAAATTCCTATATTTTGTCTGAAACTCTTCATTCAACTAATTGATAATTGACTGAAAGTCACCAAATACTTGAAGATGCTAGATATTCCATTAAATGATGAGCTATATCATGACAACTAGTGATTCATATTGATAAATATTATTTATGCATGAGAAAATAATTCAAAAGGCTCTAGGGATTAGGTCATATTTTTAGGTTTAAAAAAAGATTCTTACTCCTGACCTATGTGTAGTAAAAATAATATCAAAATATAATTTCCATCCAATTGATTCCTCAGTTATTATGATGGATTCATCTGGTAAAGCCATGATTAATGGTTAAATGTATATTATGGGTATGGATGCTAATCAATATTCAATGACCTATTCTGTATTGTCCTTTTGATTTACATACTTGATATCAAATTCTCCTAGTATCATGATCCATTTGGCCATTCTTCCAGTTAGGTCTGATTTAGATAACATATACTTGAGCAAATCAACCTTTGCTATGATCTTGACATGGTTAGTCAACATATAGTTCCTAAGATTTTGTAAGTAAAAAATTCCATCCAAGAAATATTTCTCAATGGGGTTGTAATTGAGCTCATATTAAATTAATGTTCTACTTAGATAATAAATATATCTTTTTTTCCATTTATTATTATGTTGAGCTAGTATGTCCCTTATAACACAAAGTGTATCATAAGTATACAAAAACATCAGCCTTATTGAGATAGGTGGTAATTGTAGGGAGGATTATAAAGTAAGTTAGTCAAGAATTAGTCCATAAACAATGAAACATGCATAAAGAATTAACTAACCAAGCCTATTTATTCCTATGGGAATTACAAAGGATAGAAAGAAACAAATGAAAGAAGGAAACATCATATTACCTTCCTAAATGGATTCACCATACCCATGTGGCTCAAAATTGTGTTTTCCTTTGATCAAGCATCGTTATGTTTGTCAACAATGGTGGTAAGCTCCTCCAATGCCATAAAAACACTCCATAAAACCTAGGCTCATGATTCCAAATCACTAAACAAGCCTATCAATGAAGTATAAAAAAATCAATGATCAAATGCAAAGCCTTGTGAAAATAATTTAACATTATAACTTTGCAATATTCCAGCTTAAAATTCATGTCCATGGCCTCTTTATTTATAGATTTTTGAGATTGGTTAGGATCAACCATGACCATCAATATTAAGATTAAGATGTGTTGCCATGGATAATCATAATATTTAGAATTAAATCCATAATTACATTCATCATGACCTTGGAAGAAGGGGCATTAAAGATACATGGGAGGCATTAAGTACTCATGGGTGACCCATAATCTTGATATTTGTGGTATTTATAGCATTGGGATGTCTTCCCAAGAAATGATGTCCCCTGATGATGCAATTAATAGGAATCAATTTTCAAAAATAAATATTTATCAACTCTCATGGAAAATCCACTTAAGCTCTTTATTTGGATTAATTAGCCTTAAACAAGGTTATTCAACAATTATGCAATTATTTTAAAATTGGTCCTCAATTAATCAAAATGGTCAAAAATTCATATTGATAAGGTATAATTTGACTTAGGAAGAATTAGAAGGTGACGTTAGATGCACCAGAACTATATCTCCATTTAAGATGTTTCTAACATAAAATAATAAATGTATGTGGTATGTAACAATGCATTTATGATAAAAGAGTGATGTAAAACATAAAAGGGGAAGTTCTCATTTTGACTCGAAATGAATTGATCAAAGTTAGCTGGCGTATAAATTACATTACCCCATTTAGGGATACTTTGATCTAAATTAGCACTTATAAATGACAAGTTCAAACCATGTAGTGTGTTTTATGGATTTTGACTTAAAATGTGCATTTGAGCGTAATTCAAGTAAGATTGATAATTTAAACATAAATGGTGTTAAGAATTAGATGTCTACATTTTACCCCTATTTGAGAAGGTGTAGTGAGACATTTAAGAGAAGAAATGTATTTTCAAAGACATTATTTTTCAAGAATAAATTGGAATATACCCACGATGCCCCCTTGAGAGGACATACTAGGATGAAAGAGAAACATGAACTCTTGAAAAGAGAGAGAAATTGAGAGGTTAACCCACAGAATATATCACATTTAGATGAGATAATACTTGCACACATGATTACCATCAATGATCAAAATATAATTAGAGGTATAATAGGCCCTAGAGATGGGGGAATGGGAAATATATAATCCATAAATGTAAGGGACACATTGTAAACCTACCCAATTTGAGAGTACAAGATGGACACTTATGGTATTGATCAATCCTGGGACAAGTTACACACTAAAATATTACAATCATGGGATTTAATGTGGAGAGCTCGGAATTAGAGGAAAGAGAGAAAATTCTTCTTTAGGAAGGGAAGCACCACTAAAGAGAATATAACAATAAGTACTCTAGTAGAGTAGATTTGATCATGATAAAATAATTTTTCCCCAGTAGGGCAAATCTTGATCATTGAAAAAGAATAATGAATGATTTTGCCCCTGTAGAGCTGATTTGATTGAGATGTTGTTTAGATGTTGGGCCCTATCATGGGTAATTGGAAAGAAAAAATAGGTCAAGGATATAAATGAAAAGATAGGTTAAAGAAACTGGGTGTAAACATACATGCGATGGTGTAATGGCTTATAAATCCATATAAAACCAAGCATATGAGAATTCACAAGGTGATGAGAAAGATGAAAAGAATAATGGAGATAGTTGAGTTAACCTCAATATAAATTGAGCACTGCCTACATAGTTCCATGGACTCATGTTCCAACATAAACTTCAGGCCAATATAGTTCACCCAAGTTTGGGAGAGAATGAAATGATAAATGATGATAAATGACCAAGAATTGATTAAAATCACAATATCTACAAAGAGATGCACATCTAATCATAGACTTGAGTGTTAAAATGCATGTTACCTATAAGCCTAATTTCATATCATGATCCTAGGTTTTGCAAAGTGTTCTTGAGAATCGTTCATCGGAGTTGATTTTGACGTTAAGATGTTGAGACATGAGCACAAAGAGTTCACTATAAAATAATAAATTAAACACCATAAGTATGAATAAATTAGAATGACATAAAACTATAATTGCATTAGGCCAGTTCAAATTTGAATACCTATAACTAAGGATAATGGTAAGAAAATGACCAAAACTAGAGCTACAATGATTTACATTTAAACAAAAAAACAAAAATAAAGAAAAAGACAAGCATAAATGAACCTAGCTTGAAATCAAGATATGATATTAAGTAGGAACAAAAAAAAAAATTAAAAAAAATCAAGAGCATCTTAATGACATGAGACCAATATATGAGTAATCAAGATCCATGTGGACCATCAAGGTATTCTTGAGCACAAAAGAGAAAAGCAAAATCAAACAGAAAAAAAAAGACACCAACAACAATCAAATAAACAAAATTGTCCAAGAAAAAAGTAATAACATAAGATCAAGATATAAACAATCAAGATCCATGTGAATCATCAAGATGTTTTGAAACACAAAAGAGATAAGCAGAAAACAATCTAGGAAACAAAAGACCAAGAATGGAGACAAGAAGTAATAAAAAAGGGATGGAGAAGAAATAAAAGTAGAGGTGAGAAAGAACCATCAAAACACCAAGAAAACATATAAAAACACCAAGATAACTTAAATAAACACACTTAAATAAATACCAAGATAATGTGGTTTAAAGATAAATGTTCATGCATGTGTGGTAGAGGCGTTAATTTCTACCACATGATAACAAAGAACAATGACATGAAAATTGTTCCCTAATTAAAGAGGAACAATGACAAAAGAAATGGGGGAAGAGAAGAAAAGGAAGGGGTTAGCTAAGATGACTCCAGATGTATAAAACAAGTGGATTCTACATACATAGTTCCATGGATGCATGTTCTAACATGAACTTCAGGCCAAATGTAGTTCTCCTAGGAAATGGGATAGAAGAAAAATGATGATAAGACAAGAATGATTAATGTTACATAAGAAATAGAAGATATGACAAACAAAACAGAATGGTATGTAAAACAAGAAGCTGATGAGATGAGAAAGAATGACCTTACAAAATGGCAAGTGTGTGGGACAAGATGAAATAAACTGGTGTTTTTGTGCTTGTAAAATGGCAAGAGTGTTCAAACTTAATAGTTGCTCACAAAATGATGAGAGAATTAAAACTTAATAGTTACTCACAAAATATCAAGAACATTCAAACTTTATAGTCGATCAAAAGATTGAAAGAGCATTCAAACTTAAGAGTTGCTCATAAAATGGTGAGAGCATTCAAACTTAACAATTGCTCATAAAATGGTGAGAGCATGGGATGATAGAATGAGAATGTACAAATGTATAGAAGCACAATAAAATGTCTTTGTTCTTTTGTGGATCATGTTTTGATGTTTTATTATTTTCAAAGTATTTCTAATGTTTTTGATGTTTTTGGGATAAAATATGCACAAGATGGGACCATCTAGTCAAGGAGATGCATGTCCTAAGAGTAGAGGTTCCAATAAGATAGCTAAGTTAGTTGTAATGGACCATGCTCTTAAATCAATTAGAGTAAGGTTATTAATAAAATAAGAAAGAGGAGCAAATAATAGAACTAAGAAGATGCATTTGTTCACTTGTCTGAAGCTGCATAAGACTATCCTAGCTGAACCACTTAGTAGAATTGCTACTAAATATGTTCATAACGTTCATGAGATATAATTGAGATCATAATTGGTCAAGGAACAAAAAGTGTTCTTTTTTATAAAATTTCTTAGACTTAACAAATAATATGCTTCACAAAGAGAGAAATCCAGAATGGGATGAAGAATATGTTCAGAGTGCCAAGGGTTCAAAGCCTTTACTGTCGGGAACAATGAAAAGTGGACCAAGATAGTATAATATGTGTTCAAGGTAAGATAAAAGAGTTGGATAAAATTATGACAACACAAGTTGCCCCCAAGTCAAGGGTCTTATATACAATGGTTCAAATTTTTTCATGCGTAAAACCTCTTAAGGTGTATGATGTTCATGGGATCTGAAAGTTCTTCACCATTAGGTTTAGCCAATCGATATGCTTGTGATCCATAGTTTACTATGACAATATATGGCCTTAAACAATTAGGTCAAAACTTGCCTTTATTTTTGGGTTTAGCATTCATATTCTTCTGGTTTTCATTCAAAATTAAGTCACCAATCTCAAATGCTCGAGGGAGAATATGATTGTTTTAGCTTCTCTATAATTTATTCTGATAGGCCTACAATTTTTCTAGGGAAGCCAAATGCTTACCACAAAGAAGCGCTAGTTTATGCAGTCATGAGGCTCCATAGTCTTCATTATCTTTAATGTGCTCCAATGATATTCTCAATGACGAGATCTCGATCTCGACTGAGATGATAGCTTCAGTGATAAAAATAATGGAGTATGGAGTAGCTCCATTTGGGGTATGATGATTAGTTCTATAAGCCCAAAGGGTAGGAAAGAGTTGCAAGTGCCAATTATGGCCAACATTATTGACAATCTTCTTTAAAATGGCTAGAATGGTTTTATTTGATGCCTTAGCTTGTCCATTTCCTTCCAGGTTATATGGAGTGGATTTCTTGTGCTTGATTTTGAATTTTTCATAAAGATATTTCACATCTTGGTTTACAAAAGATCTGTCATTATTGGATATAATATGGGTTAAGATGCCATATCGACAAATGATATGGTAATGAATGAATTTGGCTATTTATTTCTTGGTAACATAAGTGAAAGGAATGGTCTCAATCCACTTGGTAAAGTAATTGACTAGAATCAAAATGTGCTTATGGCCATCTAAGTATTTTGGGTTATTTTTCTTAATGAGATTGAGACCCCATGTTGAGAATGACTATGTTGTTGTAATCCACTGTAGTGGTAAGGAAGGTGCATGCATCAAGTTGTCATGTCGCTGATAAGGAACACACTTATTTACATAATTACAAGCATTTGTCTCCATTTTGGGCCAATAATAGCCTATTATGAGGAGTTTATTTGATAGGAATACACCATTGGTATGGGCCCCATACATTCCTTCATGAACCTCCTTTAGTGCTATCTTAGATTCTCCCAAAGATAAACAACAAGGAAGTGTTCCATCATAGCCTTTATGATAAAGCATGTTTCCAAGGAGGATATAACATGTTAAATTATGAAGGAAAAGTTTTTTTTTTAGTTTTTGAAAAGGTTGGTGGGAAATACATGACTATGGAAATAGTTATAAAAATATTGGTACCATGGTAGCTCAAGTGAGAAATTAGGATCAACAATAGTGCATGTACTTTATGAAGATGATATAATATGTGCTAGTTGAAGAATATTTTCAATCAATAACTAATACTCTTTAGCATTGTCATACATTTGAATCATGGAACTAATTTTTGTCATCATGTCGGTAGATCTATTGGTGAGTCATAGAACTTGCTCAAACTGTAGAAATTTAAAATGTGTTTTGAGGTTATCAATAATTTATTTGTAAGGAACAAAATTATCATCCTTTCTTTGATACTAGTCAGTTTTCTAATTCATGATTAATTGGGAAAGGTGGAGTCTTGCTACCAATGCTTCATATTTGGACATATTGTTTTCACATTAAAATAGTATATGGAAGGCTTTGGGGATCAGATCCCCTTATGGCATGATCAACAATATACCAACTCTAGACCCTCAAGATGTGAAGGATACATAAAAATAGACCATCCACTATTGAAGTTATTGTGATGATTATTCTATCATCATGATAGAATCATCTAGAAGGTCAAAGTTGAGAGGTTGAGTGGCCGTAAGAGGATCTTTTAAAAGTTGGTTAGTAAGATTTTGTCCTCTTAGTGCCTTTGTATTTTGGTACTCAATATAAAAATCACTGAGGAGAATAATTCATTTATCTATGCATCCTTGAAGAGTTGTTTTATAAAATAAGAAATTGAGAGGATCTACCTTGGCGATAAAAATAGTTTTGTTATTTAGCATATAATGTCACAATTTCTAAGGGGTGAACACCATAGCTAAACATGACTTCTCACAAGGCATATAATTATGTTCATAGGCTACCAATGTGTGGCTTAAATAATAAACAATGTATTCCTTACCATGATCATCATACTAAACCAAAAGTGCCCCTAGTGCATGTTCCATGGTTAATATATAAATAAGTAGTGCCTTTCCTTGTGTTAGAGGTCATAAGACTAGTGGATTGGCCAAGTATGTGTTAAGCTTCACAAATGCTATCTAACAATATTCATCCCACTATAATGTTACCCCTTTCATTAAGAGGTGGGAAAATTGGTGGCACTTATCTACCAATTGAGAAATGAACCTGTGTATAGATTGGATCTTGCCTTATAGACCTAAAAACTATTTAAGATTGTTTGGTGGAGGCATTTCCATAATAGTGTTGACCTTTGTAGGGTTGACTTTAATCTCTCATTGTGATACAATGAACCCTATCAATTTTCTTGATGTGACTCAAAAGACACATTTCTTAGGATTCAAGTGGACCTTATATGCATGAAGTCTCTCAAATATTCTTTGTAGAATGCCAAGTTATCCAGCTCTTGTTCTTAATTTTATTAGTATATAATCAACATAGTCCTCGATAATGGCATGCATCATGTCAAGGAAAATGATAGTCAGTACACATTGATATGTGGCTCCATCATTCATCAAACCAAATGACATGACTCGGTTATAGAATGTTCCCCTTGAAGTGGTGAACGTAGTCTTATGCTAATCTTTAGGGGCTATCTTGATCAAATTGTAACCAAAAGATCCATCCATTAAGGATAGCATCTCATACCTAGTACTTGAGTCGATGATGATGTCGATGATAGGTAGAGGAAAATCTTCTTTGAGGCATGCTTTGTTGATATCATGAAAATTATTACAAACACATATGCATGGAATCTTTTTACTCATTGGTACTGTGTTAGAAATCCATTCAAAGTAGTCTAGGGGTTTGATAAAATTGGATCCTAATAACTTTTCCAACTGGACTTAACCCAAAGGGTGATGTGTGGATGCATCTTTCTCAATTTTTGCTTAACTAGTTTAGTATCAAGGTGAACAACAAGATGATGCACAACTAAATCTAGGTCCAAGCCTAGCATGTCAGAGTATGCCCATGTAAAGATGTCTATATAATCCTTAGGAATGGATATAATATTTTCACATTCTACTTTAGTAAGGTAAGCTCTAATATAAATAATTTTGGGATCCTCATGGGTTCCCAGATTCATTTTTGTTGTGATCTCCATATAGACTATGGATCCATATTTTATAATTATAGGCATTGTATGGTCATGATTATCATCCCCTACTATATGTTCTTGTTGTTCAACCCAAAGATCTGGATAATTTTAAGAATCAAACTTTGCCTTCTTAGGTAAAGGCCAATTGGCAAAAACCTTTGGAAACTCAATAGCAAGATGCTCAAATATTTGATGTTGTTCTAAAGAGATGCTTGCACTAGATATGAAACTTGGGATAGATAGAATCTCTACGTTTTGAGGGGATGATCAAACTTTCCCACATAGCAGAACTTGAAATAGTATTTCACACAAAGGCTTTTCTTTTTATTTACTTTTTCCCTGATTGACAAGTGCCTAAAAGAGGTTTTCATCTAAAGAACTTGATGTTTGTTCTTTATTATGACCAAGAAATTTTTCTTACTCTCCAAATTAGGTAGAAGAATTCAATGAAAAATCAAAATCCTATTTATGATCACCTATGGGAAATGCATATTTTAGGCCCTTGTATTCTATATTTAATTCTTCATTTTAGAACTCAATGAGGCATATGACTAAATTTTGTTGATCCCAATCTATGAGTTTAGGGTGGAAAAGGAATAAGTGATAGTGAGAGTTTACTTCAGTATGGGAAGCACCAATGACAAAGATATAATGTCCTACTTTAGGAAGGGAAGCACCACTAGGATGTGTTCTTACTTCAAGATGGTAAGATCTAGTGGTAAATATGTTGGTTGAATATTTTATCTATCAGCGTACTGGTAAATAAAATAGTTTTTATAAGCCAAAGTAGGAAGATTAGTCATCCAAATGTGTAAGTTTATCACATCAAAAGGAGACTGCTCTTTCCTCTCATCAAGGGGAGGTTCCCTATGGATATGCTTTATATATGTATAAATAGAAAATAATACTCAAGGATAGGATGAGCCATCCATCTCTCTTTCTTCAGAGATGATGTGTACAAAACAAAGGAAAAACTCAAGGGAATGACAGACAATACTCCTCTTCTTTTAGAAGAACTATTTAGCCAGACACAAGAATACTCCTAAAAATAAAAGTAGAATGTAACTGAAGGTATGGTAACTAGCAAATCGAGACACAGCATAAAGTCTACACCTAAAATGCTTAAGAGTAATATACGAAGGAAGATGATGGCACAAAGTCCTTTACACATCAATAAAAAGAAAACACACTAAAGGCAGCTATGGGGGCACAAAGTCTCTCCATAGTTGATTCTTCAAGACACCTTCCTGACTAATTTTACTAATCCTGCTTGTTAAATCAATGGAACAAAAAATAAATCAAGGAGATGGACATAAGAATAGTTTCTTCAACCACAAAGATATCACAACACAAAGTCTAAAAAAGTCCCTTGCTTTCTTATTCCACTAATAAAATATGATCAAAAGACTGAGCACAAAGTCTCAATGATGCCTCTCAATTTGGGTAGAGTTTTGTTCAGATTGTCAAAAAAGAGATCCTTATTACAATGAAATAAATTCCCTTATATAGCCATTTGAAGAAGGACTCGAGAACAGTAATACATCATGATGCATTAGGAACTATTAGGAAGATAGGCTATAACTTTGGGGCATTTTACCCATTTGATCTTATCAATGTAGATAAACAAGTCATGTAATTGAAAGATTACAACTTTCAATGTCCACCTGGCGGTCTGATCTTGTCTTCATTGCTCCTCTTTTTCTGGTTAATTGAATCAGGTCCTGGATTCATCCATTGTTCTATCTTTCCTCACTTTCAACTAGTTTTGGTCTTGAATTCTGGGAATGCATTCAATTCTATAAATTCAAAGGATCAAAGGCTATTTCATTGTCTTTAAAATTGACATTTACATGCCCGTCAATGTGATCTCAATGGCTAGTTCACTATCCTAAATTTGACGTCTTCGGGGGCATCACCCCTTAGTCTTCTATTGACTTTTGGATTTTCCCTTCCAGATTGGACTTGCCCTTTTAGGCCTTGAGAAATGACCTGTGTTGAGTTGAAATATCCTTTTACTTTGGCCACCGAGAGTCCCCCACAAGGGCACCTACCCTTCAGGGTCCTTCGGCAGCCCTTTGCCTTCGCAATTCCTATAGACAAATCCTTGGTCTAAATCTTCTTGTGAACTATCCTTCGAGAAAATTCCTAGGTGTTTTCTCCTATGAGTAATTTCCATAGACATTTGTCTTGCGGAAAATTCCTACAGACAATTTGCCCGAGGAAAATTCTTGTGAAGTCTTTGACTAGTCTTCAGATCTTTTGAGCCCATAGTCACTTATGATTCTTTTAGACTTTTTGTCTGAAGGAATTCCTTTAGAAAAAAGTCTGAAAGAGTTAAATGTAAAGCAAATTTTCAAATGCCTTAAACAAATTTGAAAGAATTATCTTTTGAATTCCTTGAAAAATGACCCTTTGAAAGGGTGCTTTTATTGATAAGTGTCCTCTGTAAGGGCACTTGTCCTTTGAGAAGTTTCTTTTTGCACTAAATTGCCCCTTTGATCTTTGACATTGAACCAGTTGATTGAACCAATCGATTGAACTAAAAATGGTTCAAGTCGATGGTTCAATGAATTAAATAAGCCAATGAGCTAAACATTGAAACAAACATAATGAAATTGCCTTTGAACCAACAAGAACTTTGACGTTGAACCAAGGCTTTGAACCAATCCATTGAACCAGTTCAATGGTTCAATGAAGCACGCTGAGCCCCTTTGAACCATAGGCTGATGAACTAACTAAATAAACCATTGGCTTGAATGAACCTGTTCATTGAACTAAGATGTTGAACCAAATTTTGGTTCAATGGTTCAAACAAAGCTTTAAAAAATGTCTTTGAACCTATTGTTGAAGCTGTAGATGTTGAACCCAAGGATGAACTGAAAGAATGAACCAACTGAGTGAACTATCTAGTTGAACCAAAAGACACTAAGTGAAATAAAGCATTGAAATGCTTGGTTGAACTGAGCCATTGAACTGTTCCTTTGGTTGAACCTACCTTTGAACTTTAAACCTATTGAGCCTTTGAACCAAAGTGGTTTAATGGTTCAACAGTTCAATGGTTCAAGCCACCTTGAATATCTTGAAGCCAATGAATGAATTAAAGTGATTGAACTTTGAACCTTGATGAAGCACTTAACTCTTGCAAAAGATGAACTTGTTGAACCTTGAACCCATTAAACCTTTGAACCAAAGTGGTTCAATGGTTCAATGATTTAATGGTTCAAGTTTCTTTTTACACTCAGATGCTTGCCGATGAAGATTTTCAACTAAACCAAAGCTCTGAACCAATTCTAGAATATGAGTAAGTGTTGAAAACCATATTTTGACTGAAACCACCTATAGAAGCCTTTGAACTTTATAAATGAACCTACCTGTAGAATCTGAAGATACAAAGTCTGTAGAAATCAACATGTAAAATCCATTGATCTTGACTTGCAAAGTCTGTAGATTTTCTAAGAAGCTTTGAAAATGAGGAATCTAAATGTCTAAGACAAATTTTTGAAAATGGAAGATACAATTTTGGTATGTATGACCAAAACAGTTTAAATGTTGTCCCAAAAATGACTACTACTTTTGGGAGACAACAATTGGCTCCAGTTGGGGAGCTTCTATCAATTGCAAAATGAATTGAAAGGAGTAGAATCTAAAATCTCCAGTGTCTTCAAGTGTACCATTTGGCTTCAGAGTCATGCTACCTAGAAATTAAAGCAATAAAAAAGAAAATAAACAAAATAAAATAGAATTAAAACTATATAAATATACATATATAGAGAGGTAATGATCTGATACTTCAAGAGTTGAAGTGTTTCAGATGCTGCCCATTGTGGGGTAGAGAAAAGAGTGTGTCATCTTGGTATTTAAATAGAAAGCTATTTTCACCCATGTGCTGATGAATTATGAATGGACCTCTCCAAAGGGAGTCAAACTTTCCATGCATTCGCTCTGGTTCTCTTCTTTTGTCCCACAACAAGACTTGACCCAAATCTAGAAATCACAATTTCTGACCTTCTGATCAAAAAGTTTCTTTACCAAACTTTGATGAGCAGCAATTCTATCCACCACCATGGTTCTTTGTTCCTCCAGTTGAGTCAGGTACATGATTTTTTTATCAAGAGAACTCTCATATGTCTGATCTTCAATGGCCTTTGCCAATTTCAAGGCTGGCAACTCTAGGGTGATTGGTGTCTCAGCATTAATACTGTAAAGAAGTTGAAAAGAGGAGATACCAATTTCCCTCTTCGGCATCATCCTGTCTACCCAAATAGCATCCACTAATGCTTTATGCCATGTCCTTTGATTATCATCTACTAGCTTTTTGATAATAGTTACCAAATTCTTATTGCTGGACTCAGCTTGTCTATTTCCTTGTGGAAAATTATCAGAAGAATGAGAGAGTGTAATTCCATAATGAAAAAAAAATTGCATAATCTCTTGAGAGGTAAAACAAGTTGCATTATCAGTAACAATTTTGAGTGGAACTCCAAACTTGGAAATGATATTATCTTTGAGGAAGTTGCATACAACTTCTTAAGTAGCATGCTTAGTTGGGATTGTTTCTACCCACTTGGTGAAATAATTAGTTGCTATAAGGACATAATCATGTCTAGCACTTGAAGATGGGTTTATTGTTCCAATAAAATCAAGTCCCCATTGCTGGAAAGGTTCCTCTATGATTACTGGCTTGGGAGGTAGGGCAGCCAACTTGGGTCTTCCAAAAAATTACTGGCAAAGTTAACATTTCCTCACCCACTTATGTGCATCTTGAAAAAGAGTTGGCTAGTAATACCTAGCTCACAGAATTTTGTGAGTAGTCACAAGAGTGGAAAATTGTCCTCCATAGGCTAGATTGTAGAAAGATTTCAAGAGCTGGGTTTACTATTCTTTTTCTACATAATGAAGGAATACTCCATCTATGTTTCTCTTGTACAAGCCATTGTCCCAAAGGACAAAATTGGTAGCTTTCAACCTGATAGTCCTCCTTTATTTGTAAGACAAATAAGCAGGACATTCACCATAAGTTAGAAAATAGGCAATATCTAAGTACCATTCATTGGTAGTGGAGACAAAAAAGACTGTTGGCACATCTTCTACTTCAGCTTCTTCACGATGTGTATCTTCTAGCTTATTATCAGTGATTAATTAGTGAAGGCCTTTACCTCTGACTAGCTTTGTCAGCTTGATATCCAGATCAAATTCTTGGATCTTTGCAATCCAATTACCTCTCTTTGTGCCAAACTTTTGCTGAGTTAATATAGAATTGACTGTAGCATCAGGAACTAAAATAGTAGTATGTGAATTTAGAATATATAAGCGAAAATGTTTGACTACTTTTACCAATGCATAGGCATGCTTCTCTATATTTGAATACTTCATTTCATGGGTTTTGAGAGGGCAACTCATGAAAGAGATGGGGAATTCCATACCTTCCTTGTCCTATTCAGCAATAATCACTGAAAGAGTAT
This sequence comes from Torreya grandis, assembly GCA_037957365.1. Taxonomy (NCBI): domain Eukaryota; kingdom Viridiplantae; phylum Streptophyta; class Pinopsida; order Cupressales; family Taxaceae; genus Torreya; species Torreya grandis. Next base: position 1,164,480 of record JARHVA010004772.1, on the reverse strand, counting down.
GCTCAGATGCATAGTTGTATATGATAAAGTCTTTGTGATAATCTAGACAAACCAAGGTAGCGGCGTGAGCAATGGCAGTCTTCTCAATAAATACCATGTTCACAAAGTTGAAGGTGGTTTTCCCTTTCATCATGTTCACAAAGTGTCTTATCTTCTCAATAAATTTAAGAATGAATCTCCTTAAAAAATTCACTTTTCTGAAGAAAGAGTGAACAACATTTTTACTTGTAGGTAAATTTAGCTCTTGAATGGATTTGACTCTGTTTGAGTCAATCTTTATACCTTCTTTAGACACAATGTGTCCAAGGAGTTTTCCCTCTGTCACTCCAAAAATAGACTTCTTAGGATTCAAGAAAATACCATTCTACCGATAATGCTCTATTACTTGTTTCAAGTGGCATACATGATCATATCGATGCTTTGAAAAGATAGTTAAATCATCAAGATATACCCCTATGAATTTGCCAATCTCATCTTTGAAATCCATATCCATAGCCCTCTGAAAGGTAGTGCCAGCATTTATTAATCCAAAAGGCATTCTTTTATATGAAAATGTACCCCAAGGCATGATGAATGCAGTCTTGTGTTGGTTAGCTTCAGCAACTTCAACTTGATTATAACTTGAGAAGCCATCCAGCATTGATAACATTTTTAATCCTATTATTGTTTGAAGTACTTGGTCCATGATTGGCAAAGTGTAATTGTCTTTTAGAGATGACTGATTCAGATTTCTGAAATCTACACAAATGCAAATTTTGCCATTTTTCTTCTTTACAGGTACTATGTTCACAATCCATGTAGAATTATGGATTGGAAAGATAATTCTAGAATTTAACATTTTTTGTATCTTAGACATAATAGTACCTAAATTTTTTGGATTGTATTATCTAGATTTCTACTTGTAGGGCATTGAGTCAGCCTTGAGAGGAATGTGATGGTAGATTTCATCAGGTCTGAGAGACTTCAGGTCTTCATACGAATATGCCAAGACATCAATGTATTGACGGAGCAAAGAGGTGAATTTGAATCTTTCTTTAGGTGTGCAACACTTACCAATGTTGACCATCTTGGGATTTTCTTTGTTGGTCAGATTTACTTGGTCAAATCCCTGAGATAAATTCAAATTTTTTTGTTGTTGTTTGATGAATATATCATGATTGTCAAATAGATTTTCAAAATAAACCAAGACTTTAGGAATTTTGTTTCCTTTCAATTGTAGGAATTCTTTATTTACATCTAAACCGAAATCATAAATAGATTCAGACTTCTGAGATTCATTGCCTTCAAAATATAGCTATTCAAAATTGACTTTTCATTCTAAGAAAGCAATGATATGATGATCATCATTGAATATTTGTCAATGATTAGCATTGTCAACAACACTTGGTCTATAGACCAGCTCAATGGTATACTTGTCTTCTTTAAAATCTGAATTTGGAAGTAAAAGAGTTCCTAAAATAACAAGTGCATCAGCTCTGTCATTAAACTCTCTAGGAATGGAAAAAATGTTGAAAGCATCAAAGATTTCAATTTGGTCCCAAAAAAAGTTACGGTAGTGGTCTAACTTCTCATTCTTCGTCTGATATAGATTTCTCACTTGACAAACCACTAATTCAGTGTCCCCTTTGGCGTGAAGAAACTTGATGCCTCTTTTTTGAGTAGCCTTCATGCCCAGCAACAATGATTCATATTCAACTATATTGTTAGTATTGCTAAATTGTAATTTATAAGATGAAGGAAACATATCTCTTTGAGGAGATACCAAGACAATCCCAACTCTTGAACTAGTAGAGGAACAACTACCATCAAATTCCAGAGTCTAAATCTTATTAGACACTGACTTTACTTCAGACTTTTCCTCATCAGAGATGGAGGGTCTTTCTTCATGATTAGTATATAAAAATTAATTACCCATACCTGCAAATTTAAAAAGGATTTGAGCTTCAGGAACTGACGTCTTGGTAACTACATACATTACTTCCTTTTCAGGAAGTAATCTTTTCATCATGCCTTGGACTGGGATCCTTGCCTCAAACAGATCCTTGTTTAGTTCTCCTCCCACGTCCTTGTAGAAATTTCATCCAAGCAAAATGCCATAAGATGTTGGGATGTCAGCCACTAAGATAGTCATTTTAATCCTCTTGTCTAGAAAGGCTGCGAATGCAAATTGGGCATCTTTGATTTTCCCCAGCAATGGTACTTGCTTGTTCTCCATGGAGAAACATCTCCCAAATGTCTTAGTCAGTGTGAGACTAAGAGACTCAGTGACTTTAGCAGGCATGACATTGTCAGATGCACTTGAGTCTATAATATAGTTACTCAGCTTGTGGCCATTGATTAACAGGGAAGCATAGAAGGGTTCTATTTTTTTAGGAGCAGCTGGAGGAGTAATGACCAAATTATTTGGAATAGGCATATTCATTAAAGAATCAAGAATTACTTTTTTAGCATTTTGTCTTGCAGGGATGATTTGATTTTTAACATATTGAACCAGCTTGTTTAGTTGATATGGAGTAGACTACAAGTATTCAAATTTAGACATCTATATTTTGTCTTTTTGACATGATCAATTATGTCAAATGGCTGAATCAAGCTAGGTACAGAGAAGGTACTTCAACATTCTTATTTTTAGAGGGATGGGAGGTGGACTGGTTTGCAAATTATAAGTAGAAGTGGAAGGCACAATAGACGTATTTACCTTTTGAGTGATTACCAGATCTTTTGGTTGAAAAGGAAGATTAGTTCCACGCTTGAAAATTGTGACTGTTGGTTGTGGTTGCTCTTCTATCTTCTCTTTATCAGCCTATTGGACTAATTGATTCTTAGACCTGGTAAACACTGCATATGATCCATTTGAAGCTTCTCCTTTGCTTTTGGGTTCATCCTGATAACTCAAGAAGCCAATGTGGGAGTTGCCAACTAATTTTTTTTGACTGTCTTCAATGATATCAACGTCATTTTCTTCATTTAATTCAAGTTGATAAGAGAATTTTGATTCTACTTCAACATATCCCATTGTAGAATTGATTGAAGGAGCTTCTAGGGCAAGTTTTCCTTATGGGGGAGGAAGGAGATTTTGTTGTCCTTGGTTTCTGGCAACATTGCCCTAATATGACTAATTTGGGAATGTCCTTCTGTATGTAGGAGTAGAAGAAATTCCTTGAGCCATTTGCTTTTTGAGGGCAAGGAGCTCATTTGCTAATTTTTGCACCATTGGATCTGTGGTGCTTGTAGATGCAAATTCAGAAGATGATGAAGCTCTTTTTTTATTTGGATCTCTTCTTTTTTTTTTTGCTAGGATGAGATCATCTTTTACTTTAGTGGCCAAAAGTTGAGCTGCAGTGAGATCTATTTGACCAGCACGTCTCAAGAGGAAACTGACCTTAGGTAGCTGAGAATTAATGAAAAAGCATTTGAGATTCTCAACTGTAGGTCAAGCAATTACAGGGATTTTGTTTCTCAATTTGTCAAATTTAGCTAGGAAGTCTCTCATAGGCTCATGAGGCTCTTTTTTCATCTATGTAAGTTGAGCCAAAAGTGTATGTGCATCTTCTATAGTTTTGAATCTGGCTTCAAACTTATCTTTAAGAGTATTCCAATCAGTCACAGACTGAGCTTGTAGATGGTAAAACCAATCTGTAGCAGCACCTTATAATGTTTCAACAAAAAGTCTAACTGCTACATCTTCAAATTCTAGTCTGATTACTCCATAAGCTATACTGAATGTTGTAATGTGTTCATCAGGATGAACTTTCCCATCACCATAAAATTTAGGGAAATTATTCCTAGAACTACGTAGAAGCTTATGTAGAGGAGAAGTAAGATTGAGAGGACAAAAAGCATTACCCCAGGGGCCTTGAACTACCATTACAGGATTCTAAAAAGGAGGGATAACAAATCTTAAAAGGGTAATTATAGGCACAACTTTATCAATAGTAGAATTAGATACTTCATCTAGTAATGGAGACCTGGCTTTAGTAGGAGGGAAGCTCTTGGTTCATTGGAGACAAGATAGTGAAGGAAACAGATCAAAATCTCTTTGTTATACCAACTCGAACACAAGATCAATGATATCATTAGCCTTTTGGCTTCGTGTATACCTTGATTCTGCCAGATTATAAAACAAAAATGGAAAAGAATTGACCTTGCTTGAGCTAAAGTTTGAGGCTTTAAACTGTGCATTTTTTCTTGATTGGTGTGGAGGTGAATGGAATGGATAGACTATAAATGGATAATGGGTATATCCCGAATAGAGTCACCAAAAATTGTTGGTTGATTATTTTGCGTATCAGCGTACTAGTAAATAAAATAGGTCTGATCAGCCAAAGTAGGAAGATTAGTCATCTAAATGTGTAAGTTTATCACATCAAAAGGAGACTGCTCTCTCCTCTCATAAAGGGGAGGTTCCCTGTGGATATGATTTATATATGTATAAACAAAAAATATTACTCAAGGATAGGATGAGCCATCCAACTCTCTTTCTTTAGAGATGATATGTCAAAAACAAAGCAAAAACTCAAGGGAATGATAGATAGCGTTCCTCTTCTTTCAGAAAAACTATTTAGCCAGGCACAAAAATACTCTTGAAAATAAAACTAGAATGTAACTAAAGGTATGGTAACTAGAAAATCGAGACATGGCACAAAGTCTGCACCTGAAATGCTCAAGAGTAATATACAAAGGAAGATGAGGGCACAAAGTCCTCTCAAAGTCCTTTACACAACAATAAAAAGAAAATACACTGAAGGCAGCTATGGGGGCACAAAGTCTCTCCATAGTTGATTCTTCAGGACACCTTCCCAACTAATTTTACTAATCGTGCTTGTTACATCAGAAGAATAGAAAATAAATCAAGGAAACAGACATAAGAATAGTTTCGTCAACCACAAAGATATCACAACACAGAGTTTGAAAAAGTCCCTTGATTTCTTATTCTAGTAATAATATATGATCAACAGACTGAGCACAAAGTCTCAATGATGCCTCTCAATTTGGGTAGAGTTTTGTTCAGATTGTCAAAAAAGAGATCCTTATTACAATGAAATAAATTCCCTTATATAGCCATTTGAAGAAGGACTCAAGAACAGTAATACATCATGATGCATTGGGAACTATTAGGAAGATAGGCTATAACTTTGGGGCATTTTACCCATTTGATCTTATCAATGTAGATAAACAAGTCATGTAATTGAAAGATTACAACTTTCAATGTCCACCTGGCGGTCTGATCTTGTCTTCATTGCTCCTCCTTGGTATTATGAATCAGGTCCTAGATTCAGCCATTGTTCTATCTATCCTCACTTTTAGCTAGTTTTGGTCTTGAATTTTGGGAATGCATTCGATTCTATAAATTCAAAGGATCAAAGGCTATTTCACTATCTTTAAAATTGACGTTTACATGCCCGTCAATGTGCTCTCAACGGCTAGTTCATTATCCTAAATTTGATGTCTTTGGGGGTGTCAACCCTTGGTCTTCTTTTGACTTTTGGCTTTGCCCTTCTAGATTGGACTTGCCCTTTCAGGCCTTGAGAAATGCCCTATGTCGAGTCAGAATAGCCTTTTACTTTGGCCACCGAGAGTCCCCTATAAGGGAACCTACCCTTCGAGGTCCTTTGACAGCGCTTTGCCTTGGCATTTCCCATAGATAAATCCCTGAGCTAAAGCTTCCCGTGAACTATCCTTTGGCCAAATTATTGGGTGTTCTCTCCCATGGGTAATTTCTACAGACATTTGTCCCATGGAAAATTATCGCAGACAATTTGCCCGAGGAAAATTCTTGTGAAGTCTTTGACTAGTCTTCGGATCTTTTGAGCCCGTAGCCACTTAGAATTCTTTCAGACTTTTTGTCTGAAGGAATTCCTTCAGACAAAAGTCTAAAAGAGTTAAGTGTTAAGACAGTTTTCAAATGCCTTAAACAAATCTAAAAGAATTACCTTTTAGCTTCCTTGAAAAATGACCCTTCGGAAGGGTGCTTTTATTGATTAAGTGTCCTCTGCAAGGGCACTTGTCCTTTAAGAAGTTTCTTTTTGCATTGAAGCACCCCTTTGAACTTTGACATTGAACAAATCAGTTGAACAAAAAATGGTTCAAGCAGATGGTTCAATGAATTAAACAAGCCGATGAACTAAACATTGAAACAAACATAATGAACTTAGCTTTGAACCAACCAAAAATTTGACATTGAACCAATCGATTGAACCAAGGCTTTGAACCAATCCATTGAACCAGTTCAATGGTTCAACAAAGCACACCGAGCCCCTTTGAAGCAAAGACTGATGAACCAACTAAATAAACCATTGGCTTAAATGAACTTGTTCATTGAATCAAGATGTTGAAGCAAATTTTGGTTCAACAGTTCAAACAAAGCTTTAAAAAATGTCCTTGAACCTACTATTGAACCTATAGATGTTGAACCAAGGGATGAATTGAAAGAATGAACCAACTGAGTGAACTATCTAGTTGAACCAAAAGACACTGAGTGAAATAAAGTGTTGAAATGTTTGGTTGAACCAAGCCATTGAATTGTTCCTTTGGTTGAACCCGCCTTTCAACTTTGAACCCATTGAACCTTTGAACCAAAGTGGTTCAATGGTTCAACGATTCAATGGTTCAAGCCACCTTGAATGTCTTGAAGGTGATGAACCAATTGAAGTGATTAAACATTGAACCTTGGTGAAGCGCTTAACTCTTGCCAAAGATGAACTTGTTGAACCCATTGAACCTTTGAACCAAAGTGGTTCAATGGTTCAATGATTCAATGGTTCAAGTTTCTTTTTGCACTCAGATGCTTGCTGATGAAGACTTTCAACTGAACCAAAGCTCTAAACCAATTCTAGAAAATGACTAAGTGTTGAAAACAATCTTTTGACTGATACCACCTGCAGAAGCCTTTGAACCTATATAAATGAACCTGCCTGTAGAATCTGAAGATACAAAGTCCATAGAAATCAACATGTAAAATCCATTGAACTTGACTTGCAAAGTTTGTATATTTTTTGAGAAGCTTTGAAAATGAGGAATCTGAATGTCTAAGACAATTTTTTGAGAATGGAAGATATAATTTTGGTCTATAGGACCAAAATAATTAAAATGTTGTCCCAAAAATGACTACTACTTTTGGGAGACAACAAAATATATAATGTCCTACTTTAGGAAGGGAAACACCACTAGGATAGTTTTTAACTTCAGGATAGGAAGCTCCAATAGGCATTATGGTCAATATGGAATTTGAATCAAATAAATCTAAGTTAGAAAACTCATCAAGAAGGCTATAATGGGATGTTGTGTCACTGCTAGGAGTCTCATTACTAATCACTTCAGAAGATTCACTATCAAATATCATGAGGTCATCCTCTGGTGGTTTAAATCTGAGACCATGATTCCAATTGACAATTCTAGCTGATAAGGGTTAAAAAATTCCTTACACCTATGGGAGAAGGTCTTTCCATATATAGTAAAGATGATTCATTATCCTATTAGGGATAGGATACTTTGGATTCTAAAAATAATCAGCAAGGCCTTCAGAACATAACCAATCTCCCTCGGTAAAATCCTATCAATATTTCTTTAGTGAAATTATAGGCACAAAAACCATAGGAGGTTTTGGTTGCTTCTTCTTTGGTTTCCAAATATAATTAGGTCTGTTAAGAGATTGGAAATTTTTAGGATTACCAAATGTTTTAGGTGATTTTGGTAATTTTGTAATATGGAAGACGTCCTTCAGATGGTACATAGAAATCCCTACATCTTTAATAATAACCTTTTTGGCCAAAGCTGTAGGAAATGGATCAGACAAAGTGGAGGATAGATCACCAAGGTCTATATAATTAGATGGAGATGGATGAGAAATGATGGCATTATTCTTATTTGTAATGAATTTAGAACCTAGGCAATAATTATAATTATGAAACTCTACTTTAAGATGTTTGTAGTATTGATATTGATATGGGAATAGTAACCTTGATCCCATCATGGGGAAACTTAAGGCATTGATGAAGAGTAGATGGAATTGCCTATAATTCATGGATTTAAGGACAACCAAGAAGTATGTTATAAGGAAGCTCAATATCCACAATATGGAATAATGTGTGATGAGAAATAGACCCAACCATGACTGGAAACCAAATTGTACTTGATGACTCCCTCTTGGCATTTTTATAATCCTTGATTGTAATAGTTTCTAGCTGAATGTCTTTATCCATGTAGCCCAATCATCATACCAATTTAAGAGATATGATGTTTATCCCTAAACCATTATCTATAAGAACCTACTTGATCTTGTAATATATAACAATTATCTCAATATATAGTATGTTATTATGGTTTGGGCAGAGGGTGCACATGTCCTTTTGATCAAATGCGATTTTCCAAAATGAAGACAAATGTCCAACTAGGTTCTAAAATAGATCAAGGCTTATATCATTAGGCACAATAGAATTTTCTAAATGTTTATTGAGGATGGTTCTATAGACATTAGATGTTTGAAAGAGTTATAATACAAAAATTTGTGTAGGTCTTTTATCTAATTGATCTGTTATACTATAAGTCTTTTGAACTGTGGATTGAAATAGTTTAGTCTTTGTTGGGATAGTACTCAAATTTGGAACTATTGGCATAATGTTCTCATTGTGTTTTATGGAAAAAGTGGGTGAAGGTCCCTAGATGGTAACTCATAGACTTCTAGTTGCAATTGCACAACCTAGAGGTGGAAAGGAGTTATTATAATTAGAAGAGGGAGGAAAAGGGCCTTGAATGGTGACTCAGAAGTGACTAACTATATTGTGACAATTTTGGGTCAATGAGGATCCTTTTTAATTAGAAGAAAGGTGATATTGTTTAGGCTTACTAGCCTATGTAAACAGAGTAGCAACATGATGATGCAAACTTGACTTGGTATTATGAAGGGGAGAGGGTGCTAACCATATGTTGATGGGTACCATGTTATGAGGAACATAAGATTGTCCATGTGGTTTTATAGTAATAGTGGAATTTGGGTTGCATAAATGTGTCCCGCAATATTATTATAGTTGTAAGGTACATTGTTATAAGCCATATTATTAGTGTGGTTATTATGAACTTGATTATGCTCATTATGATTCTGACCTTGTTATTGGTTATGATTCTCCCTTTGCCCTTGATTATGACCATTTTTATTATTTCTTGGTGGTGGTGGATCATGTCAAGGAAAGGGGTCTTTGTAGATTCCCATATCCTGATTTGTGTCCTGATTAGGGACCAAATTAATTTCTAGTTCACCACTTTGAATAAAGTCCTTAATAATATGTCATAATTGAACATAATGATATAAACCATGACCAACAACATGATCAAAGTTACACCATTCATTCTCTTTGTACCAATTTGGTTTTGGCTAATCTTTAAGAAATGGCCTTGATACTGGCCATATAATTAAATTAGTTGCAATGAGCTTTTGCAACACTATTTCAACTGATTCTCCTAAATTGTTAAAGAATATAAAATTATTATGAAATGTCCTTCATGAAAGTTTTCTATGCAAAGTAGGTAATGGATTTATGGGAGTTAATTTTGCATTTGAAGGATGCATAGCCTATACCATTCGTACATGTCTTGTTTCAATCACCCCATTTCCAACCATGTCAAATTAAACACTTTGTCCTTAGGAAAAAATATTAACAAGGCCCATAACAATAAAAGCCTTCTCAATCTTCACTCTGTCAATAATTTATTCAAATGAGTTAGCACAAGCTAACTGTAGATTATGCACAACTTCAAGATGCAAATTATGTGTAAAAATATCAGCTAACTATTTCTCTAGTAAATTGTGTTGAAAGCATCTTCCCAATTCTCTCCACGTTTGTAGATATGTAATAAAAATTTGAAAATCATGTTATTTGGATTTACATAAGTCAACAATGATTAATTCATGTTCTATGTTATATGAGAAATGGTTCAAGAATTTTTCTTATAAGTCAATCTAATCCACAACTGATCCATTGGGTAGTTTAAGTAGCTAATCAAGAGTTTGTCCCATTAAACTTCATGAAAATAGTCATAGTAAATACTTGTTACTATAAGTAACTTCTTAACACAAGATAAAGAATGACTGTATGTGCTCATGTGGATCTCCTTTTCCTTTGTATTTGTAAAATTTGGGTGCCTCAAAATGAAGTGCAAAGGGTTTTTGGAGAATAGATAAATAAAATGGATATGGGCATATCCAATTGAATTTGTAATTTTTGACTCTATTATTTGTCTCCAATCTTTGAAAAATTTCCTTCATAGAATTCTATTCTTGCATGTTTGGTGCATTTTTGGATTGGATAAGATGTTGTTGGGGTGGAATGTTCCCCAAGTTTTATTGCTATTGGGGTGGAATGTGCCCTTGGTTTTGTTGCTTTTGGGGTGGAATGTGCCCCTAGTTTCTTTTGGATCTAGAGGAAGCCTATACCTTTTTATTCATCACTTGAATCTAATTTTTCCCTTCAGTTGAGAACATAGGCCATTGATTCTTAGATTGTAAAACATTCCCTAAATTTGGCTATTTCACACTTCATTGATTTTGGAAATTTCTATGTTTATTTACCAATTTTTGGGTTGGTTAAAAAGAACTAGCAAAATTGCCTTGAGGGATTTCCTAAATTTGAACTGAATGTTCAGGTTTCTATGTTTGTAAAGTAACACGAGGTTCTTGATGATTGAAAAATGTATGTTCTATGTTAAATGAAACATTTGGTAAGGTCTCTTGTTAATTTAACTGTTCATTTATATTACCTTGATCCACTATGGTAATGTCCTTATCCAATATTTTTTGCATACTTTCAACCACATTTTGTTTGTTTTTTCAAAGCATTATTATGAATTGAAGTGGTAGCTAGGGAGTCAGTTAAGTCTGTGATAAGTTGATCTGCATATCATTGACTTATTATCTTAATCTTAGCTAGAAGATCTAGATTTGTGGGTTTTGACTATGTTTGTATTTCATTTCCTTTGTTAGAGGAAGAAGGTATGTCTATTTTTGCAAAAGTTTTCTCTTTCCATCATTGTTATTCTTCTCTAACTAAGCTATGCAAATTTTCTATTGGAAAGTCAAAAGTTAGTCTACCACCTAATTCTATCAATCTAAGAAGGGCTTCATCTTGAAATCCTTGGGGTTGATATTCATTGTAGTCATCTTTGGATCTTACTATTGTTGGGATATCATAAAAAATAATGGGGTTGTCTTGATCATCATAAAGTTTCTCATCTTCATAACTGAGGCCATAAGAGGCTCCACTATGAGTGAACCTTTGAGTCATGTTTAAAATAATTATCATGTGTGTTTGACTAAATTTGGACCAATGCTTGGAAACCCAACAAAGTATGTTTTGGCTCTCTTTTAAACAAATAACCAAGGTACCAATGAAACTATAAGGGAGGGTGGTTTGAAACCACACATATTTTTTATAAAAATTGGTTCACAAGTTTACTCAAGATTTTGAAAAGTTGAAATCATATAGATCAGAAGAGAGTAAGGTAACTCAAAGACCCAAGGTGAAAACTAATACACCAAAGCCTAGATATTTCTGTTACACCTGCACTATAAAAGCTAGCTTCAAATTTGACAAGTTAACCCTAGAATTTTAGGAGAAATCTCTCTATATTATGAATAAGACAAAATGGACTAAACAACTCAAGATGTATAAACATATGCAAATCACATATATAAAACTAGGACCAAATAGGTAGCACAACATGACCACATGATTCTAGTAGGATAAAATTTGTTTTATGACTTAAAGTTTGAGTGATACATAAGATGACATGATTCCTCCAAGATGATATGTGATTATGAATATTAATAAATGACCTTTAATCCAAATGAAAAATTGAACCCAAGTTAAAATAAGCTTAATGCATAAATGGTGAACCCACTTTGACACACCAACCCTTAAAACTCAAAAATATTCCATTTCAAATGTGGATTATAAATGAATGATTTAAATAAATTGGGTAAAATATCTAGACTCAATTGTGTATCATGACTACACCAAAGTGGATAACATGACACAAATTTTTTGATAATAATTTGAACGAGGAAAAGATGAATTTTCCATTTGGATAGCATAACACCTCCCTTGCTCAAAAAAATTAAGGACAGTGTGTTGGTTAAGTTCATTGAGTTAACAAGTAGTTTTAGATACAAATCAAGACCAAGTAAGCTAAAAAACAAATGTATTAAGTCTAAACTCACAAGGTATGGCAAGGTGGGGTCTACTAAACTAGCAAGGTTTCTATAGTTCTAAGGGAATCAATTACACAATGAATTTCACTTCAAATGATGCAAAATAAAATCACATAAATTAGGTGACCACAACATTGGGTAGTTTTAAAAAGGTCTAGTCCTTTTTACAACCACTACATCCTACTGTTCACTCAATGTAGTGTGATGTCCAAATGTAGATACATCCCATGTGAAACTCCAAAGGAGTCAAATGAATAAAATTTTAGGAGGTGAAAACCTAAGTCAAAGCTTTCATAAAGAACTCATAGAAGATATTGACATCCCCCTCGCAAGCCATGTTTACATGAAAATAAATAAAATATAAAATAGAAAGACTTTAGGGTCATTTTCAAGATCACCGAAACTTTGGTGAGCTTTTTGGGAACACTTTAGGTAACATTATTTCTAAGCCTTGGACTAGGCTATTTGAAATAAGAATGGCACTTTTGATTCCATGGGTTCCCTAAAGAGGATAAATGGAAGACCATACATGAAATATTCTGCTTTTTGCCAAACAAAACTGAAGTAAAATATTATTGCAAATAAGAATTGACAAGTGTCTTCCATTTTAAGCCCAAATGAAAGATTTGGTTGTGTTCATATGACCCCTTAGTCTTAGTTTCAAACATTGAAAATGTTCACCAAAAACATCTAAATTCTTTGTTAAACACCAAAACAAGGTTCCTAATTGATTTTTAAGCATGCAAGAGGTGATCTAAAACATGTTTGTAGCAAATGTCAAGTTTGACCCTACAGTAAAAATGTCAGCATATTCTTTAGCTTTGAAGCTCTTTTTGGTTTGAAATAATGAGCTTTGGAAAAATAGATCTTGCATCTATGTTTTGGGAAAAAACACAGTGATCAACATTTGTTATATACAACTGATGATGGTTACTTTAGCTACCTGATGGCAGTTATCTAACCAACATTTGTTATACTAATATGACCATCACGATAGGTATCTAATGGATTTTAATTTTTCTAACTGACGTCGGTTAATCTATACATCTGATGTCAGTCTTACTTGCCGACATTGGTTACAGTGTAAACTTATGGCAAACAAAAATGACAAAATAAAAATAGAAAATCAATTTTCAAGAGTTTTAAGGGTCCAAATGAATGCTTTAAAGTTGTGAAATGATCTTATTTAGTTGTGAGATGCGTTTAGTCCCACTGGGCATGCCAATATTTAGAGAGGATTACAAATAAAGTTAGTGAAACATTAGTCAATAAATAATGAAACATGCATAAAGAACTAACTAACCAAGCCTATATATTCCTATGGGAATTACAAAGGATAGAAAGAAACAAATGAAAGAAAGAAACATCATATTACCTTCCCAAATGGATTCACCATACACATGTGGCTCAAAATCTTGTTCTCCCTTGATCAAACATTGTTGCCTTTATCAAAAATGGTAGTAAGCTCCTCCAATGCCTCGAGAACACTCCATCAAACCTAGGCTCATGATTCCAAATCACTAAACTAGCCTATGAATGAATCTTTCAAACAAAATTAATGATAAAATGCAAAGTCTTGTGGAAATAATTTAACATTATAACTTTGAAATATTCAATCTTAAAATTCATGTCCATGGCTTTTCTATTTATAGATTTTTGAGATTGGTCAGGATCAACCATGATCATCCATCTAAAGATTGACATGTGTGGCCATGAATAATCCTAATATTTATAATTAAATCCATAATTATCTTCATCATGACCTTGGAACAAGGGGCATTGAAGAGGCATGGGAGGCATTAACTAGGCATGGGTGACCCATAATCCTGATATTTGTGGCATTTATGGCCTAGGGATGCCTACCCAAAAAATGATGTCACCTGATGATGCAGTTAATAGGAATCAATTTTCAAAAAAAAATATTCAACAACTCTCATGGAAAATCCACTTAAGATATTGAATTGGATTAATTATCCTTAAACAAGGTTAATCAACAATTGTGTAACTATTTGAAAATTGGCCCTCAATTAATCAAAATGGTCATAAATTCATACTATTGAGTTGTAATTTGACTCAAAAAGGATTATAAGCTGACGTTAGATGAACCTAAACTATGTTTCCTTTTAAGATGTTTTTAACACAAAATAACAAAGGTATGTCAAACTGAGAAAAGAGTGATTGAGAGCACAGAAGGTGAAATTATCATTTTGACTCAAAATGAATTGATCAAAGTTAGCTGGTCAATAAATTGTATTTCCCCATTTAGGGATACTATGACCTAAATTGGCACTTATAAATGACAAGTTCAAACTATTTATCATGTTTTATGGATTTTGACCTAAAATGTGCGTTTGAGTGCAATTCGAGTAAGATTGAAAATTTCAACACAAATGGTGTTAGGAATTGGATGTCTACCATAAAAAGAATGGAGGCTTCATTAGATACTGCTACAAGTTATCAAAGGACTTTTGACATTGTATGTTCTAGTCAAATTGAGCTCCCTTGTTTAAGATATAGGTGAAGGGGTGACCTTTATCTTCCAATCGTGATATGAACCAATGGATGGCCTAGAGTGTCCCTTGAAGGTTTCTTAAATTTGTTTCAAATTCTTATGGGTGGCATCTCAATAATAGGTTTTACCTTAGAAGGGTCTAATTCAATGCCTCACCTGGAAACTATGAACCCCAAGATTTTTATTGAGGTGACTCTAAATAAACATTTCTTAGGGTTCAACCTAACTTCATATTCCTGGAGCCTTTCAAAAATGATTCCTAAGACTATTACAGTTTTGACCAAAGCTGAGACATTCTTAGTATATCATCCATAAAATATTCTATAATTTTGTGCATCATATCATTAAATATAACCATCATGGCCCTCTAATAATTGGACCCCAAATTTTTCAGACCAAGGGCATCTCTTTATAGTAGAATGTCCCCCATGGAGTTATAAAACTAGTTTTGTGCTGATCTTCAAGAGATTTTAATTTGATTATAACCAATGAAACTATCCATGAGGGAAAGCATTTTGTAACCCATCAAAGAATCTATGATCATGTAAATATTAGGTAGATAAAAGTCATCATTAGGACATGCCTTATTTATGTCATTAAATTTGATACAAATTTTAATTTCTTCTTATGTTTTAGTGACATAGACAATATTAGATATCCATTTAGAATAGTTAATTAGTTAGATGAACACTTAGTCCAAGAATTTTTGTAGTTGTTCCTTGACCCAAAGTTCCACCTTGTGGTGCATTTTTTTGAGTTTATGTTTAATGGGTTTTGCATTCAGATGAACTACAAAGTAATATACCACCAAGTTAGGATCTAGTCTAGGCATGTCAAAATGTCTCCATAAAAAAACATCTATATATTATTTAAGAAACTCAGTGACGATTTACTACTCTTTATATGTAATAATTTCCCCTAATTTAATGACTCTAGGATTTTCATCTATTCTAATATTTACTTTTATGACCTCCTCAATGAGATAATCTGACTGATCCTAAAGGTAGTTTAGGGGTTGTGGCAATTTTCCTTTAGAAGCAAATTCTTTTGGGATCTCTATATCTAATTTTTGATAAAGCTATTTTTCATCAAGAATTGGATAAATTTATTCCATATTTGTATAAGAATCATTTCCTTCATATTCTTCCTCTTCTATTTGATTTAGTAACACTTGTTATTCTCCAAAATATGTGGATTCATTTAAATTGATAGAGAATCCTTTATTATGGTCTCCTGATGGCATAAAGTCTCTAGCTCCTAGATATTCAATTATAGCTTCATCATTCTGGAAGTCATAAAAATATGTCTCACTCTTCTAATCCTAGTTTACGAGTGTGTGGTAGTGGAGGGAGATATTGATGGCAACAATATCATTGCCAGAGAATAGGTTTAGGGTAACCAAGTCTTCATAGGGACTATAGACTCTTTAATTTTTTACTAGAAATAAACTCTTCAAGAACCAAATAAGTATCCGTAATGATATTTTTTAATTCAATACCTAGTGGTTTTTACCCTAGGCCAAGATGTTTTTGATGCTCCTAAACCCAGATAAGATCTATACTGTCCTGTTCATCTCTACCTATTCATTTTCACCTATAGTTCATATTTTGAAGCATATTTTAAAGATGGGTATATATATTCTTATGAAATTATAGGTCCTCTTATTTAGGAATGAGACACAAATCATCAAGTTCATCAAAATATTCACCTACTAGCATCAATACACTTGTGAAGGCCATGGACCCAAATTTAGAAATAACAAGTTTCTTTTGCCTCATAATAGGGTATCCAAAGCTGTATGGGGATAGTGGTAGGTTTCTGACATAAAGAGTTTTATATTTATACTTTCTACAAAGTTTGGAAGTAATTTTAAGGTAGTAATATTTGGGGATTTAGATGAAATAAGTAATAGATCATCAAGGTGAATATATTTCATAGTTTGGGTTTGTAAGAGAAACTAGATTAGATTGTTCTATTTGGTAGCTATGAAAGTGTTCAATTTTTCCTAGAATTATTACCTCTATTCTAAAATTTGGGAATTTTAGCCATTGATGGAGGGTAGAGGGAACTACTCTCATCTCGTGGATCCAAGGGCATTTAAAAATTAGATTATATAGAAGATCAACATAAAATGCATGAATTAGGGTTTAGTGGACTATAGGCCCCATATCTATAGGTAGATATATTGTGTTTCCAGATGGCCTCTCGTTATCATCATATGGTTTAATCATTATCTATGTGGGCTCTAATGAAAATTTTGAGTACCCAAACTTATTGACAAAGTCAATATTGCATAAGTTCAAGGCTAATTGTTTATCTATAAGTGCCCATGGAATATTGTGACTAGATATAGAAATCCTAGTGAATAATGGATTATTATGGTGAAGGCCTATAGCTGGCATATACTAGGCACTAAAGATAATTTATTTGGAAGGGGATAAGTGACCCACAAAGGTTTAAAATTGATATGTGTCAATATCCTCGGTGACTTTTAGGTCATTATAGACTTTATTCGGTATCCCCTTATGCATAAATGATGTCTTGAAAAGGTCAGTAAGAGAGATTTGGGCCATATTTTTCTCAACTTTCTAGATTATATCAAATGGTTTATTGAAATATCTAAATACTTTATTGGGGATAGTGACTTTTTGAGCTATGGAGTTTGATGGGTCTTTTGTAGGTGTCGTAAGAACAACATTCTTTCCACATCATGTAGTAAGTACACATTAAGTTGTTTGCCTACTAATTTTAAAGATGGTGGATGGTAGATGCATGGGCTATTAAAGGACTCAATTTTTTATAATGTTAATATAGTGGTATGGAATGGAATCATAGTTAGTTCTATTGTAATTGGAGGCTTGACCATGATATTTTAGTCATTTATTTTGCTTTTGATCATGCTTAGGTAATGGGTCCTACTAAATACCTAGCTGTTGATTATTTGTTTGACCTATTGAGCTCTCCCCTTTGACATCTATGTGTTAGTTTTCTCTAAAATATTAGATGATGTGTTGTAATTGCATGCATTTATTTGTATCATGTCCATTGACTCTATGATATTGTATAAATTCATCTTCATGATATGAATTTGGTTGTGGCTTGCTATCATCTAATGGTCAAATTTTAGGGAGAGTAATCATATTAGCAACATTTAATTATTGTAGGACCAATTCTATAGGTACACCAAGACTAGTTAGAGGTCTCTTTTACATTTTGATGTTTAATAGTAGGGGGAGTTTTTTTCATTGTTTTTACATGTTTTAAATCCATGACATCATCCCCTACAACATTTTTATTCTTGTTGAATACCTTAGGCTTACCCAAAAAAGTATTGTCTTGGTTTTAAATTTATTTATTTGTGGTATGTAATTTAATTTTCCCCTTCTTAATGAGGAATTTTTAATTTTTAATCCCCTTTCTATATAATTTAATTGAAAGACTTGACACATTGTAGTTTCAATTTGTATTTTAATTCAGCATTGAGATTGTCAAAAAATATTTTGGCTAGCTCGTTTTCAGGGATCATGCAACATAATCAATTATATAGGCTTCTCCACTATTGTAATAATGATACTAATCTCTCCCCATTTCTATACTTATTATTATAAAGGTTTATAATGAATATGTCAAGTTCAATGTTGAAGGATAAGTGGTGCATGAATTTATCTATTAGATCTCTAAAATTAGATATAGACCCTTTAGGTACATCCATAAAAAAATTTAGTATGGGTATTTTGAAACTTTTTCTGAAGAGTTGAAGGAGGTAAGCATCATGATATGAAACCTCATAACATGCCACATAGAATTAGTTCATTTAGTCACATGGATCCCCTTTCTCTTTATATTTTTTAAATTTCAAAATGTCTAAATGTTTCACGAAGGGTAATTTCATGATACTCATATCCAATGGAGATGTAAAAAAGCTTGTATATTTGTATCTCAATTCTTGTATGCAAGGATCAATATGTTTATGAGTATCTTTCACTATCCTCCACTATTGGGAGAATAAAGGGTCCAATAAAGGGTTACAGGTTTGTGTTTGGCTTGTTCTTGGTCTTGATGAATAGATATTGGAGTTTTTAGAGATCTATCTTGGTGAAGTGGTTTTTTAGTTTTTAGCACAAAATTGGGAGGCAATGTAATACATTTTCTAAGTCAATTGGTCTAGATAACTCTCCAATTAATATATCCTTTTATTATCCTCAACACAATTATTTTATCAAGGTTATTTTTCTTCTTCCAATTCTTATTCATGATCTATAAGGTCAGGTTCCTCTTATTCTTGATGAAAATTATCTTGACGGAGTGGAGTATGAGGTCTCATTGATGGGAAAATGAGATGTTGTAAGAGGCTTTGATAAAACATAGGGGTAATGTACCACCAATTCTAATTACTTGGGTAAGAATTTGATCATGATTCTCATAAATATATTGGCCAAATTGTGCCCTAACTTCATCAATACTGAAAAAATCATTTATAAACTAGTATTCCTCTCTAAGGGAATCCATGTCACTATGTGTTTCCTTTTTATCCTAATTTCATTCACCTAGATTCCAAAAGATGTTGTTTTCTTGATTATATCCTTGTCCCATTCTTAAGATTTGGGAACAGGATCTAAGAGGCATGGTGGATGGTAAAGGTGACATGAGAGTAGTGATTAAGTATCATTATGATATAATATGACAAAATAGAATATTAATGTGGATACTAATATTGTCCCAAGACTAAAATAATTTAAGAGAGGTGTTTAGATGTGACTTATATTATTATTTGAGGATGTAAAGGTTAGAGTGACCAAATACTACCAAAGTAACAAAACTATAAGGGTGAAATATAGCAAAGAGGATGAGAAGACCATATGGACTTCACACTATCAATATGATGATTTAGATGGGTGCTACATATGAATAGGAAATATGGTAAGATGATGGGTTCTAGACAAAACCTAACAAGGTTTGAAACTTTGACAACGTTTGATAGATAATGATGAGTAACCACTAATGTTTTAATTCTAAGAAAAAGTTTAATACCCAAAAGGTGTGGATGGTGATATCAAAATTAAATAGTTTGGTTTGGTTGAAATATGGGGTAGGTCCTAAGTTTTCACTAGCTGGTTTTGGTAATAAAAGGGGTAGGTTGACTTGGTTAACAAAAAATATAGGCCTTAACACAACACACACAATCACAAGCCCTATTATTATTCAAATAAAAGGGTGTGTAACTTGATACCTATACCATCCAATGGCTTTGTAGGTGAGGCTATAGGATGGTGATCTATTACAGAATATATTAAACCCGCTCGACCCTATCTACACTTGATGGTCACTTAGGAGCTGATATCAATTCTAGCAATAGAATGCCTATTAGGATTTATGGTCCTATTTTAGATTTTATACACACATAGTAGTAGGTCAATGCTTTATATATGCTAGGTATGATGGGGACCAAATATGTGTAGGATGATGTCTAACTAATTTATGTATTAGAGCCAAAATTCATGTCACTCTTAAAAACCCTTTATGTGGAATTTTTATTTAGTGCCTAATGATATTTTTCCTAATATTTATACTCCATTGGAATATAGAGTGTGGTCTAATTCATGGTGATGAAAATCATAACATAAACCCCTAAAAATTAATGATAAGTGCATGGATGTCACTTTTAAAGTCATGTTGTACCCTAGAAATAAAAATGAGGATGGTTTATTGATGGTTTTTGGTCCTCCAAGAATCATTATAAGGATGTGAGAAGAGCATACACCACTGTATCACTTGGGGGAAACTCAGGAAAGAAAATATTCCTTAACCTAATTGATTTAGTGTGTTGACAAGTAAACATAAGAAAATAAAAATAAAATAATTGTTTAGCAAAGTTTGGGACTAATTAACCTGTAAAACAAATGATTAGTAATTTGATCAATTCAACCTCGAATGGATTGTATTGTCAAGTGCATAGGTTATTATTTTTTACCTTTTACCAGTTTTTACTATGTAATTTGAGGTGTGACCTAAAAAATAGTGTTAGTAGTATGATGATTTCAATAGGATACCTTTAAAAAGTAATGAATAGATGGACTATTTTTTATAATATAGACTAATTTCATTATTCAATATACTCAATCTTAAAACCTCACTATATGATATCCAAGACTAGATGAAGACTATTTAATATGCATAAATTTTAGATTTATTTTTATAAATTAAGCATATTTATTTCAAACTATGATCAAAACATTGTAAAATAAATAAGACTTATTCAAATGATAATTGTATCTTGGTGATGATCAATAGGTTTGATAAAATTGCATATATTTGATCAAACATTTATTATGGCATGACCGAATGTTATAAAAGACTATCGGTGATCAAAAGGTATGGCACTCTGGTCATGGATTATGGTGTCAATATAATATCAATAGGTCTGATCAATACCTATATCAGTATCATATAAATCAAACACTATTAATATTTAAACTAGATATAACAAGAAAGACAAGATACAATGATTTAAGGTTGAAACCTTGACATCATTACTTGTCTAAAAATCCCAAATTATGACAATGTCACTTTACATGACCAAAATGCCAATTATTTTGCTTTACATGATAAGTGTTTAGTCAAGAAGTTGAATTAAGATGTTTCAATGCAAAATTACAACTTTATAATCATAAAATGATAGGTTTTTGTGTAGATTAGTTACCTTTACCAACACATGGGTCACTAGATAACACAACCACCTAACATGCATATTGTTTATCAAAATGTCTCAAATAAAGTGGATGCATGGGCTATATTACCATTATCAAAATATGTAAATTAGACTTTTTTAAATGTATTTATTAGTGCCTTGGTATACCTTTATGTGAAATGTAAAATACATAGCCTATAGACCAGTTTAAAAAATGACGTAATGGCTAGTAGACTATTTTGATAGAATACCTTGAAGGCGATGAACTATTTGACAAAACACCTCCAAGAAATAGGGTTTTTTGAGACATGATGGAAGGTGTCTAATATTTTATGGTTCACCTATTGGATAACATATATTTATCTCATGCCAAATAGTGGTATTTAGAATTGGTTAGGGTCACCTGTCAAATCACAATAAAAGTAGATCTATTGTGATAAATTGTTGCAAGATAGTCATACAGTCTATGGAATCCTATATAGGGGGCATAAAATATTTGATAAAATACCTCAAAGAAAGGAGATCTTATGGAATGTTATGACCATAGGCCATATGCTTGTCAAGGAATTTTTTTCAAGCATTCTTAGTGCAAACTACCAAATCACCTATGGACAAAAGTGGTGAGGCTATGTTAGAGGTCAATGAAATAGTCAACAAAAAGATTCAATTAAAATCTATAGAGTGCTACGTGTTGTAATATGGGTAATAAAGATAATATAAATTACCAATTGGGGACAAAAATATATTCAAATTTCTAAATATGTTGAAGTGAGAGATACAAATAAACCAAAATAATGCCATTTTATATGCTAATGTATTCATAGTTGTATGAACCAGAGTCTAGAGATGGTTGTGAATGAAAAAAATTAAAATATTAGGCCAACAATATTGATTCAATCTAACCTACAATCTTGCATAATCACACTCAAGGAAAAATATGACAATTCAAGAGGAGTCTCCCATTATGGTTAGCAAATGAATCTTAGAAAAATATGAGCAATAAATCAAAATATGCAAAATAATACCAAATCTAACTCAAAGTTTAGAAATAAAATTAATATGAGATAATGTAAGGACCAGTCATAATTATTAATGGACTCTTACCATCACCTTGATCCTCTTTGGCTTCCCTCCAATATTTTCCCACTAATTCTCCAATACATGTCTTGATTATGGACTAGATGAAAATGACTACAAGATGGACAATTTAATGACTTTTTGGATTCTGGGATGCTATAACTAATGTAAGAAGGTATAAGAGTTAGTATATAGATGCAAGGATGGATTATATGCTTTTTATGTCTCTATATCAATGGAGGAGAATGATGAAGGTAGCATAGGCTTGCATTTATTCCTTGTCAAAATTATTGGGGATGTCCTTTGAATTTATAGAGGTGTTTTGAAGGAATTGGATGGAGAATTTCCACCCCAAATTTTAAAGTTAATAAAGGAGAAAGTTCTAGAGGTTGGAAACCTATAGACATTATTTTTGGGGGTGTCATGTGATTAGAGAGTGGGTGAATAAAAAATATTAGGAATTATGTGAAAAGTGGTGTAAATTAGGAATTAGCATAATATGAAATATGAATATGTGGAGAGTGAGGGAATTCATGTAGTTAAGATTAATTAATTAATTAACTTAATTACACCAAGATTTGATGGTAATACAAGATATAGGGATTAAGTGTCGATATTTGATGAAATTAGGCATGATTTTATGAGTTAGTTTGGTGATTGGAGTTATATGCATATAATTATTAATATGGATAACACTAAATACATGTGATACTTTTAAACATTTAAGCTTCCAAAATCTAGTCACATGATGAATGAGCATTTGGAAGTTTCCCATGAAATTGTTAATTTTATTTTCTATGTGGGGGCAATACCCAAGGTAATGAATGCCCACAAGTCTTAGTTTAGTGTGGTATATTAAAAATGAGTAGCTAATTTGGTGTTTTGAACTTGTTTCCTCTATCATGACCTATTTGAAAATTTTCTTGTATTATGCTTGTTGCACAAATTTATAAAGGATATTTATGAATTATATAGCACCTCAATCTTGTACACTTGGTAATCTTAGATCTTAATTGTCCCTCTCATATTTAGACCTTTATTGATTCCACAAGGCTCACATATACTCTCTCTTATGCCTCTTTGGCCTATCTCTTAGTTTATTAGTCTTATGTTGATGACCCACGCATTCTATCTTACCTAAAATGCTAAAAACCTACTTATCTCATGCCTTTGCAAGTTATTAGTCTTTACATGTTTTCATACTCCTTGGAAACCTATGTCTTGGGAAGACACCTATGTCAACACAACTTTCATATTATGAAATATGTGTCTAATGCCCTAAGTTCATCTAATTTTAAAATGAAAAGTATCTTAATGGCCAGTCTAAGTGTTATTATGTAATATATTATTCAAAGGGATTGGTATAAATATAATATCAATATTCATTAATTATTCACCTAAAATGCACTAAGAAAACTTATCAAAAGTATTTTATTCATAATTCAACTGATCAAATATTCAATATTTTATCTTATTTTCATATTAATAATAGGGACAATGTATTTACAGGTTTGATGTACTAAAGGACCAGTGCACAAGCTACATTTATTAAGATATAAGATAGGTAATTATTTTACTTGATTATCACATATTTTATGATTCACACATAATCTAAGACATAGGGGAAAAATACATAAATTTTTAGCCCTCTTTAGATTATTGGCTATGTAGGTAGTGCATATTAATAGTGAGGTCTTTGGGATAGCTCGACATTGTGTGTCACTATGAAGATGAACAACTAGGGTCTTGATCATTTTATAAGGAGTGATAATCAATGACCTAGATATAAATGAACCAGAGTAAGAGTGATGATTAATCCATACACATATAGATGGTCTCATCTGATCCAATAGTTATTTTGTAATATAAACCTGCATCTAATCTAGATACTAATGTCGATATTATTATATAAGGTTTAAGTAAGTTTTCATGGCTATAGAGGCAATTAATGTATAATTTTTAGAGTTTTATATAACATTCTTTTAGTAATATTCATACTTA
>JARHVA010004772.1:1030000-1135000 GCA_037957365.1 Torreya grandis | reverse complement strand
AAGGTCTATAAACTATTTGAAAATTTATTATCTTCCCTCTTGGCAATATATATTCAAAGAGATAAACCCAAGGTTAACATTTGAATGTGTGAGTAAAGAAGCTTGTTTATATTTTGTAAAAGGTGGATGTCTTAATTTTCAAACATCAACTATAACTAAAGATTTAAATTATATATAAGATTATAAATTCATTGAATGTGCATAATAATGAAACAAAGGTGTGTGAATTTTAATCTTGAATAATTATGATACAACTAAAAATATTGCATTCTTTGTTATGTTTTTGAAAAGCCACTTATCCTAAATCTGGCATAGTCATATACTAACACATTCAGTGAGTCAAAATCATGTGTAAATAGTTATATGAGGAAGAAATGAATATTATATTGGTAAGACAAGCTTAAATTGTATGAACAATTAGGCTAAACCTCTTGGGTCCATTGTCGATTTCGCAAAATCTAGTCACAGGCCAAACCAGTAAAAATGTCATAACATCATATTTATCCATTTGAATTACCTAAAATTTTATATTTAGGCTTTTTATTATATTATTTAATGTATCACCAAGTTTAAGGTATTTTTTGGGTCTAAAAAAAGGTTATGGTTGACCATGTATTTCAGATTGTAAAAATTATAGAATTTTGAGAATGAAAAAGTGGAGAAGAAGAAGAAGAAATCAGATATAACCTCAAATTTTAATTAAAATATTATTAAAATTGTGATACATGTTATATATTATCATATAAAAATAATCCAAGTGTTGATAAAATCCAAAAACATTACTTTTTGAAGATATAAGGGACTATATGTGATAGGTTTATAAGTGCATAATCTACTCAGGGTTGAAGAATGTGATCAAAGGTCCAAAAAACCTAAATTAGTGGTTAAATGCATTTGAGGCTTAATAACCTGATAAATTAGTTTTGTGGTAAATGTTTAAATGTTTAAGATAGACCACTGATCACTATATTTCCATCTATTATCCATTACTTGGATTAAAGGCCTAGTAAAAGTGTTCATGTTATTAAGATTAGACCTTGTGAAGATTAAGGATTCAAGGAGAGATTGAAAGTAGACCTAGGATGTTATTATTGGTTTTTGAAAGACTAATATCATAAGGATATGTGAGAGAGAACATACCTATGAATAATTCTAGAGTATAGTAAAGAAGATTGAATCAGACATTGATAAACCTAGTAAAGCTTTTTTAGAAAGATTAACCGTGGTTTAGGAAAATGAGATAATGAAAGAGACCTAAAAATTGGTCCAAGTTAGGTAAGGGATAAATTATTTAAACTATTGTATGGGTATGGACTTAAGTAACACTATATTGTGTTTTTAATCTTGGAATCTCCATCAATTTTTGTTATCATAGCAAGAAACTCTTGGGCATTGATATTTTCTTGAATACTAAAGTACAAGTTACAAGATGAAGTGATTCAATTTGAAAATATTAGAGTAGAGAAAAGGTAATAAGAATATTTTAAAATGTTTTTAGGAACTAATGTTTTATTCAATAGTAATGTAGTAGTGATCAATTACTAATTCTTAGAGGAATAGGAGAAGGCAATAAAATCATAAAAATTATAAGAAGAAATTGGAAAATATAATAAGGATTAAAAATAAAAGGTTAAGGGCTTGTGAAGCTCTAAAAATAGAGAAAAATTAATATCCCTGAGAGAAGATTTAAGAAGAGAGATTGGATAAACCATCAAAAGGCCAAGGTGAAAAAGACTTGAGTGAGATAGGGGAGATGAAGCACTAAAAATTGCTCAAGATAGTTAAATATGGGTTTAAAGAACTACCAAAAGGTATTATCTAGAACAAAGAGAAAGAAAATAAAAAGAACCAAGAGGAATAAAACTTCCACAATGAGTTGGAAGAATTAAAAAGGAGTATAAATTATGTAAGTCTAATATTTGAGAGTATGCAAACCCTATATGAATGGGAGTTGAAAAATAAAGTGAAATGGCCCATTAAATAGATAATAATAGAAGATGAAGTCAAAAGTTGAAATTTGCCTTGAAGATGTAGTGTAAGAAAGATGAAAAGCTTAGGAATGAAGATTTTGATGGATATCGGTACTTGTTAGATGAGATGGATCTCATCATTAAAAAGATATATCAACAGGAGACCACCCAATAAGCCAAGTGGCCAAATGTTTTTATATGTGACTTTTCATTTTATGTTTTTTTTGTAGGGAAACAAGTTGAGAAGTAAGGAGAAACTTATGATCCACTGGTCATGGATCAAGGAGATGAAGAACTTTATGAGAGAGTGTTTATAAAATAAAAAGAGGATTTTCATTATGCCTCTAATAAGTAAGACATGAAGATGATCAAACAAAAAGAGTCAATCATCACTGAGGAGGATGAGAAAGTTGAAGACACAAAGTATAATACAAAGCAATTAAAGTTTCTTTTTGATGTTGCTGAGATGCTAGATCTTGATAAAAAATATATCCTATGAGAGATAAAGTTATAAGTACCAAGTTTCAGGTGAAGGGAGGTTGATAGGAGAGAAAATAAATAATATCTTTGTATACAGAGATATGGAGCAACTAATGGCAGCTTTGGAGCATGTCATAAATAATGAAGAAAATGAAAAAGACTATCCTAAAATAGAAATTGAAGAAATGAGAAGTTGGCATGAGGTAAATTAGTGTAATAGAGAATCAACAAAGGTTACTAAAGTAGATGGCATATTTGAGAAAAAAGTATGGATTGAAGAAGAAGACTAGAGAGAGACCACAAGGTTTCAAATTGTAATATCTAATGTTGGATTGAGTTGTATATGTGTAGGTTTGATGGATAAAGAGGTGGAAGCCATAGAAAAGAGATCTCTTGAAGGAGCTCAAGTAAAGAAACTACAAAGGAGTGTCCTCATTCTTGAGGGTAAAATAATAAATAAGATGGATAAAGAAAATATGAACAAGTAACAAGGCACAACTTGGATGGAGAAACTAACCAACAAGCAATGATACAAATCTGGAGCTAGGGAATATGTCGACATCTATGAAAATAAAATTGAATAAAATTAAGCCAGAGGTGTTGCAAAAATGAAGGGAAACATCAAAGAATAACATGAGAAGGATCTCATGGAATCTATCTATCTTGGTAGTCTAATGTAGGAGCATCAGTGACATAATGCAAATTTCTAAATGATAGGTTAATTAATTTAGTTTTAAGTCATCTTGTGAAGGCTTACAAGCTCTGTGAGCTATATAATGGCCTTACAAGGTCAATACTATGTTATAAAATCTATTTATCTATGTAAAATGGATAAACACCTCATTATATATCTAGAAATTAAGATTGTTACATTGGGAAAGGCCAAAAAGAGAAATAGTCTTTAGGATAAAGACTAGTTGAGATAATTTTGGGTGTAAAGTTAAGTTACATGCCACATAGATAGGAGTCTAATTAAAAAAAAGAAATATGAATATAAGACAAGGAGGTAGTCTTTGTAAGTAGGGGGGTTTGGAAAAGATATATGGCCTTAGGACCTGAATAATGAACTGTAAGTATATGGAGATTGATTAGCATAAATAAGTTTGTTGTGTGTTTATAGTCTCTTCATTGAATTTGATATTTTACTTGTGAGAACTCTATATGAGAACAGGTCTGGTGAAGAGGAGTTAAACATAATTTATAATATATGGGGTTTAAATGACCATTGATATGATGGGAATTCAAATGTAAGGTTTCAATAATGTGGAATGGTTGTCAAGATTTTAATCCAATCAGTAATTAGTTTAGAAAACATCTAAATTCCATAAATGTTCCCATACAAAATCTCTCAGGTAAGTACTTTAGATGCATAAGACTCGAGGAATTATTTTTTAAGTGAAGTATAATATTATGAAGCTTGTAGAAGTTACAAAATTCTTTAGAAGTCATTTGATCTTGAAGTTTCACCATTACTTACCTCTTAGGACCTATCATTGTCAAGAACACTGTTAAAATTGTATGATAGTAATAAATAAATGTCTTATTTTATTATTGAATTCATACATAATTGTGGTATAATTATATACATTAATACCATTGTTATACATAATGTAAACATCAAACATATATAAGGTTCATATGCTATGAAACATGTACCTAATATTAAAAATTCAAATTAGTTTCAGATTTAATTTTTTTTAGGGATTGTTACCACCCTCCAGGTTAGAATTTTACAAGCTATACTCAGTCAATCTACTGCATTAGTTGTTCTAATTTTTGGTATGGTTGAGGTGATCAAATAAATAAATATTGAGAATATTTTAGGTTTGACTTGATTGTATCATCTTGCCTTAGAAGTTTGATAATGAGAGCTGACTTAGTTCGCTCACACTCACTAGGTTATAAGTATGATTAGATTACATGGTTGAGCTAGTCTCAACTGCCATGTGGAAATCCACCTTTTCTCCAATATTGGAGGCATGAGACATTCTATCTCTCTCTTTCTCTATCTCCTATAATATATGGATTTTATATATTAATAATTTTCCTAATCTTGATTACAGTATTTCATAATTATCAATATTTTAAATTAAAATATCAAAAGACAAGATGGTTTTATTGATACATAGATGTACTCCTAAACCTTGCCCTTTTAATTTCAATCATTTAAATACTTTAAATTTAAGATTACATGTACTACTATTATATTGTAACACATTTTTTGTTCTAATCTAGTCACCATTAAAGGACTCATGCTACACTCAAGAAAAGATAAGGTGTGTTATATACACTGAGATACATATTTATTTCCTTTAAACCAATAGTTTCCTTCCTAGATTAATGGGGGTTGAGGGGGGAATGCAAATGATACCTATGAACTATATACCACCTCAGTCTTGTATACTTGGTAGACTTAGACCATTATAGTTCCTCTTAGTTCTATACCTTTCATGCTTCTACAAGTCTCGTATCTACTCTCTCTGTTGTATTTCTTAGCCTATGTCTTAGTCCAACCAATCTTATGTTGATGACCTAGGCCTTCAAACTTTCCAAGAATGCTAAAAACATACTTATCTTATACATTTAGAAGTTTTGAGTATGTATCTATTTTCCTACTCCATGGACACTTACATCCCAAGCAATTAAAAGAACGTATCCTAATGGTTGGTCTAAGTTATATTATATGAGATATTATCCAAAGGGATTTGTATAAATATAATATCAATCCTAATTCATTATACACCTAGCACATACTAATAAAACCCATCAAAATAGTTATGAACTTTTACAAAAGCTCTTTTTCCACTAAATTTCTTGACATGAATTAATTTTAAACCAAACTAAAGCAATTTGATCTAACCTTGAGTACTATGGTGACTATTAAGGGGAGAGATGATTTTATCTTTTATCAAAATATCTCTCGTGACTTTGGGTTTTGAGTACTTACTATTCTTTGTTTGTACTATATATTATAATATTTATTGTGTTGAGAGGTGTTTTATAATAACATCTGTGTGATGGTGGATTTTAAT
Organism: Torreya grandis; assembly: GCA_037957365.1. NCBI lineage: Eukaryota > Viridiplantae > Streptophyta > Pinopsida > Cupressales > Taxaceae > Torreya > Torreya grandis. Next base: position 1,129,518 of record JARHVA010004772.1, on the reverse strand, counting down.
ATAGTAATATGTTTACTTTTAATTCCAATAATAAATTTGATGCCTATTTGAAAATTATTTTTAAAACAAGTTGATTTTTTCATGAAAATTTAAATTAATAAAAATATAATATTTTAAACATATAATAAAGTTTGGAGTCCTATTTTTTTTCCACATCATAATTAAATAATAATTCAATTTCCAAGATGATAGAATAAAACCATGTTAACAACATTACCTTCAATTAAAGAATCCTGAAATGGATCAGCGTTGTCTTTATCAGTCATAGATTCATGGAATGGAATCTAACACATCATTTATCTATCTATGATTCACACTTCATTCTTATTCTCTCATTTTTTTCACACTTCATTGCATGGTATAAATAGGGATCTCTAGTTATATGTATACATACCTAGATAAGATGCTCATAGATTTTATATCCATACTTCTGCAAAGTAAATAATACTGTTTCAACATAATGCCAGAGTATTTTTTTATACTATGGTTTTCAATTTAGTTTTTAACAATGGTGTTTGTAGTAGAATCCATTATCATAAAATATAGATCATTGAAGGGGAAGAAATGTTCTTTTTTTTTAAAATTAATTTACATGATGTTTTAGGGAGTGAAAATGATGTGTAGATCAAATTTATGGAGGCCTTAACTTTTGACTCAATAACTTCATTAATCTTTTGTTCATGCCAAAATGAATTTAAAAGAAATATGCATGTAACCATAAATGTTTCCATTTCTTAGCGGTTGTTTTAATATGTTTGGAGAGACATATGAGATCATCCAGAGGTGTAAAATTGCATTATTATATTTTTAGTCATGGTAACAATTAAATAAAGGTTTCTGATTCTGATAACTAAAGTTGAAATGCACCTATCATCACAATTTTTATATTCAAAGGATATGTTTCAAATTTTATGTCCATCTGAACTTGCATGTTGATGTTTTTTTTATAACATATCTATTTAACTTTATGGAGTTTTTTTTTTTGGAATTTTTGGAATTTTTAATTTTTCATGTCAACTCCAATTTTGAGTTGTCTTATTTAAAGACTCACATGTAATGTTTCTATTAGTTTCAAAATGAATCAAAGAAGATTATTGTTTTAGTAAATTCTTAGTATTATCCCTATTGATATTTTCATGATTTATTCATCTACGGATTAAATATCTGGTATGTTTTTGGTCATTTATTTTTATGATATTTTGATATTAGATAAGAGAAGAGAAGAGTACATAAGGCATGTAATAATGGTATTAAAATTGTTATGAAAGTATAAGCTCTTTACAAACCTAAAGAAGTGTAGGTTTACATAAATTAGGTTCATATTTAAGGATTTGTAGTTTCAGGATATGTTGTAAGAATGAATGTAAAAAAAAACAAATGCAATTGTTGAATGGCATATTTCAAAGAAAATAACAAAGGTAAGAATTTTTCATGGTTTAGAACTTTTTCACAGAAAGTTTATTAAAAGGATGTAGTAGTATTGTTACACAAATGACAAATTGAATTAGAGAAAAAGAAATTGTGTGGACAAGTGTAGTAATAAAAATCTTTGAATTATTGAAAAAATAATTACAAAAAAATCTATTTTAACATTACGATATTTTAACAAAGTTTTTGAGGTAGATTGTGATGGTTCACATGTCGGATTTAATTCTATGTTAATTCAAAAACAAAGGTCGATAGAATAATTCAATGAGAAGTTGAATGGGTTGAGAAAGAAGTATTCTCCATATGATGGTGAATTTTATGTCATTCAACAATAATGAAAACATTGGAATAATTCCCTGGTGCGTAATTAGTTTATCTTATTTATGGATCATGACGATTTGAGGAATGTAATCACTCAAAATAAATTAAATATTAGTGATACAAAGTGGGTCTATTTATTGTAGTGATATAATTTTTTTTTGAAATTTAATAATGTAGTCGATGCTTTGAGCAAGAAAATGACACTAAATTATTAACTAGTATGGTGACTGAATTAATTAGATTTGAAGTTATTAAGGAACTATATGATACAAATCTTATTTTTAGAAAAATATTTTAACAATGCAAGAATCCATTAACATGGAAGATAATTATGTTTTATGGTGAGTACCTTACATAGGATGGTTACCTCTTCAAGTGAAAATATTTATGTATTCCAATTGGTTCTCTAAGAAATAATATTATAAGATATTTGCACTTGGTGGTTTGTGTGGACACTTTGTAATACTAAGATAATAAATTTTGTAGAGGAAAAGTTGTTTTCATGAAAGACAAAAAGAGATGTTAGAAGGTATGTTTCAATATACATAATATGCCAAGTGGATAAAGGCCATGCATAGAATGTAGGGTTATACATGTCATTACCATTTTCAAGAGGACCATGGATAGATTTGAGTTGGGAATCTTTTTTGGGTTACCAAACACATAGATATGTAATGATTTAATTTTTTTAGTCATATACATGTTTCATAAGATGGTTCATTTTATTACATGTAGAAAAACCAACTATGCTACTAGAGTAGTAGAACTATTTTTCAAGGATGTGAGATTGCATGGTGTTCCAAAAACTATTAAATCAGATAGGGACACAAATTTTTTAAGTCATTTTATGAAGACTCTAAAAAATAATCAAGAAAATAAGTTATAGTTTAGTAGTACATACCATCGACCAATAGATGGACATACAGTAGTGAAAAGGATCTTGGAAAATATGTTTAGATGCATAGTTATAGAGAAGCCCAAGCAATAGGACTTGGCTTTACCACAAGATAAGCTTGTATAAAATATTTTAGTGGATAGATCAATAGAGAAATCATCCTTTTGAATTATTTATTAGATAAATTATATGGGTGTACATTTTAGATTGGTGCACTTACAAATTATAGAAAGAGTTAGTGATGATGCATAAATATTTATGGAGCATATACAATAGTTGTAAGAAGAAGTAAGAAGAAAGCTATAAGAAATTAATGAGAGGTATATAGTAGAAATAGATATAATAATAATGTTAAATATATTTGAATAAAGATATTTGGTTATGGTTTATTTGATAAAATAATGATTTTATAATGCAACATACAACAAGCTGAAGAACAAGAAAATTGATCTACTTAAACTTGTAAAGAATATCATTGAAAATGCTTACATGATAAGTTTACCATATTATAATTACATGTATGTAATATATAATAATTTATATTTATATGATTTTTATGGAGAATATGTTGAATGGGAATAAGATCAAGAAGTAGATTAGAAGTAATAGGTATAAAATAAGAAAAAAGAAAAGATAACACAAGTTCTAGATAAGAAGACAATGCCAACAGTATAAAGAAGTTATATTAGGAATTTAGTATAGTGGGAAGGATTAAAATTGGAATAAAACACATGAATGTCAAAATAGGATTTGAATAAAATTGATAATAATAAATATCAAGAATATAATCAAGGTAACATGTAAGAATTGAGTTTATTTCAACTAGAGGATAATGATGCAGAGAGCAAACTTCTAGATGCCATAACTTTTGAATCATTAACGAAATTGAGATTTTTTTCATGCCAAAGAAATTATAAATTAAATAAGTATATATTAATAAAATGTTGTACCATTTAGGTAATTTTAAAATATGTTTGAAGATCCATATGAGATCATCTAGAGGTACAAAATTACATTCTAGTATTTTTTAGTCAAAGTAGAATTAGTAGAAATCAAATAAGTTTTTAATTAGATGCAAAATTGAGTTTAAATTTACCCAAAATAATGGATTTTATATTTAGAGGATATGTTTAAAATTTTATTCCCATCCTAACTTGCTTGTCAAAATTGTTGTTTATAGTAGGTCTAGTTAGCTAAAGGTAGTTTTTCATCTTTTTTCAATTTTTTAAATTTTGCATGTCAAATATAATTTTGAGTTGAGATTTGTTTAATTAATACTATTTAACATTTTCATTCATTCAAATGTGAATAATTTAATATTAGGGTTTCATGAAATTTTGAGTATTATCCCTGTTTATATTTTCAAGCTTTTCTAGTATGTGGATTCATTAGAAAAAAAAGTGTGAATGTAGCTATGGTGCATTTTTAGTCATGAGAGACATTTTTATATACAAGGATGAGGGACCTCATCATAAATTATACCAATGGGTCAAATGATATAGTATAATTTGCTCTGTCTTCATAGAGGCTTCTTTTATTGATATTATCCTCTACTCAGTGAAACCTTACAGACAAGTTTGTTTGTACACAATTTAATTATTATTATATTTTGAACTAAAAATAATTATAAATATAAAACTACTAAATATAAAAATTGGATTTTTGTCTATGATGGATTATCCTTCATTGGTTATAGATATGAAACTCACTACAACATTGCAGGTGTTATGTTTGGATAAGACAATGGTGGCCTTGTTTAATAATGGAATAAATTAACATTTTATGAAGAAACTTATGGTTTCACACACCATAGGAAAAACTCCTCAAGCACTATAATTTGGTTATTTTATAGTTCTACAAAAGTGGATTTCTAAGAAAACTTATTAGCTTGACTATAATGCCTAATGTTGCTTTAAAATACATTGTTGTAAGTTTATTATTCTTAATTAATAATTGTTTTATATACTCATTTTATCCTCAATATATTTTTTAAAAGAGATTTAATGTATTGGTTCAGGATAATATGGTGTCAAAGATAATATATTCCTTGTAACATGATTTGAATGAGAATTCCAACAATATAGTGAACATGAACAAAATAATCTTAGATCACTTGTTTATCATTATTTTGAGACAAGTAAACCCTCCACTAAATAATGATTGAATGTAAACATATGGTTTGTGTTAGATATGTGACAACAAATTTAAATTTTGGATCCTTTTATGGTGTTGTTTATAGCCCACTCCTTGATAGGCAGATGTACAGGGCAAGGGGTGAACTCCCCCAACTATTATTTTAGCGGGTTTTAAGGTGAGGGAAAAAAATTAAAAGAGTCAAACCCATGTTTCTAAGAAGATGAATTCCATTGGATTTTATTTTTAGAAAGATAGTCCTAATGGTGTTTTTACACATTATTTTTAGGAGGAATCATAATAGTACTTTGCCAATTAAGTGTATTCATCTTTGTATAATTCACATGTAATATACATGATGAGTTCACATGTGATATGTTAATCTTAAATTAATAAAATTTCAATATCTTACACTGTGGATGTTTTCTTAGCTCGCTAAGGTTTTACTATGTAAATCCTATGTTTTATCTCCTACATGCTGAGTATTTTATATATTTTATTATCTTGGTTATTTCATTCTATCATTATTTTGTTGTTTTAGAGTGTGTGATTTCCAAATAAGAAATATCAAAGTGAGGTTACTCTTATTTTCAATACCCGTGTTCTAGATTAGGTGTTTTCTTCTATAGCATCAAATGATGAAAGTTACGAACATAAATTTTGATGTGGAGAAGTTTAACAACAAAAATAATTTTGAGTTATTGAAACATAAAGCACATGATATGTTGGTGTAATAGGGTTTGCATGAATCCCTAGATGGAAAGGCAAAGAAACCTAGGATGATGAATGATGATGACTGGGAAGTGCTAGATACAAAAGCTTTTTGTAAGGTATGATTGTGTTTAGTAAATAGGGTTCTCATCAATATAGATGAGTAAAATCAAGTGGTAGGCTAATGGTCTAGATTAGAAGGCATGTACATGATGAAATCTATAAAAAAAAAAATTTACATGAAGAATAAGTTGTATACATTGAGAATGAAAGAAGGTATAAAAATTATTGATCATTTAAATATTTTCAATACTATGTTATACCAATTGACTAGTATTGGTAGGAAGTGGATGAAAAATGAAAGGAAATCACCTTGTTATTACTCTACCAGATTATTAGGATGATATAATAACTCTTATTAGCTTCATTATGAATAATGATGTTGATTACGATTCTATTTTTGGAGCATTGTTGGGTGAGGAGACAAGTGGAAAATATAGTCTAAAGACTTATACGCCTGAAGCTATGGTTGCTAAAGGAAGATATAGAGGAAGATGGAAAAGCTCTAGAGGCATATCTATATGTAACCTAGAAGCCAGGAAGAGTAAACCAAAGTGTTATAATTGTAGTAAAGTAGGACATCTTGAGAAGGATTGCTAGAAGAGGAAATAAGGTGAAAAGAAGGAAAAATCCACCAAGGAATAAAATTAGGTAGAAATAAGTGAAGTTATTAGTGGTGAAGTTTTATCTATTTATAATTTTTCCTCTTATAATCATGAATTTTTATTCAATTTGGGTGATACACATTGCATGTGTCTACGTAGGTTTTTATTTTCTTCTTACCAAAACCTTCATGAAAGTTTTATTAGTTTGGGAAATAATATTTCTTTTAAGACTAAAGGGATTGGTATAATTAAAATAACAATGTTTGATGTTATAGTACGGAGTTTAATAGAATTAAAACATGTACCAAAAATTAAATGAAATTATATTTCTTTGAGTGAATTAGATTCATGTGGTTATAAGTTTTCAGGTCAAGGTGGAGCTCTAAATGGGTCTTATGGTGCCATAATTATAATGAAGGCCATAGAAGTTGGGAACATTTACATATTTTAATGGACTATAGATATTAGTCAAATAGTTATGGTATCTAAAATAACAAAATATCATGCTTGTTTATGGCATCTATGTTGGGGCCACATGAGTGAGAAAGGGTTAAAGGAACTAAAAAATCATGAGTCACTTCCTAGTTTAAAATATTTAGATTTGGATTTTTTTAAGAACTATTATTTTGGGAAATAAAGTAGATAGATGCTTAGTGTTATAAGTTATGTCTATAAAGGTATTCTCAAGACTAAATTCATTATGATGTGTGGGGTCCAACCATTGTAATTTTGTATGGAGGATCATTGTATTTTGTTATGTTTATAGATGATCACTTCAAAAAGTATGGGTCTACTATTTCAAAATAAATTATGATGTTTTAAGTGTATTTAAGTAGTTTAGATATTTGGTTGATAAGAAAAATGTTTAGGAAAAGTCAATAGAGGCAAGTTCACATCCTTGGATATTAAAAACTATTGCAAGGAAGTTGGGATTGAAAGACATAAAACCACGATATCCACACATCATAAAAAAATGGGGTTATTAAATACATGAATAGGACTCTTCTATAGAGATCAAGAATCATGCTCAATAATACAAATTTGGATAAATGTTTATGGGCAGAAGAAGTTTGTACAACATGATATTTGATAAATAATTCACCATAAGTTGTAATAGACAATAGTATTCCTAAAGATGTATTGATAAGCCATCCATGTGATTATTTAAATATACATTTTTTTGTTGTAATGGTTATGTACTTAATAATTATATTTAGTGTTCAAAGTTAGACCCAAGATCTAATAATTACAATTTTTTTATGTATGGTGAAGGACGTGGTGTTAATGGATACATAATGTGGGATCCTACTGCCAAAAAAATCATCATTAAAAGAGATGTGTAGTTTGATGAATTATCTTTTCTAAAATAAGATGTAGAAATGAATGAAAAATAAGAACTAGAACATCAACATTTCAAGCTTGAAATTGAGCCATCTTCAAATTATAGAAATGAAAAAAATTATCTATTTTTTGGGTGAAGATGTTGAAGATTTAGAACAACTTGAGGAAACACCTTAGTAGTCAGAATGGAATAAAGAACATGATGAAACACCTCCACATCTAGTATGGAGATATATATGGGTTAAGTATCCTCCTAGGAAGTATAGTCATAATATTTCAATTATTTTGATCTTTAAAGATAAGGGACATAGTTTTTATCAAGAAGCATTGGAAGATGTAGCTATTGCCAAATGGAAAAATGTAAAATAGGAGGAAATGGATGCCTTGGTTGAGAAAAAGTCACGGGACCTTATAGAAATTCAAAAAGGCATAAAATGTATTTGTCATAAATGGGTTTATAAACAAAATACATGTGTTGATGAAAACGTTGAATGGTATAGCATTAGATTGGTGGCAAAAGGATTTACACAGAAAGAAGGTATTTATTAACATGAACTCTTTTCACCAATTGCTAAACTTGTCTTAATTGATTTAGATTTAGAGTAGTTAGATGTTAAAACAACATTCTTGTTGGAGATTTAGAAGATATATATATATATATATATATATATATATATATATGGAACACCCTGAGGATTTTATACAAGATAGAAAAAAAGGATTTGATTTCAAGCTCAAAAAATCATTATATGGCCAGAAATAGTCACACAAACAATGGTACAAAAACTTTGAATCCTTCATTTTGAGCAAATATTTTTTAAGAGTGAGTATGACTATTGTGTTTACTTCAATATTTTGGACAATTACTTATTCATTATACTTGCATTGTGTGTCTGTGTGTGTGTGTGTGTGTCTATATATATATATACATATATATATATATATATATATATATATATATATATATATATATATATATATATATACATATATATATATATATATATATACATATATATATATATATATATATATATATATATATATATATATATATCTGTGTGTATATATATACATACACATATATATATACATATATATATATACATATATATATACATATATATATATATATATATATATCTGTGTGTACAAAATTCTTAGGTTGTTCCGTGTTTATATATATATATATATATATATATATATATATATATATATATATAAACACGGAACAACCTAAGAATTTTGTACAAGATAGCAAAAATAGATTTGATTTCAAGCTACGAAAATCATTATATGGCTTGAAAGAGTCACACAAACAATGGTACAAAAACATTAAATCCTTCATACTGAGCAAATATTTTTAAGAGTGAGTATGATCATTGTGTTTACTTCAAGATTTTGCACAATTACTTATTCATTATACTTGCATTGTATTTTGATAAAATGCTTGTAGCAAGTAAAAACATGGCATAAATAAATAGTTTAAAGTCTCATCTAGCTAGGACATTTGATATCAATGATATGGGAGTATCAAAACAAATCTTAGTCATGGAGATATATAGAAATAAGAAAATTGGTAAGCCTTTGTTATCACAAAAAAGGTATTTGAAAAAGATAATAACCAGATTTAGTATGAAGTATGTGAAACCAGTTAGTATCCATTTTAATCCTCATTTGAAAGTTTCTTTAAGTTTATGTCCTCGTAGTGAGAAATAAAAGTTGTATATGTGTCATGTACCATATGCTAGTGCAATAATAAATTTAATGTATGGTATGGTATGTACAAGGTAGAGCATTTCACATGCAGTTGGAGTTGTCAATAGATATACGGAAAATACAAGTAAATAACATTTGGTAGTAGTGAAATGAGTATTTTCACTACGTGCGAGTCACAAGTGACTATTGCATCTGATGTTGATTTCGATTTTGTAAAAGATCTGGACAAAAGAATATCAAGATCTAGTTACATTTTTAAATTTGTAAATGGACATATTAGTTTGATGTTGAAGCTTCAAAATACTATTGTTACATCAAATACTGAGGCAAAATATGTGGGTGCCTATCATGCTTTTCAAGCGGCAATTTTGGCTAAAGGGCATATTGGGTGAGTTTAGAAGAGAGCAATATAAAATGAAGGTATTTTGTCATAGTCAGTGTGCAATTTATTTGGCCAAGAATCTATCTTATCATAGTAGGACAATGCATATTGTGTTAAAGTACCATATTGTCAGATAGGTGATTGATGAAGGAAAAGTAGCACTTGACAAGGTTCACACAGAGAAAAATGGTGTTGATATATTCACCAAACTAGTTTAGTTAGAAAAGCTAAAATGGTGTTTGGATTCTCTTGACTTGCAAAAAATGTGATGATTTGGTCAGCAGGAGATCAGAGGAAAACTATTGTCAAGATGGAGATTGTTTGATATATGACCATTTTTCACTTATCCCACCTTTTATATATATTTTTTTCTCCCTCCTTTCAAGACTATTTTTGCTTTGAATAAACAATTTTGTGGATATTAGCCCCTGCTTTCATTACATTTGGTGAAACACTCTCAACGTCGCATGTCCGTTTTCTAGTAAGGGAGTGGATGCCCGATCATTTAGGGCCACAAAGTTATGAATAATTAATGTTATAAATAGATGGGACATAATCATGGAAGGCAACCAGGAGTATACGAACATGGATCCAAAAGTGGCTTACAGGAAGGGATTGAGTACGTGGGAAATTTGGATATCAGTAAACATGGATTCCCAAAAATTGCTCTTCTATGAATCGAACTCACTGGAATCGAAAATGGTATTACTCTTTACCTTCATCACGGATTAATCCCTAATTTTTTTTTTTAATCAAACAAAAACATGTTCTATTTTAGAAAGCGTGTATCGTATCATTCGGATAGATGATAATAATATTTGAGGCGTGTCTTATTTGTCAATTTTGCTTTAACGTGCGAATCATGTTGGGTTTTTATTTTGGTTACAATAAATTGGATATTTTATAAATATCCAACGTTTGAAAATGGATTATTATAGGGTTAGAGATTTTATATTTTTAAAAAAAAATCAAGTTTTTAGAAATATTGAGTGTATGATTTTTAATTGAAAGGGAATTTTTTTAATGGAACAGTGAAATTAAATTTTAAGTTTTTAAAATTATAATCAAATTAAACTTTTTTAAATGAAAATGGGATCGGAGGTATTATTAAATTTACAAATATGTATCCACTTCCCTTTGTAACTATATAAACCCATACCTCAATGTGGTATGAAGTTCTAAACAATTTCAACTAAATATAACTTAACAATATAAATAAATAAATAAAATTAAACTCTTTTAAGTAGAGATTTCAATTCTTGAAACTTTTTTTAATTATTAAAAATATTATTTAATTTTATAATAATTATTAAAATTAAAATTAAATTATAATTTGTAAAATAATGTTTTTTAATATATATTATTTAAGTATTTTAATTTTTAATATTATTTAATTTTTTAAAAAGCTAATTATATAATAATTGATCTTTTCGGGAAAAAATAGTGTCTAGTTTTGAAGATCTTCAAAACGATACATGGTTTCTTCCAAAAAAAATCACTTGTTATTTTATGGACTGTAAAAACATAAAATCTTAGCTAATTACTTGTGTAAAGTATTCCAATAAAATATATATTTTCATTTTGGGTAAATATAGATTTTAAAAAGGGGGCCCTACCCTTTATAAGACCCAGAACATGGATGGTAATCAAGAACCAAATAATATAATATTATCTAAAAAAAATACTAAAATTCAACTGAACATAATAACTATAACAAAACAACAACAACAACAAAACAATGAAAAATATAAAAAAGACACTAAGACCTATTTTTCTTTCAAAATCTAAGGGTCATATTAAGTGGTTCTAACTCCTTTCTTTTTAATTTTATTTCTTTTATGATTTATTGGCTCCTATCTCCCTATAGTGAATAATTTCCATAGATATTTCTGAGACCATATGTCACTTTCACTTTCAATGATAGATTCAACTATTATATGTTCAAAACTGGCATCCTTGCACCAGGTTTATCCTTTCTCTCTCTTGATGTTTGGGAAATTATTGACTAAATGACTAGTATCAAAACATATACAACATCTGAATGTTAAGCTTTTGAAATCGATAGATTGGACCTATGTTTTATTGCTTACAATTAGATCCACTTGAGTTGGAATCTCTTTAGTAATGTTTATCTTAACCTAGATTCTAAGTTGAATGGCCCCTTTCTTCTATTATTGGATCTTCATGCAAAAATTAAAAAATAGAATTGCCTATTAGTTTAAATATATTATGATCCAAAAAATGAAGAGGTAGGTTTGGAAGTCATAGCCAAATTGGTTTTATATTATAAGTTTTAATATTGGAGTTAAATTTAAAATACGATGGTTCAACTAACAACATATGCTTATCCCCCCAATCCTAAGAGTCTTCACTAAAAACAAAGTCTTTTTATTTAAAAAAATATAAAATTACTAAGAGAATACATATAATACAAAGTTTGATTTTAATTTTACCTTATACTAACACTCGTCAATGACTCGTGATCCATCTTTGAAGTTTAGGGAAGGTAAGCTATAAGCCATTAAACTTGCAAATAATTATATTTGAAGAAAGATATTTCAATAGAATATTAAAAGTATTGAAATATTTATATATATATATATATATATATATATATATATATATCCAAGTAACTTTTTATTTTAACCATCCATCCACCCCTAACTCAATGTCGGTGATACAATCACATATAATACAAAGTTTGATTTTAATTTTATCTTATACTAACACTCGTCAATGACTCGTGATCCATCTTTGAAGTTTAGGGAAGGTAAGCTATAAGCCATTAAACTTGCAAATAATTATATTTGAAGAAAGATATTTCAGTAGAATATTAAAAGTATTGAAATGTTTATATATATATATATATATATATATATATATATATATATATATATCCAAGTAACTTTTTATTTTAACCATCCATCCACCCCTAACTCAATGTCAGTGATACAATCTCACACACACACACACACACACACACACACACACACACATATATATATATCCGACGTTGAGTTAGGGGTGGATGGATGGTTAAAATAAAAAGTTACTTGGAAATATTATATATATATATATATAATATAAAATGAATAAACATTCCAATATTTTTAATATTCTATTGAAATATCTTTCTTCAAATAACTTTTTATTTTAACCATCCATCCACCCCTAACTCTATATATATATTGTATCATCGACATTGAGTTAGGGGTGGATGGATGTTTAAAATAAAAATTTATTTGAAGAAAGATATTTCAAAAGAATATTAAAAATATTGGAATGTTTATATATATATATAATGAATAAACATTCCAATATTTTTAATATTCTATTGAAATATCTTTCTTCAAATAACTTTTTATTTTAACCATCCATCCACCCCTAACTCAATGTCGATGATACAATCATATATATATATATATATATATATATATATATATATATATATATATATATATATATATATATATATATATATATATATATATATCTGTGTGTGTGTGTGTGTGTGTGTGTGTGTGTGTGTGTGTGTATATGTATATATGTATATATATATGTTTATATGTGTATATGTATATGTATATATGTATATATATGTGTGTATATATATATATATATGTGTGTGTATATATGTATATATATATGTATATCTGTATATATATATATGTATATATATATATATATATATGTATATATATATATATATATATGTATATATATATATATATAGATATATATATGTATATATATATATATATATATATATATATATATATATATATATATATATATCCAAGTAACTTTTTATTTTAACCATCCATCCAACCCTAACCCAATGTCGATGATACAACCATTTTTTATACTAAAAAGTTGAGATAAACAAAAAAATGTTTACACTATGTTCATGTTTGAAGACTTAAAAATATTCGTAATTATTAAGTTAATGAATGATTACAAACATGAACTTATAGATTTGGTAGTGCATAATCATCATTTCTACTATGTTGTGTAATAATATTGTACATATTGGTTGTTAATCCTAGGTGTTTAGGTTAGGTGTCTTTCTTTATGTCTTATTCAATAAGATTTCCATTCTCATAGGAATAGGAAGAGTCATTGGAAATGTGAAATGAATAGAATTGTTTAGTCTATTTATTATATTGTTTGCTTGCTTTTTCATTGAATTGTGAAATATAATTTCATTGTCATTCCTTCAACTTTGTTTTTGGAATATCATTAGTATCAGATCCTAGAAATTAAATTAGTTATTGTTTTAGTTGATCCTCTCTTCTCCATATCCATACGACCTGCATATTATAGTTAAATTTTAATAAATTTGACCTTGACTATGGCTACATATCATCTACACTTAGCCTTGTATGGACTTACCATGGACCTATCACAACTCGTGTATCACTTGTATGTATTATGTCATTGGCTATATATTTTCATGTGGTGTATTCTATCATTTCACATTTGCTGTATAAGGCATTGTGGCATTTTCTAATGGTCTTTGACATTATGGATTTTCAATAATTTTGGGTTGTGTCATTTATATCAGCTATTAGACTAGCATTTTCTACTAATTGCATTTTCATTTATTGATTACCCCTTAGTAATGGTGTTTGGTGTAAGGCATTCACTACAAATTTGGTGTCAACAATAGAGTTGTGTGGCATTTGACACTACATTTTTTTCCATCATTAAAATAAAAAAAAATGCTTCTTACTCCCTTAGACTATGTATTGTTTTGGATTACATGGCACTTTTTCTAAATAAAGTACAGAACTAAAAGGAGCCATATATATTATTTTATTCTAATATTGGATTTTTTTTCACGTGAGACAAATTGAAGGAGAGAAGGTAATTTTTAATATTTTTTAATTTAAAAAGAAAAATTTCAATTTTAAGTGCTTTTTAAATATTGAAGCATTTTAAAAAATTGGATTATAGAGAACCTTTTATAATTACCTCGAGAAAGCTACTCTAAGTGGATTAGGGAAAAAAATACAAATCATGTAATTTAAGGAGAAATATGGAGAGCTACTCCTATACCCATTCATGTATTTAGAAAAATATAAATCTAAAAGTCAAGAAAAACTATATATATTGATATATGACATTTTCATTTTAAGTTGATGTTAATGACAAAGTGAATCCTTTTTGGTAGCTTTACATATGTACAAAATGGGTTCATTTTAAAGTGATAAAGTACCAATTGGGGATAAATGAATACTCAAAAACTCAAAAAACTCAAAAAAAATCTAAAAACCATGTATTCCATCAAATCTATTATTGGCACTACCTTTACTAGCAAAGACAGTTGGCTAGAATGGTCTTGGAAAATGAAAAACACATTCATACAATGATCTATGGTTCTATATTTGTGATGGGTCAAAAAAAACTATCTGAACCTATAGGGAATACAAAAGACACTCAAGCATGGAAGCAAAAAAATTAGAAGGCTTTGGCCTTGATGAGGGCATCAGTGGATAGAGATGTGTTTCATCATATATAGGGGTGAAGTACACCATGGGAAGCATATCATAAATTTAAGGACCTATATGAATCCCATTCAAAGTTGGAATTCATTTAGTTGCAGTTGAAATTATTTAACCTAGAGTTGAAAGATGGTGATGTGATGAGATTGTCTTTAGAGATACGTGATATCAAACAAGACGTTGAAGTAATAGGTGTCAAAATTGACATATGCAAGACCACATTCATAAAAATCCTTCTTCCCAACTATTAAAATTATTTGGAGTCTCTACAAGAAATTAATTAGTTGAAGACTCTTACATTTGACTAGTTGGTTGAAAAGATGGTAGAAAGAGAAAAAACATTTGGAAGGAAAAAAACCATAACAGCGTAAAGTGTGTACTATATTAAAAAATATCTTCCAAGCCATAAAAATAGGACACATCTTCCAAAAATGAAGGTAATAGCAAGTAAAAGAGCAAGTACAATGGAAAAGGTGGTAAAACTAAAACTCATGGTGGTCAAAATCAAAAATAGGATGATAAACATAACATCTATAGTGAATGGTGTGATAGAGAAGGAAGTCATGAGACTCATGAATGAAAATTAATAGTCAAAAGAGTAAAACTCATCCTAATTCCCTAGTTAATGTGTGTTTTCCAATATATATGATGATAAAAATAATGTCTTGATTAGTTCCTCATGGTTTTATGCTTGGGTTCTTGATACTGGTGCCACTAAATATATGAATTTATAGAAAGACTACTTTAAGGAGTATAATGAAGAAATTTTTGGCTTCGTATACCTCACAAATATATTAAGTTTACAACCTCAAGGAAGAGGTCAAATTTGACTCAAATGTCAAGGACTTCAAGACTACAATGTTGAGAATGTTCTCTACATTCCTCAATTGAAATGAAACTTATTGTCCATAATTCTCGTAAGGAAATAAGGCCATTCTATTATGTTATATAATGGTGATGTCACAATTAGGATAAATAATGACAATGTAGTCATATTGACTAGATATGAGGAAGGAAAACTATTCAAACTGAAGGGTGAATTATCAAATTTAAGGAATTATGATCATCTTTTGGAAGATAGAATGTCTCCAAACATGTGGCATGCTCTATTTGGGAACACTCACTAAAACATAATTTGTGTATTGAAAAAGATTGGTGTTGTTGGCATGCCTACATTACCTATAAAATTAGATGAGAAGTGTGAAACCTGCATATTGGCTAAACACACAAGATAACCATTTCTAAAGTCACTACAAAAAGTAGATTAAAAAATGTATCTTGTTTATTTAGACATGTGTTCTCTTACTATCCTCTCCATTGGTGTTCATGAGTACTTCATGTTGTTCATTGATAACTATATTAGTATGATATGGATATACATTCTAAAAAATAAATTATAATCCTTGATACTTTCAAAAAAAATTGAAAATGATTGAAAATGAAGAATAAACTCACATTGAGACACTCATGACAGATAATCGTGGTGAATTCACATCAAAAAAAATTGAATCTTATCTTGATCAAAATGGGATAAAACACCATCTCACTGTTCATCACACTCTAGAACAAAATGTTGTAATTAAAAGAATGAATAGAATAGTGATGAATATGGTTTGTGTAGTGTTGTACTTCAAAGAGGTAAATCTACACTTTTAGGTTAAAGTATCTAAAATAATATTACACCTTCATAGTAGATCACCATCAATAGTTATTGAATAAAAGACTCCATATGAGATGTGGCATGGTCACCTCCTTTTATTTTGACATCTTTAGATTTTTAGATCCACTTATTATGCATTTATTCCAAAGGAAAAGAAAAACAAATTGGATCACATGAGTCTAAAATGTATCCATTTAGGATATTATGATTCCTCCAAGGCATTCAGGCTATATGACAAGAAAGAGAAAAAGTTTATTATTGCAAATTAAGTTATCTTTTTTGAAAATATAAAGGACAAAGAGCATATTGAATGACAATTAACTCAACTAGACAAATATACAAAGTTTAATATTTAGACAAAGAGTGATTTAAATGTTTTAGACAATGAGTGGGGGACACAAAGAGTGATTTTAATGTTTTAGACAATGTTGGTAATCTAGAGTGATTTGAATTTTCTAAAGTGATTTGATGTCTAAAAAAAGAGTGATTTGAATATTCTATACAATGTTGGGAATATATGAGTGGGGGAGACAAAGAGTGATTTGAATGTTCTAGAGTGATTTGATGTCAACAAAGAGAGTGATTTAAATTTTCTAGACAATGTTTGGAATCTATTGATTGTATATTGTCTCCTATGCATGAGCTTGAAACTCCTCTTGAAGGAGAGAGTGAAACTTCATTAGATATTGAATAGGGGTTAGAAGAATAAAGGGAAAAAAGTGAAAGAACATTAGAGGATGAACCCAAAGCACCTAAAACATATAAAAACATGCCTAAGTGGGACACTCAAAAACTGAAAGATGTGAGTCCTGATGAAGTTGGGAAAAGAGGCACTTGAAGTGCACATACAACCTCATCTCAACTAGACAAGTCTAGTAATGAAATTGAGTACATGATTGAAAAAATCACATTGGATGATTCTCAAGAGGTACTATATGTTGTGTTTTATTTAGAGACAACAACTTTAAAACAAGATGAGAAGCTTGAATCTTGGAGAAAATCAATGAAAGATGAGTATAATTCACTGGTGAAAAATGGAACATAGAATTTGGTTGATCCACCATATGTTTGTAAAGCATTTGGCTAAAAGTGGGTCTATCGCAATAAATACAAGATAGACATCTCAATTGACAAGCATAAATCAAGGCTTGTCACAAAGAGGTATGCTCAAAATAAAGGATTGATTATAATGAAACCTTTGCAGCTACAACAAAATAGACTCCTACTTGGACCATATTGGCTCTTACAGTTCATAATGGATCAAAAGCTTACCAAATTGATGTAAAAATTGAATTTCAAATGGAAACATCAAGGAAGATATGTACATGATGCAACTTTATGGTTTTTTAGTAAAGGGACAAGATCATAAGGTGTGTAAATTTGAAAAATTAGTGTATGGTTTGAAACAAACCACTCGACCATGTTACAAAAAACTAGCTGAGCACCTCATGAACATGAAATTTAAATGTTTTGAGTTTGAAAATGTATCTCTTTTAATCAAAAAATATGACAAAATATTTGTATTTATGGTGGTGTATGTTCATGATTTGTTCATCAAAGGGAAAAATGAATGGTACGCTGTAAAATTCAAAGCAGAGTTGATGAATAGTTTTGAAATGACTAATTTGGGTTATCTTCATTACTATGTGGGTATTGAATTAATTAAAAAACCAAATTATTTATTTATCACTCAATATAAGTACATTGGTGAGATTATTATCAAGTTTAGAATGGAAGAATATAAGCCTCTTAGAATGCCCATAGAATAGAGTCTCAAATTGACATCAAAAGATTTAATAGATTTGGTTGATGCCAATAAATACAGACAACTCATTTATGTGACTACCACTCAACTAGATATATCATATGTAGTTGGTGCCCTCTCAAGATTAATGTAACAACCCAAGGATCATCATTAGGTAACAACAAAAAGGGTCCTCAAACATCTCAAAGGCACACAACATTTTGGGTTCAAATACTCCAAGGTAGAATACTTCAAATTGGTTGGGCATTCATATTATGCCTATGTTGGTCATCATTAAAATAGAAATTCCACCTTGGGTTTTCTAATGAATTTGGGAAAAATAGTTTTTAGTTGGAAATCCAATAAGCAATCAATTCTGGTAATTTATTTAGTAGAAGTAGAATATAGCACTGACTTAGAGGCAACAAGAGAGATATTGTGGCTCAAAAGGGTTCTTTCAGATTTATAGGAGCAATAGGTTTCGTCAACATCTTTCATGGTTGACAACACTTCTACAATCTAGATGGAAAATAATCTAGTGTTCCATAAATGAACCAAGCAAATCAATACAAAATTTTATTTGATTTGACACTGTAAAAGATGGCAGTGTCAAGTTACAACATTTCTCAAAAATAGAGAAACCAACAGACATCCTAATAAAAGTGCATAGATGAGAAAATTTTGAGAAGTTCAGAGGAATGTTGGGTCTAAGAAAGACCCTTATAGATTAAGGTGGGGATGTAATAATATTGTACATATTGGTTGTTAATCTTAGGTGTCTAGCTTAGGTTTCTTGGTTTTTATCTTACTCAATAAGCTTTTCATTTTTATAGGAATCAGAAGAGTCATTGAGAATGTTAAATGAATAGTTTTGTTTAGTCTATTTATTGTAATGTTTGCTTCCTTTTTCATTGAATCATGAAATAGAATTTCATTGTCATTCCTTTAACTTTGTTTTTGGCCTGCCAATTTGCCTTAAAGTATGAATGACAAAATTAACTAACTGTGGAATACAAAGGAAAATAAACTTAAGACATACAACAAATAGTTATTAATTTCAATAAAAAATAAATGTCAACATGTTCTATAACTTCATTTCATTTATATGTTTACATATGGATCTTAAACAAGTAGGCATTTAAAAGTAGATTAAGTTATTATTTTAATTTGATTTTATTAATATCCATCTTCCTATTGGTTCAATGGTTAATTTTTTAAATTTTAAATATGATTTAATTGTATGTTTATATCTCTTTGGATGTCAAATCCAATAACACAATTTATTTATGAAGATATTTTTACTCTAAAGTTATGTATTTCTGATGCATCATCCAAAAGAAATCACCTAAAAAAATTAAACATTTTTAGAGAGATGGGTATAATACAAGATTAAAATCTGAGTCGAGTTATTATTTTATTACATTTAGTTTATACTAATGTTTAATAATTACTATTAATATTAGTTATAATCACTTGAGATTGATAGTTTGAATAATATAAAGGCATAAATTAACTTATTTTATTGTTTCACATTTATTTGTATGATTTATTGTTAATGTGAAATTCATATAATATAGAGATCATATTAATATTAATTAAAATTTTCTTCCATCCTATTATGGTATACATGGCAATTCAGTCAATAAATTGATCACAAGTTCTTCATTAAATTTTTAATGGTATGAAAAATACCCATAAGGTGCCACAACTTGTAGAGAGGCTCCTCTTTTGACACATTTATCCTTGATTGAAATGAGGCACCTTGATTTATTATATCTCAAATATATGTGGGGATCCATGACATGTCACATGGCATGATTCTTAGTCATGGATTGTCATGATTAATCATGGGGATTTCATAGCTAATTGTATCAACTAGATAATATTGGGTGAAACTAGAAGTACCCATAAATATATATATATATATATATATATATATATATATATATATATATATATATATATATATATATATACTTGCATTTAATTTTAGTTATAGCTAATTGGAAATACTTATAGCTAGATGGTGATACTTAGACATAGTTTCATGTACATGGAAGCAATATTAAATCCTATCATAATTTTTGGTAACATGATAGATATATGATTTGGTATAACCTTTAATATTAAATGAAAGTGTAATTGAGTATTAATTTTCCAATTAGATGAAAATTGAAACTCTTTCTTGTAAGGTGTTTCACCATTTAAAATGTCAGGCACTTTTGGGATCCTTGCTATAAAGAGTACCATCAATTCAATTTATGGAATATATGGGCCATTGATTATATATATCCATAACCAAATTGAATTACTTCCTTAGGGTTTTGTTTACTTAATAGTGTAGGTACTAAATCTGATTATATATAAAATTTTATTCTTATACACTTAAAAAATACCAATCAGGGCTCTACCCTTCAGTTCTAGACCTTTCTATTGTGAAAAGGCTTGCATTCACCATCTCACATTGCCTAAATGATTCTCTTATGGACAAACCTATCATTATGATGACCTTGATCACTATACACTATAATAAGTTTAAACTATGATTTATATTCCTCACTATAAATTAATAATATTAAACAATTTTATATCGTGTTAGACACTGTGCTTTTGATGGGGACATTAACGTCAATGCTAGTGTCTAGATTTCATGTCTTTTGTCTCTAATTCAAAAGGCATCCAAATTTTAAATCTTTCAAAATATATGGTTTGGCCTATTTGTAAATACCAAACAATCACTTATTTAAAATCACTCAATCAATTACACAATTAAGTTATACTACATGTAGACACTATTTTTAATTAGATAACACCTTTGGCTTGTACACTTGGTAAATGAATAGCTTGGTTGTTATTCTCAATTTTGAACATTTATTGCTTTATTAAGTATTTCATAAGCCATATCTTGTTCCCCTTGACTTATATCTTAGTTTACCTAGTCTTATGTTCATGGCACAAACCTTATATTTTTCTCAAAATGCTTAAAACATGTTTATTTTCCACCCATGAATGTTCTGAGTATATACCTTCTTTCTTGCTCCTTGGACACTAATGTCTAGGACATATACCTATGTTGACACAAGTTTCCTACCCTAACGCAAGTGTGTAGTGCCCTAAAGTCATCTAATTTACAAATGAACCATATTTTTATGGTTAACGTAAGTGATTTAATGTGAGTTACTTCACTAAATAGATTGGCATAAATACAAGATAAAATCTCACTAATTCTATAGCTATAACCTAGTACAAACCAAAGAAACTTATCAAAATCATTATATCAATCATTCAATTCACCAAAACATCCCTATCTACACATTAGTCATTAAGAAAACACATCAATAGGTGTAAATTACTAAAGAAGTAGCCCAAGAATTATATTTTTCAAGTTACAAGTTAGGTCACTATTGTAATTAATTATCACATGTTGCTTGATTTCCATAAAAGCTAAAATGTAGGGGAGAACTACATCATTCTGAGAACCTCTTTATAATATTATCTATGTAGGTATCCCTCATTAATAAAGAGATGTTTTGGGTCAACTTGACATTATGTGCAGACTAACCCATTTCCCCCAAGGCCATTATGAATATTAAGGGCTAAGTCTTTGAAAATTATTGCAGAGTGAAAGTTTATGACCTAGATTTGAATGTGTAGACATCTAATTCCTAACAACATTTGTGTTAAAATTGTCAATCTTACTTGAATTGCACTCAAATGCACATTTTAGGTCAAAATCTATAAAACATGCTAAATGGTTCGAATTGTCATTTACAAGTGTCAATTTAGGTAAAAGTATCCCTAAATGGGTCAATGCACTTTATAGGTAAGCTAACTTTGATCAATTTATTTCGAGTCAAAATGATGATTTCACCTTTTGTGCTTTGGATCACTCTTTTCTCATGAATTCATTGGAATATGCCACGTACCATTGTTATTTTGTGTTGAAAACATCCTAAATAGAAATATGATTTATACACATCTAACTTCACCTTCTAATTCTTCTTGAGTCAAATTATAACTCAGTAATATGACTTTTTGACCATTTTGACTAATAGAGGGCCAATTTTCAAATAATTGCACAAATGTTCATTAACTTTCTTTCAAGCTAATTAATCCAAATCAAGAACATAAGTGGATTTTCTATTAGAGTTGTTGAATATTTTTTTTGAAAATTGACTCCTATTAATTTCATGATCAGGTGACCTCATTTTGTGAGAAGATATCCCTAGACCATAAATGCCAAAAATATCAGGATTATGGGTCACCCATGCCTATTTAATGCCTCACATGACTCTTTAATTACCCTTCTTCCATGGCCACACATTATGAGTTTAAATCTAAATATTATGACTATTCATAGCCACACATCTCAATCTTGAGATGGATGGTCATGGTCGATCCTGACCAATCTCAAAAATATATAAATAGAGAGGCCATGTACATGAAAAAAAGTTTTAATAATGCAAAGTTATAATGTTAAATTATTTCCATCATCCTTTGCATTTGATTATTGATTTTTTTTAAAAGCTTCATTCATAGGATAGTTTAGTGATTATGAATCATGAACTTAGGTTTTATAGAGTGTTCTTGAGACATTGGAGGAGTTTGCCACCTTTGTTGACAAAGAAAAGGATAGTTGATCAAGGGAGAACATGCTTATGAGCCACATATGTATGGTGAATCCATTTGGGAAGGTAATATGATGTTTCTTTCTTTCATTTTGTTTATTTCTATCCTTTGTAATTCCCATAGGAATAGATAAGATTATTTAGTTAGTTCTTTATGCATTTTTTATTATTTATGGACTAATGTTTGAATAAATTACTTTATAATCCTCTCTACATCTTGGCATGCTCGGTGGGAATAAACACATCCCACATATGAAGAAGATCATTTTTCAAATTTAAAATCTTCATTTGGATCATTAAAAATCTTGAAAATTGATTTTCTAACTTTATTTTATCATTTTTTGTTTTCCATGGGTTTACACAATAACTAGCATCAGTTAATAAAATTGAAATCAATTGGATAACTATCATCGATTAGTTTGATATCACTGATGTTAGTTAGATAACCATCATCAGTTAGCAGATTTAACCATGGTCAGTTATATAACCAACGTCGATCACTATGTTTTTCATAGAACAAAGACCTAAGAGCTCTTTTTTTGGATCTTTTTTTTAAGTTCATTGTTTCAAACCTAAAAGAGTTTCAAGGATAAAAGACATGCTAACATTTTTGTTGCAGGACCAAGCTCAACATTTTCTAAAAACATGTTTAGATCACCTTTTACATGCTTAAAAATCAATTTAAAACTTTTTTTTGGTGTTTAACAAAAAATTTAGATGTTTATGGTGAATATTTTCAAAGTTGACAACTAAGACCAAGGGGTTAGATGAATGCCACCTCATTTTCAATTTGGCCTTAAAAATGAACCCACCTTTTCAAGATTTTTGTATTCACTAAGTTGTTTAAATTATATTTTTGTTTAGCAAAAAAAGGGATGTTGTGTGTATGATCTTCCATTTGTCCCCTTTAAGGAACCCTTGGAATCAAAATATCCATTCCTATTGCAAGTATCCTAGTCCAAGGCTTAAAAATAAAGTCATCTAAATCACTCCCCAAAAACTCATCATAGTTTGGGTGACCTTGAAAATGACCCTAAAGTCTTTCTACTTTTATGGTTTCTTTATTTTTATGAAAATTTAGCTTGTGAGGGGGATGTCATTACCTCCCACAAGTTATTTAGGGAAGCTTTGACCTAGGGTTTCATCTCCTGGCATCAACTTCATTTGGCTCCTAACTAGAGTTGCACATGGGACGTATATGCATTTGGACATCTCACTACACTGAGCAAATAGTAAGATGTAGTGGTTGTAAAAAGTACTAGACTTTTTAAAAACTAGCTAATGCTATGATCACCCAATTTTTGTGCTTATTTTTTTCATCGTTTGATGTGAAAGTTTGATTCCCCTAGAATGATAAAAAAACTTGCTAGTTTAGTAGACCCCACTGCCATACCTTATTAGTTTAGAATTAAGACATTTGTTTTTTATCATTAGCTTACTTGGTCTTGATTTGTGTCTAAAACTACTTATTAACTCATTGAACTTAACCAAAACACATTGTCCTCAATTTTCTTGAGTAAGGGAGGTGTTCAACTGTCCAATTAGAAAATGCATCTTTTCCTTGTTCAAATTGTTATCAAAAACTTTATGTCATATAATCCACTTTCACATAGTCATACCCAATTGAGTGTAGATCTTTCACCCAATTTATTTAAATCCTTCATTTATAATCCACATTTGAAATTGAACCTTTCTAAGTTCTAAGGGTTGGTGTGTCTAAGTGGTTTCACCATTTGTGCAGTAAGCTTGTCCTAACTTGCGTTCAATTTTCAATTTGGATTAAAGTTCATTTATTAAGACTAAAAATCACATTATCATCTTGGTGGACTCAAGTCATCTACATATCACTCATTCTTTGAGTCCAAGAACATATTTTATCCTACTAAAATCATGTGGCAATGTTGTCCTGCCTATTTAGTCCTAGCTTTATTCTTAGTGATTCGCATATTTTTTTACATCTTGAGTTGCTTAGTCCATTTTGTCTTCTTCACAGTCTAGAGAGATTTCCTTTAAACTTCTAGGGTCAACTTGTCAAATTTGAAACTAGATTTTACAATACGGGTGTATCACAAAGATCTAGGTTTTGGTGTACTAGTTTTCACCTTGAGTCTTTGAGTCACCTTACCCTCTTTTGATCTATACAATTTCATTCTTCCCAAACATTGAGTAAACTCATGAACCAAATCTTCTAAATTATGTGTGATTTCAAACCACCCTCCCTTATAGTCTCATTGGTACCTTAGTTATTTGTTTAAAAGAGAGCCAATGCATACATTGTTTGATTGCCAAGCATTAGTCCAAAGTTAGTCAAACACATAGAACATCTCTTTTAGAAATGACTCAAAGGTTCACTCCTAATGAAGCCTCTTATGGCCTTAGTTATGAAGAAGAGCAATTTTATGATGGTCATGATAACCCCATTATTTTCATGATATCCCCACAATAGTAGGATCTGAATATGATTACAATGAATATTAACCCCAAGAAGATCAAGATGAAGCCCTTCTTACATTGATAAAATCAAGTGCTAGACTACCTTTTGACTTTCTTATAGAATAACTACATACCTTAGTTAGATAATGAGAACAATGATGGCAAGAGCAAGCTATTGAATGAATATACATACCTTCTTCCTCTAACAAAGGAAACAAAATACAAATAGACTCAAAACCCACAAATCTAGATCTTCTAGCTAAGATCAAGGTAATAAGTCAATGATATGTAGATCAACTTGTCATAGAATTAATTGACTCTGTAGTTTCCACTTTAATTCACAATGATGCTTTGAAAAAATAAGGAAATATGGTTGAGAGTATGCAACAAATATTAGATGATGACATTACCATAGTGGATTAAGGTAATCTAAATGAATAGTTAAAGTTAGAAGAGACCTTAAAAAGTGTTCCATTTGACATAGAACATACATTATTAAATCATCAAGAAACTCTTGTTACATTAAAAACTTAAAAACCTAAACATTCAGTTCAAATTGAGGAAATCCCTCAAGACAATTTGGCTAGTTATTTTCAACCAACACAAAATTTGGTAAATAAACATAGAAATTTCCAAAATCAATAAAGTATGAAATAGCCAAATTCAAGGAATGTTTTATAGTCTAGGAATCAACGGCCTATATTCTCAAGTCAAGGTGTAAATCAAAACCAAGTAATGGATCAAAAGGTATACACTCCCTATAGATCCAAACAAAATCAGTTGCACATTTCACCCTAATAGAAAAAAACTAGGTACACATTCCACCCCAACAACAACAAAACTAGGGACACATTCCACTCGAACATCAATGAAACTAAGGACACATTCCACCCCAAAAACATCTTATTCAATCCAAAAATGCACCAAACCTATAAGAATGGAATTATATGAAGGAAATTATTCAAAGATTAGAGACGAATAATAGAGTCAAGAAGTACAAATTGAATGAGATAAGCCCATATCCATTTGATTTATCTATTCTCCAAAACCCCTTTCCACCTCATTTTGAGGCACCCAAATTTGACAAGTACAAAGAAAAATGAGATCCACATGAACACATATAAAAATTCTTTTTTTATTTTATTTCAAGAGGTTTATTATAGTAGCGAGTACTTACTATGACTATTTCCATGAAGTTTAGAAGGACAAGCTCTTGATTGGCTACTTAAACTACCCAAGTGATCAGTTGCAAATTGGAATGACCTATCAAAAAATTTCATTAACCATTTCTCATATAACATAGAAAATGAATTAACCATTTTCAACTTATGCAAAGACAAATAATGTGATGGTGAAAGTTTTGTCACATATCTGCAAAGGTGGAGAGCATTAACAAGCCACTTTTAACAAAATTTGTTAGATAAATAGTTGGATGATATCTTTGCATAGAATTTGCATCTTGAAGTTGAATATAATCTATGGTTAGATTATGCTAACTCATTTCAAGATTGAGAAGGCTCTTATTGCTAAGGTCCTTGTTAATATTTTTATGCAAGGTCAAGTATCTAATCAAACTAAATCAACAATTCAAATAGCTATGCAGGATAAGCCTAAAGGCTTTTAAAAAAATAAGAACATGGTTGTAAATGGAGTGACTAAAACTAGACATGTAAAAATAGTACATGCCATGTCTCCTCTAATTTTACAATTAACTCCCCAAAATCCACTACCTACTTTTCAGAGACAACCTCCACGAAGGACATTTCATAAAAAAATTAGATTTTTTAGCAAGTTAGTTTAATCAATTGAAATAATGTTACAAAATCTCATTACATCTAACTTAATTATACGGCCACTATGAAGGCCATTTCCTCAAGATCAACCAAAACTAGATTGGTACAAAGAGAACAAATGGTGTAAATTTCATCATCTTGTTGGTCACGGTGCATATCATTGCATTCAATTACAACATACTATTAAGGACTTTATTGAAAGTGGTGAACTAGAAATTAAGTTGGCCTTGAATCAGGACACAAATCAAGATATGTGAATCTACACAAACCCCTTTCCTTAACATGATCCACCACCACCAAAAAATAATCAAAATGGTCACAATCAAGGACAGAGGTAGAATCAGAACTAACAACAAGGTCAGAATCATAATGAGCATAATCGAGATCGTAATTCCCATACCAATAATATGGCTTATAACAATGTACCTTATGGCTATAATAATGTTGTGGGATGTATTTATACAACCCACATTGCCACTATTAATATAAAACCATGTGGCCAGTCTCATGTTCCTCGTAACATGAGACCCATCATTATAGGGTGAGCACCCTCTCCCATTAGTAATACCATGTTGGGTTTTCATCATCATGTTGCTACTCTATTTACACAAGTTAATAATCTTGAATAACACCTTTCTTCTAATTATAAAGGATCCTCATTGACCCAAACTTGTAGCAATATAGTTAGTCACCCATGAGTCACCATCTAAGGCCCTTTACCTTCCTCTTTTAATTATAATAACTACTTGCCACCTCTAGGTTGTGCAATCATAATTAGATGCCTATGAGTTATCATCTAGGGCCCTTTGCCCACTTCTTCCATAAAACCCAATGAAAACACTGTGCTAATGGTTCTAAAGTTGAATACTATCCCAATAAAGATTAAAATAATTCAATCCACAATTCAAAGGCCTTATAGTCTGACAAATCAATTAGATAAAACCCCTACACAAATTTCCATATTAGAAACCTTGTAGACACCTAATGTCCATAAAACCATCTTCAGCAAAAATTTTCAAGAGTCTATTATGCTTAATGATATAAACCTTGATCAATTCTAGAACCTATTTGGACACTTGTCTTCATTTTGGCAAATCACATTTGATCAAAACAACATGTCCACCCTTGGCCCAAACCACAATAACCCACTATACATTGAGATAATCATTATGGATCACAAGATCAAGAGGGTTCTTATAGACAATGGTTCAGGGATGAACATCATATCTCTTAAATTGGTATATTGATTTGGCTGTATGGATATAGACATTCAGTCAAAAAAATTTACAATCAAGGCTTACGATAATGTTGAGAGGGAGTCATCTAGTACAATTTGGCTACCAATCATTGTTGGGTCTATTTCTCATCACATATTATTTCATATTATATATATTGAGCTTCATTATAACATCTTGGTCATCCTTAGATCCATGAAGTACAGTTCCATCTACTCTTGACCAATGCCTTAAGTTTCTCCATGATGGGATCAAGCTTATTATTCCTGTTGATCAACAACCATATCGATACTACAAACATATTTAAGCAGAGTATCATAATTATAACTATTTCCCAGGCTCTCAATTCATTACAAAGAAGAATAAATCCATCATTTCTCATCCATCTCCATCTAATTATATTGACCCTGGTGATCTAGCCTCCACTTCAAGTGATCCATTTCTTGTAACTCTAGGGAATTAGGTTAGTATTAAAGACAGGCATTTCCACATACCATCTGAAGGATGTCTTCCATATTGTAAAATTACCAAAATCACCTAAAATATTTTGTAATTGTAAAACTTTCCAAGCTCCTAACAAACTTGATCTAATTTGGCAACCAAAACCTCATGTGGTTTTTATACCTACAATTACACCAAAGAAATATCGAGAGACTTTGGCTGAGGGAGATTGGTTATGTTCTGAAGGCCTTGCTAATTATTTTTAGAATCCAATGTATCCTATCCCTAAAAAGATAATGGATCATCTTGACTATATAAGGAAAGGCCTTTGCCCATAGGTGCAAGGAATTTTATAACCCTTGTCAGCTAGAGTTATCAATTAGAATCATGGTCTCAGATTTAAACAACAAGAATATGGCCTCATGACATTTGATACTAACTCTTTCAAAGTGACTGGTAATGATACTCCTAGAAGTGACATAATTTCCTATTATATCCTTTTTTATGAGCTTGTTAACTTAAATTTATTTGATTCAAATGTCATATTGACCATAATGCCTATTAGAGCTTCCAATCCTGAAGCATAAAACCATCTTAGTGGTGCTTCCCTTCCTGAAGTGGGACATTATATATTTACCATTGGCACTTCTTATCTTGAAGAAAACACTCACTATAACATATGCCTTTGCCATCCTGAAATCATAGATTGGGATCAACAAAATTTGATCATATGCCTCGATGAGTTCCAAAATCAAGAATCGATTGTAGAATACATGGGCCTACAAGATGCAATCCCCATTGGTGATCATAAGCATGGTTTTGGATTTTCATTAGATTCTTATACTTAATTTAGAGAGTATGCAAACTTTCTTTGTCATAATAAAGAATGAACATCAAGATCTACAGGTGAAAACCTCTTTGAGGCACTTGTTGATCACGAAAAAAGTAAAGAAAAAGATAAGCCTTTGAGTGAAATCCTATTTTAGGTGATCTGAAGTGAGAAAGTTTTCTCATCCCCTTAGGACATAGAAAACCCATCTATCCCAAGTTCCATATCGAGTACAAGCATCTCTTTAGAACAACATCAATTATTTGAGCATATTGCTCTTGAGTTTCTAGAGGTTTTTACCAATTAGCCTTTTCCTAAGAAGGTAGATTTTGATTCTTAATATTATCCAGATCTTTGGGAGGAATAAAAAGAATATATAATAGAATAAAATGATCATGCTATTACATTGCCTATAATTCTAGAAGATGGATCCACATTCCTTATGGAGAGCACAACAAAAGTGAATTTAGGAACCCATAAGGATCCCAAAATTATTTATCTTGGAGCTTCCCTTACTAAATCAGAACATGAACATATTATATCCATTATTAAGGATTATATAGACATATTTGGATGGGAATACACTGACATACCAGGCTTAGACCTAGATTTAGTTATGCATCATCTTGTTGTTCACTCTGGTACTAAACCAATCAAGAAAAAATTAAGAAAGATGGATTAATGCATCACCCTTTTGGTTAAGGCTAAGTTGGAAAATATTTTAGGAGATAATTTTATCAGACCACTAGACTACTCTAAATGGGTTTCTAACATAGTACTAATGAGTAAAAATACCCTAGGCATATGTATTTGTACTGATTTTTATGATATCAACAAAGCATGCCCTAAAGATGATTTCGATCTACCCAACATCAACATAATCATCGACTCAACTGCTGATTACAAGAAGATATCATAAATGGATGGATTTTTTGGTTATAATCAGATCAAGATAGCCCTTAAAAATCAGCATAAGACCATGTTCACCAATTTATGGGGGACATTTTATTACCAAGTCATGCCATTAAATTTGAAGAATGTTAGAGCCACATATTAGCATGCAATGATTGTCATTTTCCATGACATGATGCATGACATTATAGATGACTATGTTGATGATATACTAGCAAGATCAAGAACAAGATGTCCCAAGAGTTGGACATCCTAACATTCTACGAAGAATATTTGAAAGGCTTCATGCAATAAAGTCTGTTTGAATCCTAAAATATGTATCTTTGGAGTCATATCAGGAAAATTGCTAGGGTTAATTATATCACAATGATGGTCCAAAGCTGACCCTATAAAGGTCAACATTATTATGTAAATGCCTCCACCAAACAATGTTAAATAATCATGACGTCTACAAGGAAAGATCTAGTCTATATGCAAGTTCATTTCTCAATTGGCAGATAGGTGCCACCCATTTACCCATCTCTTAAAGAAAGGGGTAACATTTCAGTGGGATGAAGATTTTTAGATAGCATTTTCAAAGCTTAAAACATACTTGGCCAATCCACCAATCTTACATCCTCCAACATAAGGAAAGCCACTGCTTATTTATATATCAACTATAGAACATGCATTGGGGACACTTTTGGCTCATCATGATGATCATGATAAGGAACATGTTTATTATTTAAGATTCACATTGGTAGCCTATGAACATAATTATATACCTATTGAGAAGACATGTCTAGCTATGGTGTTCACCACTCAGAAATTACAATATTATATGATAAATAAGAAAAATAGTTTTATCTCTAAGGTAGATCCTCTCAAGTTCCTCTTATTTAAAGTAGCTCTTCAAAGATACATGGTTAAATATATTATGCTCTTCAATGATTTTTACATTAAGTATCATAATCAAAAGGTAATCAAAGAACCAGTTCTTGCTGACCAACTTATCAAAGCTCCTATTATGGCCACTCAACCTCTCAACTTTGACCTTCTAGATGATTATATCATGACAATAGAATAATCATCAAAAGACCCTGAATAGTCGATGCTCTATTTTGGTGGATCCTTCACATCCTAAGGGTCTTTAGATAGCATATTGTTGATCATGCCATAGGGGGATTTGATCCATAAAGAATTCCATATAGAATTTCAATGTACAAACAATATGGTTGAATATGAGGCATTGGTTTCATGGCTCTATCTTATTATAAGGTGGGATATTCAAAGCATAAAGGTCTATGGAGATTCACATCTAATCATAAATTAGACAACTAATCATTATCAAACAAGGGATGATAATATTATTCCTTACAAGCAAATTATTGATAACCTCAAAACACATTTTAAATATTTGCAGTTTGAACAAGTTCCATGAGTTAACAATAGATCTAGTGATTTTATGGTAACAATTGGTTCCATGATTCAAATGTATGATAGTACTAAAGAGTATTAGTTATTGATTAAAAATATTCTTCAACTAGCACATATTCTATCAAATTTAGAGGTGATATGCACCATTGTTTATCCTAATCCCTCACCTATGGTACCATGGTACCAAGATTTTTACAACTATTTCCATAGTCATGTATTTCCCACTAAATTTTCCAACAACCAAAAAAAATATTCCTTCATCACTTAACACATTATATCCTCCTTGGAAACACACTTTATCGTAAAGGCTATGATGGAATGCCTCTTTATTATTTATCTTTGGGAGAATCCAAGTTAGTACTATACAAGGTTCATGAAGGAATGTGTGGGGCCCATACCAATGGTGTAGTCCTAGTAAATAAACTCCTTAGAATAGGCTATTATTGGCCCAAAATGGAGATAGATGCTTGTAATTATGTAAAGAAGTGTGTTCCTTGTCAACAACATGGAAACTTGATATATGCACCTTCCTTACCATTACAACCAATTACAACACCATGGGCATTATCAACATGGGGTCACGATCTCATTGGAAAAATTAACCTGACATATTCATATGGCCATAAGCACATTTTGACTGCAACCGAGTACTTTACCAAGTGGATTGAGGCCATTCCTCTCACTTATGTTATAAGGAAACAAATAGCCAGATTTATTCATTACCATATCATCTGTCGATATGGCATCCCAACCTATATTATATCTAATAATGGTGGATCTTTTGTGAACCAAGATGTGAAATATCTTTGTGAAAAATTCAATATCAATCAAAAGAAATCCACTATATAAAAACCATAATACAATGGACAAGTTGAGGTGTCAAATAAAACCATTCTAGATATCTTAAACAAGATTGTCAATGATATGAACTTGCAACTCTTTCTTATCCTTTGGGATTATAGAACCAATCAATGAACCCTAACTAGAGCTACTCTATACTACCTTATTTTTTGGCATTGAAGTTATCATCCCGATCAAGATTGAGATCCCATCATTAAGAATATCACTAGAGCACATTGAAGATAGTGAAGACTATAGAGCCTCATGATTGCATGAAATAGATATTCTTGATGGTAAGCATTTGGATACCCTATAAAACTTGTAGGCCTATCAGAATATATTATAGAGAATCTAAAATAAATGCATTATTCCTTGAGAATTTGAGATTGGTGACTTAGTTTTGAAAGAGAACAAGAAGAATACGAATGCTGAACCAAAAAATAAAGGAATGTTTTAGCTTAATTGGTTAAGACCATATATTTTCACAGTAAAATATGGATCATGAGCATATCAATTAGCTAAACCTAATGGTGAACTTTCAGATCCCATGAACATCATATACCTTAATAGGTTCTATGCATGAAAAAATTTGAACCACTATCTACAAGACTCCTAATTTGGGGGCAATTTGTGTTGTCATAATTTTGTCCCAACCTTTTATCTTACCTTGAAAACATTTTATACTACCCTGGTCCACTTTTCATGATTCTTGATAGTAAAGGCTTTGAATCCCTGGCACTCTAAACATATTCTTCATCCCATTCTAGATTTCTCTCTTCGAGAAGAATATTCTTTGTTATGTCTATGGCATGTTATAAGCTTGAAAAAAATTATCCATTGACCAATTATGATCTTCATTATGTCTCATTAACATTATGAACATCCTCAATAACACTTCTACAAAGTAGTTCAGGCAGGATAGTATTGTGTAGCTTCAGATAAGTGAACAGAAACATCTTCTCAATTCCACAACATTTGTACATTGTTATAGATAGGTAAATGCTAATACTTCTTTTTTACTTCAAGTTGTACATTATTCTATATCACATTTGTTTCTCTTTATTATTTTATCAATATCCCCACTCTCATTGATTTGAAAGCATAGGCCATTGCAGTGAGCTTAGCTATCTTATTGGAACCTCTACTCTCAAGATGTTTATCTCCTCAACTATATGGTCCTGCCTTGTGCATATTTTATCCCAAAAACACCAAAAACATTAGAAATACTTTAAAAATACCAAAAAAATCATAGCATGATCTAAAAAAGAACAAAAATATTTTCTCATGCTTATATACATTTATACATTCCCATTCCACCATGCTACACTATTGCCATTTTATAAGCACATAAACACCAATGCATTTCATCTTGTCCCATGCACTTAACATTTTGTAATGTCATTCTTTCTCATCTAATCAACTTCTTATTTTCTAGACCATTTTCATTTGTTTGTTGTATCTTCCATTTGTTCTATAAATCATGCTAGTCTGATCATCATTTTTCTTGTATCCCATTTCTTGGGAGAACTACATTTGGCCTGAAGTTCATGTTGGAACATGCATCCATGGAACTATGTAGGCAACGTCCACTTGTCTTATGCACCTGGAGTTAGGTCAACCAACCCCTTCCTTTTATTCTCTTCCCCCATTTATTTTGTCATTGTTCCTCTTTAATTAGGGAACAATTGTCATTTCATTATTCTTTGTTATGTTTTGGTATAAAATAATGCCTCCACCACACATGCATGAACATTTGTCTTTAAACAACACCAACTTGGATTTTATTTGTGTGTGTTTATTTGAGTTCCCTTGGTGTTTTGTTGTGTTTTATTGGTGTTTTGATTTTTCTTTCACACCTCTCCTTTTATTTCTTCTCTTTCTCTCTTTCTATTACTTCTTGTCTCATCTTGGTCTTGTGTTTCCTTGATTATTTTTTTTATTATCTCTTTTGTGTTTCAGAACATCTTGATGATTCACATGGATCTCAATTGTTTATATCTTGATCTTATGTTATTATGTTATCTTTGGACCATTTTATTTATTTGATTATTATTGGTGTCTTGTTTTTTTATTTGATTTTTCTTTTTCTCTTTTGTGTTCAATAATGTCTTGATAGTCCACATGGATCTTGATTATTCATATATTGGTCGCATGTCATTAAGATGTTCTTTCTTTTTGTTTTTAAAATATTTTTTTCCAACTTAATATCATATCTTGATTTCAAGATAGGTTCATTTATGTTTAACTATTTCTTTGTCTTTTCTTTTTTTTATTTAAATGTAAATTGCTGTAACTCTAGTTTTGGTCATTATCTTACCATTATCTTTAGTTATAGATATTCACATTTGAACTAGCTCAAGACAATTGGAATATTATGTCATTCTAAATTATTCATACTTATAATGCCTAATTTCTTTTGCTATATCAAGTACCTTGTGCTCAGGTCTCAAAGTCTTAACGTCAACATCAACTCCAATGAACAATTCTCAAGAAACTTTGTAAAATCTATGCTCATGATATGGAATTAGGCTTCTAGGTAGCATGAATTTAAAGCTTATTTATCTATGCTTAGATGTGCATCTCTTTCCATACATTATAAGTCTAATCAATTAATGGTCATTTTTCATCATTCCTCATTCCATTCTCTTAAACTTGGGTGAACTACATTAGCCTGAAGTTCATTTTGGAACATGAGTCCATGGAACTATGTAGGCAACACTCAATTTCTAATGAGGTCAGCTCAACTATCTCCATTCTTCTTTTCATCTCTCACATCACTTTTTGCATTCTAATATGCTTGGTTTTATATGGATTTCTAATCCATTTCACCATTGCATGTACGTTTGTACATTCTCACTTTAACCTATCTTTTTGGTTATATCCTTGAACTATTTTTTCTTGCCAATTGCCCATGCTAGGGCCAACATTTGAACCACATCTAATTCAAATCATCTCTATAGGGGTAAAATAATTCTTTATTCTTTATCAATGATCAAAATTTTCCCTACTAGGGCAAAACTATTTTATCATGATCACATTTTCTCTACTGGAGTACTTATTATATTCTCTTTAGAGACCCTATTCTAGTGGTGCTTTTGTTTCGAAATCAGAACACTCTTTCTTTTCCTCTAATTCCAAGATGTCCACACTAATGCCCATGATGGAAATATTTTAGTGTGTAACTTGTCTCAGTATTAATCAATACCATAAGTGTACAACTTGTACTCTCAAATTGGGTATGTTTATAGTATGTCCCTTACATTTATGGATTGTATATTTACCATTCCCCCCATCTCTAGGGCATATTTTACCTCTCATTATATTTTAATCATTGATGGTAATCACATGTTCAATTATTAGCTTATCTAAATGTGATCTATTCCATGGGTTAACCTCTCACTTTCTCTCTCTTTTTGAGAGTCCATCATTCTCTTTCATCTTAGTATGTTCTCTCGAGTGGGCATCATGGGTTTCTTCTAATTTATTATTGACAACTCTTTTCTTTAAAAATACATTACTCCACCTAAATATCTTGTTACACATTCCCAAACAAGGGTAAAATGTAGACATCCAATTCCTCACAACATTTGTGTTAAAATTGTCAATCTTACTCGAATTGCACTCAAATGCACATTTTATGTCAAAATACATAAAATGTGATAAATGGGTCAAACATGTCATTTATAAGTGCTAATTTTCATTAAAGTATCCTTGAATTGGGAAATATAATTTATGGGTCAACTAACTTTGATCAATTCATTTCAATTCAAAATGTTGATTTCGCCTTTTATGCTTTGGATCACTCTTTTCTCATAAATTCATTAGTACACACCATGTACCTTTGTTATCTTTTGGTGGAAACATCTTAAATGGAAATATGGTTCCAATGCATCTAACATCACCTTCTAATTCTTTCTGAGTCAAATTACAACTCAGTAATATGACTTTTTAACCATTTTGATTAATTGAGGGCCAATTTTCAAAAAATTGCACAAATTTTGATTAACCTTTTTTAAGGATAATTAATTCAAATCAAGAGCTTAAGTGGATTTTCCATGAGATTTATTGAATATTTATTTTTGAAAATTGATTCCTATTAACTGCATCATCAGGTGACCTCATTTCTTGGGAAGACATACCTAGGCCATAAACGCCACAAATATCAAGACTATGGGTTACCCATGCCTAGTTAATACCTCTCATGCCTCTTCAATGGCCCTTCTTCCAAGGTCATGATGAATATAATTATGAGTTTAATTCCAAATATTAGGATTATCCATGACCACATATGTCAATCTTGAGATGAAGGGTCATGGTTGATACTGATCAATCTCAAAAATCTATAAATAGAGAGGCCATGGACATGAAAAAAGATTGAATATTGAAAAGTTATAATGTTAAATTGTTTCCACAATACTTTGCATTTTATCATTGATTTTGTTTACAAGATTCATTGATACGCTAGTTCAGTGATTTGGAATCATGAACCTAGGTTTTATGGAGTGTTCTTGAGAGATTGGATGAGTTTACCAACTTTGTTGACAAAGACAAGGATGCTTGATCAAGGGAGAACAAGCTTTTGAGCGACATAGGTATGGTGAATCCATTTCGGAAGGTAATATGATGTTTCTTTCTTTCATTTTATTTCTTGTTATCCTTTTTAATTCCCATAATAATATATAAGCTTAGTTAGTTAGTTCTTTAAGCATTTTTAGTTATTTATGGACTAATGTTTGACTAACTTGCTTTGTAATCCTCTCTACAAAATGCCCTAGAATGAAGGCAAATTTAAACACATAATCTTCTAGGTGGACATATCTTATTTTGGTAGTTATTTTATATATGACACATGTATCGAGTTTAGATAGTGGCATCAATACAATTGTCTTCAATTGATGTTAGTTCCTATAAATGCAAAAATGTCCAAT
Source organism: Torreya grandis (assembly GCA_037957365.1). Taxonomy (NCBI): domain Eukaryota; kingdom Viridiplantae; phylum Streptophyta; class Pinopsida; order Cupressales; family Taxaceae; genus Torreya; species Torreya grandis. The sequence continues at coordinate 1,091,560 of JARHVA010004772.1, read as the reverse complement.
CCATAATTTGATGACTATTCTGAAAATATCTTCCAATATGTTTTCTACATGTTCTAGATCCATAACTACATTAGTATCATAACAATATATGTACATTATTTCTTTATCATTTCCATATTTTTCATAGTTTTACTTACTATTTTTAGTATAAATGAGCATAAGAAATTCAATATATGTTATTTATGAGCTTATCACCCAATTGGTTTATTGTGTATATAATTATCACCCTTTTGTTTGTTCATTTATACATACCCCTTTAATAATATCTAGGTAACCTCAACCTAGAAAATCATTTTAAGGTTAAACATTTTGTTAACCAAATCTTTGAACTCCAAATCATAGGCGAATTAGGGTATTCTCCTTAGGTTGGTATAATAAAAACACTTTTTTTTTTTGTTTTCCAAAATAATGTATGCATTTTTCAAATTTAGCATTTACTATTTTTAGTAAATGTGTAACTATAGGCTATACACCATACTTTTATTTCCCTATTTTCTGGGTGTCTTATTTATTTTTCTTATCTAGAAAAAGTGTATCTCATGTTTTCAAAAAACTCAACCAATAGACTAAAATTATTATATCCTTATTGTATCATGATGAATTGATCCCTAGTATTTGCATGCCTTTCTTATCCTATTCTCATATCAATTTTCATAACATTTAAAATGGATACAAAGAAGTATTTTATTCTTGCTAAACCTATGTAGGGTGATAACACTCATCCCTATAACTAGGTCTAGGCTATCACTTATCCAAGGAGTAAAGTGGTCCACTGTCTAGTTTCAAATTAAGGCAATCCATCTAAAATGCCTACGATTTATGTTTGGGAAATCCTAAAAGACCAAATTGATAGTATGACAAAGTTAATACATGAGTTATAAAAGCAAAATTAGTCTTAAAATTTAAATGTCACTTTATTCTAATATTAGATTGATTTTATAAAGAATCCACATTATACTACTGTGAACCATGTGTTTTCATTTTTTCATACCAATAATGTACCTATTAAAAACAAATATTGGAATTTCAAACCAAAGTCACCTAATGGTATTTATTCTACAATTGAATAAAATCTTATTAAGAAGTCAAGTAAGATTGTAAGGGAGATGCTTATAAACAATGTGATCAAATTACCTCCTCCAGATCCTATAAGGAGATAAATCTATTACTATGCATATATATAATGCATGGTCACAATAGTTATTATCATTTTGTATTGAAAATAAAGATACCAAAGATAAATTCTCCTAAATCAAAAGTGCCTAACGAAAAAAATGGGTACCAAAATGTCCTCCAAAATAAAAAGAGTAACCATTATCAAATCCACCTTAATATTCAAATGATATATCATTAAAGTGGGATGAGACTTCACATGATATGTAAGTTTATAATTTTCCAATTTCTTCTAAAGACATATGAAACATTTCAATTAAAAATCTAAGGCAAGAAAGTTTGAAATAATAATCCCATATGGTAATGTTTTTTTACTAAGGATAAAGGGTAGGTTTTTTTACTAGGGACAACTATTATAGAAGAGAAACACAAATCTAAGGCCACACTAGCCAAATATAACAATTTGCTTGACAGAAAAGGACTAAATAAAAATAGCTAAAGAGCAAAAAATAAGAATCAAGAAAAAGGTGTCAAAAGCCAAGATTTTTAATAATAACTACTACCTAAACAACAAAATTAAACAAAAAAGAGACCAACTAGGAATCTCCCATGAGATTTTCTTTGTTATAACTAAGAGACGTTATCAAGGGCTTCAAACCCTCTTTACCTTTGAATTTATTTATATGGCTAATAGTTTTCCATTCTCCTTCCTCCTCAGGGTTTGTCAATATAAGAATGGAGATGTCTAGAAAATCTACTTGATTCTATGTTTTCACTGAGTTTAATACTCCTTGCCTTTCTAATAGAGACTAGGCTATTAGACTTGAACTAATCTCTACATTTCCTTTAGTCCACTCAAGTAACATAGCATCCCCTACCTCTTTTATCATCTCCTTAAACTATAATTTTTCATTTTGATGATTATATTCCTTTTCTTCCAAGTGGATCTCTGATTATGAACCCTCATTATCACTTCCATTATCATATGCAGCTAGAATAGTATTATGATCAATTTCTACATTTTTTCCTCCATGATGTCATCTTCTTCAATTTGAAACTTAGGCAATCATCATAAGATGCCATGTTTTGAAACATCTTCTACACCTAAAAGGGATACCTTCAAAATCAAGGGATTGCATCCTTTTTCCCCCACCTAAATTTCTAATTGAGAAGGTAAATCTTTAGAAAAATCTACATAATCCAAAATATAAGCATATGTGGAATGTCCCTTAGTAGAAGTCAATTTATCAATAGCCCAAAAATTGCGTATTGTATTTCTAATGTCTTAAAAACACCAAATCATCCCAAAATTGGTAATGAAGATTTAGAATCCTAATCCAGATTAGTTTGAAATTAAAATTTTCAATCTGGGTATTAAAATTTGGATGCCAAGGTTTTACTAGAAGGGCGTATTTATTTTGGTCCCAAACCATATCATTAATAATAGCCTCTTTATTTTCTAAATAATTTAAAAATAATAATAATAAACCTATAGACTAGGGGTGAATCTATATTTTACCTTTCAACCTAGATTGCCATCTAGTTGAGATCCACTCATGTAAAGATGACATAGCTAAACATGACCCTTCAAACATACAAATCAGTCCCAACATAGTTAGCCACTCTTCCCTCATAGTTATAATTTCCATCTCTTATTTATCAAACAAAATAACATGGGTATTTTTTACTAGAATCACAAGAGATGTTTTACATCCTCCCACATCTTCTACAAAGGATCTTCCACCTGATAAATTTCCTATTTTCTAATCTCTAGGTTTTGACTGTGTATTTTACTCTAAAAGCATTGGATTGGCCCTTCCCTAATTCATTATCACAGCTAGATTAACCAAACCTCAAGTATTTTATAGATTCAAATTTACCGTGTTTCCTTAGGTTCTAATGTTGCCTCAGATTTGGGTTTACCATATGATAGCCTCTAATTTATTCTAAATATGCCTCCATTTGGTAGATGGAATCTGACAACCTCCTTCCCTCTACCTTTCTCAGTGGTAATGCTAGGGTCGACATCTCTCTTCTCCATTGAATTTATAGATATAACACTTCACTTTTATAAGTCAACAAATGAAGCAATATATATCTCTTCATACTTGTACTCAGATGTCTCCTTCACCATGAGAATGTACTCTCCTACCAATCTAATCTTCATCATTGAGCGATTGACAAAGTCCATTACTAAGTGATCAAATTCCTATGTAGATCCATTCATCATCTCCCCTCCCTATTGTGCATTCACATCTTCTAGATCCTAGGTAGATCCATAAAGTTTAGACACTGTCACCCTATCCTTTAGACCAAATATTCCATCACTATACGAAAAACCTAAAACCACCATAGAAAAAATAAAATATTATTTTTTATCATATTCAATTCCCCAAATGGTAATGTTACACGATGATAAAAATAAATATATTTAAATGAGAAAGAGAACATGTACAATGTTGCCAGTGATGAAAAATATATGAAAAATCCATTTCTAAGAAAGAAGATCCAACCTATGATGTGGTTGGTTTTTCATACACAGATACTCAAATTATCAAAACATTTTTTTAGAATCCATTTATTCAATACAAATAAAAGGTATTCAAATTATCCTATAATATTGGCTACATATATGATCTTAATAATGTTATAACTTGCATTGACCCTTATAGTCCTTGATGTGACAACATTGTTTTATACACTTCAATGCTACCTTTACCTAGAGATGTTATTTTATATGCTACATGGTTTGATTCATATATTATACAATTGTCTTAACAATTTGAGGTAAGATAGCTGCTAGTTTCTATTTTCCCTCACCTTAAAATTGGGAGCATATCAGTGGGGGCATGTCATAGAGTAATGTTATTTACATTTATTTTTACATTCATTTGGGGCATGTTTTGGAAGCATGTTCTCCATACTTTTTTAGTTTTTGTTATTTATATCAATTTTTAGATTTAGTTACGGCATGTCATATAGTTATGGTATCCAAACACTCATATTTTTAAGATTAAATGTGGGTATGTCATTTAGCCATGGATTTCACACATTTATAAATTTAGATTCAATTGAAGCATGCTTTAGAAACATCTTCTCTACACTTATTAAGTATTCAACATATCTAAATTATAGTTGGGGCATGTTTTAGAAACATGTTATCCATATTATCACTTATATAAGTTTTCAAATTTCTTCATATATGGTATGGGTCAAATTTGTTCACTCATGCTCACTAGGTTATAATTATTATTAGGTTGAATAGTTTAGCTAATCTCAATTGTTTGTTGACAACTCACTTTATCTCCAAGGTTGGGGCATGTGTCTTACAATCTCTCACTCACTTTATCTCCATGGATGTATTTACTTTTAAAATTGATATACTTATCCTAATATTAGTTTTAGAGTCTTAAAATGATATATCTTATAAAATCAACTTAACAATAAGCAATTCAGTTACATTGATTCACAAGTGTACTATTAGACCTTGCTCTTTCAATTTTAATCTTTCCAATACTCTCAAATTATAGATTATATGCATTGATTATATATTATAACATGTTCTTGATTTTAGGTTAGTCACTAGTAAAGGACTCAAGTTGGATTCAATTAAATAAAAGGTAATCCATACACACCTAAGTACACATTCTTCTCATTTAAACTAGTAATGTTATTACTAGATTAAAGGGGGTGAATATATATATATATATATATATATATATATATATATATATATATATATATATATATATATATATATATTTATGAATTATATATCACCTTAGTCTAGTACACTTGGAAAACTCAAACCTTGACTATTCTTATCTATTCTAAACCTTTCCCACTTCCATAAGTCTAGCATTTTTTCTATATTGTGCCCCTTATACTATCTTTTAGTTTGACTAGTCTTATGATGATGACCCAGACCTTATATCTTACTCAGAATACTTAAAACCTTGTTATCCTCCACCTCTACAAGTTCTAATTCTATACCTATTTTATTACTCCCTAGAGACTAATGGATGGGATAGTCACCTATGTTGATGCTAGTATCCAACCCTAACATAAGTGTTTAATTCCCTAAAGTCATCTAATTTATAAATGAAACATATCCTAATTATCACCATAAGTGATTTAATGTGAGTTACTTATCCAAAGGGATTGATATAAATACAATATCAATTCTCATTCATTTCATAATTACAACTTTTCACAAACAAAAGAAAATTATTAAAATAATTATATCAAACATTTAATTGAGAAAATATTTTCTATTTCCACATCAAGCATAGGGAAAACACATCTATAATTCTAAAGTACTAAAGGACTAAACTAGGAGATATATTTTTTAATTTACAAGTTATGTCACTATTTTAATTGATATTACATGAGTCACACACAAGAAAACACATAAGGGAGAACTAAATTAGTCTAAGGCCCTATTCAAAGTATTAGCTATGTAGTTGGTGCTCACTTACACAAGGTTATTTTGGGTTAGCTCAACAACATATGGTCACTGACCCATTTTTTTTCACAAGGTCATTATGAAGATGAACAATTAGGTTTTTAAAAATTCATGATGAGCAATAGTCCATAACCCATATTTGAACGCACCAGAGTGAAGGTGAAGTCAAACCCCAAATTATCTAGGTGGTTGTAGCCTATTTTAGTAGATATTACATACAAGATAATTGCATCACTTTCAAAGAGTGATATCGATGAAATTATCCTAGGATTAGATTAATGTCCACAACTCTATAATCATCCAATCCATAATCTAAAAAATATTCCCTAATCATCTTCCAAACTCATTTCTACCTATTTTATATCCAATGTTACATTAAAATCAACTTAAACTAGGGACATTACTTCTTTGACATTTCCATATTTAGCATTGTTGTTCTTACTATTTTTAGCATAACTCAAAATAAGAAATTTAGTATATGTTGTATCTAATTTTAACACCCAATTGGCCTACTATATATGATTTGATTATCACCCCTATGATTTTTTCATTTATACATACCCCTTTATTAATAGCTAGGTAATCTTAACCTATAAAATCATTTTAGGATTAAACACTACCCTATTATTCCCTATTTCTATATTAGTTAAAAATGCTTAAACATTTTTTAAACCTAACCTCTATTTTTATTTATGCAAATCCTAGTTTTCCCTAGGGTTTCCATCGTACTACGGTTTCATATTATAGTAATTTTTCATATCTTACTTCTATTATTTTGTATACAACCTAGGTAGATTATGTGGTATAACTATTGAACATTTTTAGACTCCTCTAATACCACCCATGATGTCTCAAGCTAGTGAATTATCAAATTCTATACATAATGAGAGTACCAATGATGAAAATGAATGAAATTACTTAAGAGGTTATAATAGAAGATGCATATGATCATGAAAAATGAGTCTAATGATTAATATTAACATGAACAAATAGATCAAGAGAAATTAAAAGCTACTGCAATATTTTGAGATTGTATTCATAAAAATAGTAAAGATATTGATAAGATCATTAGTAGTGCATTAGAAAATAAAAAATCAAAATGAATAAATGAACTATATCTCCCTGTGAATACATCATTTATTCCTACATCTAGTGGGGGCCATATATTATATTTTCAAACCATTGTTCTTTGAGGACCAAATTCTTATTACTACATCTACTATGGAGTTAATGAATGCTTCAACTAGAATATCATTTTTAGTTCCTATAACAACCCAAATAATGTCCATGTCCATTTTGGTGACTTCTTAAGTACCTAATATTTATCCCAATGGGACTTATATATAATATTTTCTCCAAGTTATAAAAGACTTAAATGACAAGTTTTAAAACATTGAATAAAATACTTTAAAATTTATTAATTATAATAATTAATCAGATGTATAAGATAATCTTATTTCACTTGAAATATCCTTGAACCCTTTGAAAATTGGTTTATATTTACCCAAGCTCACATTTTTTGATGTTAAGGGTGATCTTGAATAACATCTAAATGATCTTTCAATGTAGTATGCTTTGACTATGCTTGAAATTATAACCTTTTGACCAAGTTATTTTCAAGGAGTCTAAAAGATTATGATTTAAGATGGTTCTATGATTTACCAACAAAATTAATTGAAGTATTCAAACCCCTAGTGGATTTATTTATTGCACATTTATCTATCAACATCATTAAAAATTTGTCATAAACACAATTTTCTAAGATCAAACCAGGAACCAATGAACCTATTAATGAATATGTTTTTAGGTAAAAAATAATTTTGGACCAAATGAAAAATATAATGGTAGATAAAGAGATTCAAGACATCTTTAAGTAAATTATTTTTTCATCATTACATGTGTTTTTTCTCTTCAACAAGTTTAAATCTTATGATGACTTATGTTATGTCATCCCATATCATGAAAGCAAACATAATTTATTGAACAGTCTTAACTTTATAGACAATAGGATTACAACTACTATAAAATTTCATATCAAACCAAACTACAATCTTAAACCTAAAAAACCTAACAATTAAGAAACTAAAATAGTTAATGTGGTGTCATGAAAACATAATCAACTCATCTTATCAATTCACCTAAGAATAATTTGCATTATTTACCAAGGTTCCAATTTCTTTACTTAAGGAACTTGTGGAGTGTCATCTCATATCTCTCACTCCTCATATAAAGGTTGATACAATTTGACCTCTACCTAGAATATTTGATGGTAATGCATATTGTTACCATCACCAAGGCACTAGGTAATCTATAAATAAATGTTATAGATTGAAACACAAGATTCAATACCTTATCAATAATCAATAGATTACCTTTGATGATCCTCCAAAGGATTCAAGATCATAACATCATGACCTTCAAAATAAAAATATGTTTAATGATCTATTACAAGATCATTCTACAAAATATATGGAAGTGCATAAGGAATATAAATAACATCCTCATCCACCACATTACTAAAACCCTTTAATTGGGATTATTGGAACATTCACATGCATTAAATCTCATATACTTTAGATACTTTATATTAGATTTTATGAGAGTGAAATTATGGGTGATGATTCAGATCTCCATTAATTATTTATTAGAGCATACATTGATCATTAGGATATACATACTATTATTGTTGAAAATGGTTCTAATGAGAACATATGTATCGTGATATTACTCACACATTTTGGATATACACATAATTATTTATTCCCTTCAACCAAAACTATCAAAGTATTTGATTGGACATCACAATATGTTATTTGTAAGATTTATTTACCTTTACAAGTTAGTCAAGCACATGTGGTTACCACATTTTGTGTTATACCATATATGGGAGTATTTGATATTTTCTTTGGATGACCTTAGATATATAAACTCTATGCAATCCCTTTTATAGTGTACAAGTGTATTAAATAAATTCATACCAATCAGGTAATTATAGTTTATAGAATTCTATATGAACATCTGATTGAACAAGAGAAGTTTATTCAAAGATAATTAGTTATAAAACCTACCAGGGTTGGTCATGTATGAATGGGTAAGTGGTAGGAAATCCCATTTCCTAGGTAGCCGATATGTGAGAGACAGTTGCACTAGATAGTCTTTATTTACAACTGCATAGTCAACCTAGTTAATAAGATAAAATAAACACATTCTAATTATAATTAGAATAAAAAAAGCATAGATCACTAAAAAATTAGTTTCAATAACCACTAATCCTATTGCCTCTTCATGACCATAGAGTATTATGAAACACACATAGAGTACCATATATTTTATAGTTATGGATATGAAACCTATGCATGCCCCTTGGTAGTATCATCAACTTGATGTACTAATTTTTTTTTCGAGGTTCATATGAGCATCCATTTGATGGTATCACAGGATACATGTTTTCATTTCAAATATTACAAAAACCCCAAATAAACAAATATTCTAAGAAGATTCAAAAGCATTCAATTAAATTAAAAATACAATAAAATATTCAGCATACACATGTTTACTAGCTCCTTGGCATCGATGTCATTTACTTTATGTTAGTATATAGCATATTATTTATCTTGTATACACATATATGCTTCACATATACTTGAATTTGATACAATAATACACTACATCCATCATACTTACACATAAAATTGTTGAAAATTTCATACTCCCACGTGGCACAGTACATTAGAGGCATTTTCTTCCTTGATCTAGATTGACATAGGTTATATTTTTTTTATCACTTTTACATTATCATATTGAAATTATATACTAATTCTTACACATGTATATATTCATGCTTACATATTATGCCATGTACTTGATATTATCTGTTACATGGCATTTTTTTAGAACACATATATGCAAAGACTAGTATGATATGCTTATGTCGGTTGCTTTTACTTCATGTATTCATATTGTTTCTCCTTGAGTGCACTTTTTTTTGATATTGTCTTACTTATGGAATATTTGAATATGTTCTTTATTTATTGGCTCCTATTCCACTAAGTGTTTATTATTTTTGTTTAGACATTTGAATATATCCTTCTTTTGAGTGTACACTATTTGAGCATGCCCCTTCTTTGTGGTTTCCTTAGAGCCCCTTTTTGTGTGACATCAAGTGCTCTTGTGTGTTTTCTTGATTTTTTTACTAAGCTTGTACTATTACTTTATACATGTTTCCATGATCCATATAATTTATCATATGTTTTTTTATGAACACATACTATGTGGTTCACTAATATATATACTTAGACATGTCACTCATATATGTTACATGATTCATGCACAAATTTTACAATTATATTATCTTCTTAAGGTAAGGTGACTACCACATTCCATTACCCTCATGTAAAAATCGGGGACATATTAGTGGGAACATGTTATAGATACATGAATCCACATCGACATAGTTGGAATAATTTGATATAGTTTACATGATTCATATGTTCATTTAGGTCAGAATTGTTTATATTTACACTAATTATTATAAAATTGGGATAGAGTCTTTTAGATTTGTGATAGATATTATACATGGTTATTGACTAGAGGTTATATATTTATAGATACTTTACCTTGTTACACATTAGAGGTGCATAAACCATGAAAGTGAACCAAAAATTGCAAATACATATTCAAAAAAATTTACCAAGAAACACAATTTTTATCAAGAAGCATCATTTTTAGAAAACTAAAACTATTTTGAACAAATCCTATCTATAATAGTTGGCTCTTTTGAGTAGTTATGTTGAGATTCAATGAACTCAAAGGCCTTTTCACTAACCATATTTTGTAGGTTGAGTTGGTTATACCACTTAACTTGGATTTATTATACATTCAATTTAATTGTTAGATAAAGATTCAATTATCTCAATGTTGTGTCACAACTAACCCTTGCACCAGATTGAACCCATAATTACCCTCCAAATTACATTATTTAAATATCCAAGGATGAGTTCAACCTTTCTCAACTAAAATGGTTGATAAGGAATCATCTTTACCAAATAAAAGTTCCAACTATTGCAATCTATAGTCCTTAAGACTCCAATGAAAAATATTTGTAAAAAATTTATCCTAAGAATAATAATCTAGGTCAACTTCATGAAAACTTAAAATATTCATTTTGGGAAAACATTTACCATCATAAAGTATAATCTTAGGTCAATAAATCCTGTAGGCAAAGGATAATAAACAATATATAAGACAAATAGTTGTGTATTAATGATTTGTAAATAGATTAATAACCCAATATTCAAGAGACATGTTCTAATTGGGAAACCTTGGATTTAAGGTTGAGAATAGTTTAGATAATCCCATGATTATTATCAATAGAATATTTATTATTAATAAATGATGTGACATTAATAGAAAGCTTAAGAGGTAGTATTTTATGTTGTATATGAATATCCATAGAGATCTGAGGAGTAACTTATGTTGCCTCTATACCATGATTTAGAACCATTGGTGTAGCCATAGGTGTAGGCATATGAATATTAAAAATAGGAGTGGCAATTTAAAAACCTAATTTAGAATCTATGCCTCTATAATTTTGTCAAGTATCATTGAAAATATCAACATGTAATTCTTCAAATATAGGTTCCTTAACATTGTTTACATTATTATAATTCTAGATAATGTTCAATATCATATCAAAGTCATTAGAGTGCATATAAATTTTATTTAAAATAATGGAAAGGGATTAAATTTGTGTATTATATACACCATTAAGATCATCATACTATATTATATCAAGATTTTCATGTTTATGTTCACTATTATCTACATATAAATTTTCAAGACCAAGCACAACATTGCAAATAATATATTCCTCTACATCTATAAGTATAAGAGAGATAACCTTTTTAACTGATATATTATATATTCATGAAAATATGAAGAAATATAGGGAGAACAAAAGTGCATAAATTAAGTCCTATTAAGGAGAAATTAAAATTCATATGTGAAATCCTAATGTAAAATAAATATGAAACCCTGAGAATGAAAGATGAAAGTATAAGGGACAAATAAGTTTATTTTTTTGCACTCAAAAAAAAATATTGGGTTCACCATAATGTTTTAACTATTTTAGTATTAAAGTGATTTAAATGAGATAAAACTATTGAAGTTGAGATTATGCAAATATTGCATATATCATACAAATATGAATGCTAAAGAGTGATTGATATTGTGCTTTCTATTTTTGGAATTATCAAGAAAAAGGGGAGATAGAGGAAAAATTTGATTTTATGATTTATTTATTCTCACTACACTTTTATATTCACTAAAAACCTATAATTTACTATCTTTTTAACTGCTTAGATCATGAAATAAGTCCTCAAACTATGTGCAGAAACTATCGGTAAATCTCAGACACCTATGACAACTAGTAATATTGAGTCTTTTACAGTATTTTATATTTGTATTTTGTAACTATATGCTGATTAAAATCATTTTTGTTATAACTATATATTATTTACATGTATTATCATGCCATTGGTCATTTGCATTAATCCTAATTTTATTCTACTTTGTTTGAAACCCTATATTCATTTTTGATACAATATTGACTTGGAAAAAATGGTTATAAACATGGGATGGACATATCTAACAACTCCCCTTGAGTGATTAATAATTTTCTACCTTAAAATAATTTTAGGATGTCTTAAACCACATGTAGTTCTCCTTCTTATATTACTTAGATCATGAAACAAGTCCTCAAACTATGTGTAGACACTATCGGTAAATCTTAGACACCTATGCCAACTAGTAATATTGAGTATTTTATAGTATTTTCTATTTTTATTTTGTAACTATGTGCTAATTCAAATCATTTTTGTTATACCTATATATTATTTACATGTATTATCATGCCATTGGTCATGTGTGTTAATCCCTAATTTTATTCTACTTTGTTTGAAACCCTATATTCATTTTTGATACAATATTGACTTGGAAAAAAGGGTTATAAACATGGGATGGATATATCTAAAAACTCCACTTAAGTGATTAATAATTTCCTAAATTCAAATAATTTTATGATGTTTTACACCACATGTAATTTTGACAATTATCATTGAAAATATCAACATGTAATTCTTTAAATATAGGTTCCTTAACATTGTTTACATCATTATAATCCTAGATAATGCTCAAGATCATATCAAAGTCATTAGAGTGCATAAAATTTTATTTTAAACAATGTAAATGGATTAAATTTGTTCATGATATACACCATTAAGATCATCAGACTGTATTATATCAAGATTTTCATGATTATGTTCACTATTATCTACATATAAATTTTCAAGACCAAACATAACATTGTAAATAATATATTCCTCTACATATATAAGTATACAAGAGATAACCTTTTTAAATGATATATTATATATTCATGAAGATACGAAGAAAGATAGGGAGAACCAAAGTGTATAAATTAAGTCCTATTAAGGGGAAATTAAAATTCATATTTGAAATCCTAATGTAAAATAAATATGAAACCCTAAGAATGAAAGATGAAAGTCTAAGGGACAAATAAGTTTGTTTTTTTGCACTCAAAAAAATATTGGGTTCACCATAATTATTTTACCATTTTAGTATTAAATTGATTTATATGAGATAAAACTATTGAAGTTGAGATTATGCAAATATTGAATATACCATATAAATATGAATGCTAAAGAGTGATTGATATTGGGCTTACTATTTTTAGAATTATAAAGAAAAGGGGGAGATAAAGCCAAATATTTGATCTTATGATTTATTTATTTTGAGAACATTTTTATAGTCACTAAAAAACTATTATTTACTATCTTTGTAACTGCTCAGATCATGAAACAAGTCCTCAAACTATGTGCAAACACTATCGGTAAATCTCAAACACCTATGACAACTAATAATATTGAGTCTTTTATAGTATTTTATATTTATATTTTATAAATATGTGCTGATTCAAATCATTTTTGTTATACCTATAAATAATTTACTCATGCCATTGGTCATGTGCATTAATCCCTAATTTTATTCTACTTTGTTTGAAACCTATATTCATTTTTGATACAATATTGACTTGGAAAAAAGCGTTATAAAAATGGGATGGACATATCTAATAACTCCCCTTGAGTGATTAATAATTTCCTACATTCAACTAATTTTAGGATGTCTTAAACCACATTTAGTTCTCCTTCCTAGGCGTGTGTGTGCGTAATCATTATATTGCTATAATGTGATGCAATATTTGGATTTGGTACTTGAAAACATGAAAATTTGACTTTTTTTGGGTGTATATTTGGATTTAGAGACACTCATTTAAAGTTTTTTCAATGTGTCTACCTTTGTAGTTATATATTAAGTGGGGGCATATGTATTATTCAATATTTAATTCAAATAGAGACCAACTTAGCCCATGATAATCACCCTATGATTTATTTTTATTTATATATGACTATTTGAACCCCTCCCCCCCCCCATAATAATGATGTGAAATGTTCTTAGACTAATGTGAAGGAGAAGTTTGAATTTTATAATTACCCATTAGATTTTTTTTATTCTATCCTCAAAGGTGGAAACTTGTAGCAAACTACAAATATATAAATCTTGGTGATAGTGTCTAAAGAAGGGTAAAAGAATTATCTAGAATGTGGTGATAGTATATTTATGATTATGGGGAGAGACTAGGGAGATCATGAATATTTATATTGGTAAACTAGGTTGGACAACACAATAAATGGATGGATGGATAGGGAAAACATTAACAAGAACCAAATATGTGTTCACAAGTCTAATTTTGTCAAGATATGCCAAAATTGATGTTTCCAAATGTCTAATACCAAAATTATATCTCTACTTTCAAAAATAATGTGTGTATTAGAATCATCTTTTGGTAACAAAGATTTTATATCTCCTTAGATTCTACACATCTTCCTCCATATTCATGTGGTTTCACATTAACTTAAATAAATTGACTCTTCTTAATCATGGATCTTTCATTATATGACTCATCTTCACCGTTTGAGCAAACATTCCTTATTGAGGTGAGTTAATCATGTTCCATTCCATTTTCCACATGTACTCATAATCCTTGAATGAAATGATTTGGGTTCTCCATCCACATTGGTACATAGTACACAACACCTCATCCCTCTCTTAATTTTTTCCAATTCATTCTCTTCTTAGATGACCTAGATCTCATCTTCAACTTTCAAAAATCTTAGTATTTTTATGAAATAATATTTATCTCCCATATATATGGCCTCAAAGTAAATGTTCTTATTGATCAATATTATTTATGTTTCTCACCTACTCCAAAAATATCCACACTCTCTAAAAATAGGGTTTTATCCAAGTAATATTTATATTTTTTTAAATATAAGTCTACAACATAGTTATTTGTAGACTAGGCCACATGGAGAAAATAAGAATACTTTGTATGTTGACATTTTAATTCAGCTAGAAACTTAAAGAGTAAACTAAGGGAGAAAATGAGATCACCACCCAATAATGAGGAGGATTAAAATAATCAAATACATAGAACACCTCATACAAACTCAATTTTTTCTTTTCTTTTTATGTCTACCCCATCATTATTTATTAAATAGATTACGTGAAACAAATAAGAATACTCCCTATGTTGACATTTTACATAAATCAGAGACTAAAACACTCACCTAAGGGGACACAAAATATCACCAATAACCTTTTTATGATAAGGTGGATTGAATATAATCAAACACATACAAAAATTCATACAAACTCTAAATTTTATTTAATGATAATGGTCTATGAAAAATTATAAAACATAACACATAGGTAAATTATTCCATCCATTATCATTTGAAACATCTTAAACTTTACATGTAACTATAAAAAGAGTGCATGGTTGTGTAAAATTATGCATTCATGATACAAAACAATACATAAGTCTCATAAGACTCAATCTACTCATCAATACCATAAAATTTATCTCCAAATGCTACCCAATTCATTATAATTGAAAAATGTGTAATAAATATTATCTATAAATTTAGTGTCTAAAAATTAAAGTTTCGGATATATTTATAGTTTTCCTAGACTCCATGTCCCTTTGTTAGTTGTCAGTGAATCAACTTCATTTGTCAATGTTTATCCCCTATCCACAAATCAATTTCAACATTTCATCCATATATATCTATATAGAAGGTTCCATGTCCTTATCATCATGTTCTTATTCCTTATATCATTCATTGATTATTTGCATCCTTTTGTATCTTCTTCATTTGACAACTATTATTTTACATAATTTCTCAAATATAGAAGTTCCCATGCATGTATTCCCTTAATATACTTTATGTGTTTTAGAACAATATTTATGATTGCACATGTTCTATTTGTTCTTGATCATTATTTTTCAATTTTACTAATTAAATTTGTCCATAAAATTTTAGGTGAACATATACAACATGAACAAGTGGAAATGATGCAATAAGATGAGCTAGAATACAAATTTTCCCTATGTAACTAAATTATTGTTATTATACTTTTTATTAAATATTGACATTTTGCTGAAACTCCATTGTTTTCATTCATTTGTGTATCTATCTTGTTTACAAAAAGTAACTTGTGTAGATATATACTTCTCAAAACCAAATCAATACTCTGTTGGCATGAAAAATGAAAAAATGGAGCACATGTGTCCAAGGTAAGGAGAAATTATTAAGAGACCCACAAGAATATGGGATCAGAAGCATAATAGTAAGATCTTAATCAAATGAAGGGCATGTTGATACTCCTAGTCAACTAGAATTGTAGTAGTAAAAACCATGGAAACCCAAGAAATATAAGGAGAGATTGGGAAAATAGGGAGGATAGAGAAAAAATATAATGTTATTTTATTTAGATAAGCCAATTCTTATTTAGATTTATAGTATTTTCCCCATTCAACCCATATATCTTATAACTTAGTGTTATCCATTGCTTGATCAATGCTTTCTTTGAATCTGATTGTAAGGATATCCATAGGATCAAAAAGTATATTATGATAAAGGACCCACACAAGTCCAAATAAATGAAAATAATATATAGGTGATCCTTTTAATTCAAAAAGGTACTTATATAAAAAATAAGCATGTAGTCATTATCCATCAACTTAAATTCACCCGCAAGATTTTTCATAAGATCTTTATTCCAAAGAAGTAAAATTTTGTTTTTGATAAAGTAAGGTGACAAACAAGGGGCTGAACCCTATACAGTCAAAAAAGACAAGAAGGCAAACAAACAAAAAATGCCTTCAGAGAGATAATGACAAAGTCGAGAAAAATAGATAGAAACAAAACACAAGCCATAGGAAGACCAGAGTCAGAGAGGTCTCCCCTTACATAACTATTGATTTGATAAGATCACTGAGTTTCTCATTCTCCACATTGTCAGCATACCCAGTATTACCCACCACTTCCATCATAGACATGTTCAGAAGAATTATATTATGAATCCCTTTGGCAAAGACCTTCTTCAACTTTTGAATGTAGTCTTTCAGGGCCCCAATTTTAATTTTCTAATCAGTCTCATTCTCAGTTCCCTCACCAGCTTCCTCAACATACATTTTCCCCTTATTGTCAGTAGTTCCCATAGTTTCAGCACCCTCCTCCTCAATAACCTCAAAATCCCTAGTAGCTTGCTTCCATCTAGTGTCCTTCAAAATTTCCTAGATTTCCAGCTCCTCAGACTCTTCCTCCTGGGTTTCTTCTTTCGAAGCACTTTCTGAATAATCAATCAATCTAGCGTTTAGGGCTAGTTTACCAGTAATCCTCCCCAGCCTTTACACTCTAAAGGGGAATCCTTATTAATTTTGGAAGGCTTGTGAGATTTTTGACCTTGGCCCCCCGTGGCCCTACCCAAATTCATGTGGGTCCCTTCAATAGTCTCTTTAATATTTTCTTCCTCTTTACCAACCTTTCTCTTCTTGCCCTTCTTGCTCACAAAGGAGCTAGGGGTATCAACAAGGGTCTTTTCAGGGTCATCAATATGCCTCACTCCTGACAAGTCATCTCCTTTTGAATGATCTCTCTAATGTTTAAGGGAATATGAACACCTTGTCACCACACCCTCCAACCTAAAAATTGCTACCCAAGGTTGGCACAAGCATCAGCGACCCTATTGCCTTCTCTATAGGTATGGGAAATATCAACTTCAAAAAACTTTTGTAAAAGAAATTGGATATCAGTAATGATATCTTTTAGCTTGATTCCCACATTTGAAGCTTTATTAATGGCATCTATTACCATCTTAGAGTCTCCTTGTATATTCAAGTTCCTTATTCCTAGGGATATAGCTAACTTTAATCCCCATAGTAAAGCCATTACTTTAGCATAGTTATTGCTCTAGCATCCAATTCCACTAGCATAGAAAACAGACATCCATCCTTTATCATTCCTTATAATTCCTCCTCCACTAGCTTTACCATCCAATTTGGATGCCCCATCAAAGTTGAGTTTCATCAAGTTAGGTTTAGGGGGGATCCATTTAATATTAAGTCTCTATAGTATTTTGGAGTTATTATACCTAGGGATCTGGTTTAAAACCTTCCATTTGGCTGCAATTTGGCTTTAAATTTGAGATAGGGGTTTCTCCACAACATGAATATGAGCTATTGTAACACTTTCCATATTGGTCTTAGTAAAGGAGTTAAACACTTGAGAAGCATTTCTAGTAGTGTCCCTAAATATTTTGTGATTGCACTCTTTCCATAAAGTCTAACTCAAACATGGCAGATCTTGCTTCCATAATTCCATAAGCCAGGGATGTGTGAAGGTTGGGTTCTAGCTGAGAATTACTTATTTAAGGTCATAATTGTAGACCCATTCAATGCCAAAGTTGTTAAGTATTTTTCCCCATAATTCTTAGGCAAACTCATAGTGGATAAAGAGGTGTGAAACTAATTCCTCTTTTGAACCACATAGGAAACATTTGTTAACCAAAGTAAACCCTCACTTTTAAAGGTTATCATGAGTAAGGATTTTGTTATGAGCAACAACCCACCAAAAAATGTTAATTTTTGAAATAAGTTTATAATTCCAAACCTTTTTCCATACATATTTATTTTGAGCCTCAAGAATGAGCAGATGGTAAGCATATTTGACAAAAAAAGATCCATTCTTATCTGGCCACTAGTATTGTTGATCCTCCCAAGGAAAGAGAGGGATTCTGATCTCTTGAATGCACTAATGGATCTCTCAAACTCTTGAGAAAAGCTCAGGCTAGTGCACACAGCAATCCAAAAGATTTTTCTAGCTCCTCATCCCATTATTATTTTTTATATAATCACTGACCCTATCTTCAAAAAATTGGGTAGTCAAGTCAGCAATCTCTCCATAGTTTCCTTGTGTGATGAGAGCCTTTTCCTTTAACTAGATATCCTCCCAAAATTTAATATGCCATCCATTTCCATGTTTCTATCTAATTTCATGTTTGAGAAGGCTTCTACTTTTTAACATTTTATTCCATATCATAGATCCCTAGGGTAATCCCGTCTGTTGAAGAAAGTTGGAATCATCAATGATATGCATGTATTTGGCATACATTATTTCCCCCAATCATTGTTTTTATGGATCATGTTCTAACTAACTTTTGAGAGAAGAGCTTTTTTCATGTTCCTGATGGACCTAATATTAAGTCCACCATGAGATTTTGGAAGACACTTTTTCCCATCTAACTAAAGACATTCTCTGTTTGTCTTCCACTCCCATCCATAAAAATTCCCTTTTGATTTGTTCTAGTTTCTCAGCAAAATATGCAAGAATTTTAAAAAGAGACAAGAAGTATGTATGAATACCTTGCAGTGAAGCCTGAAGAAGTTGCAGTTTACTATCACTGCTGAGTAGTTTCCCCTTCCAACCAAGAAATTTCCTCTACATTATTTCCACAATTCCATTCCAAAATCCAAGAGATACCTCTTTGATTGAGAGTGGGAGACCTAGGTAGGTAGCTGATAGGCCAGCTTTAACACATTCTAATATATCAATGATTATATGTCTAAGTTTATTAGGAGTGTTGAAGAAATACACATTGCTTTTCTAGAAATTTATCCTTTGTCCTGAATCTCTAGCATAATTATTTAAGATATTCTTCCATCTTCTAGCTTTAATCACTGATGAGATGCCAAAGAATATGGTATCATCCACAAACTGCTATACCACCATAGGATGAAGGGAGGAGGTAGATTTAATGCCCACTAGCTTTTTTGAGGCTATATTTGCTTGTATGTATCTTCCTAGTGCCTCAACCATAATGATGAATAAGTATAGAGAGAGAGGGTCTCCCTAACGAATTCCTCTCAAGGATGAGAAAAACCCTCTAGGAACACCATTAACCAGCATTAAGAATTTTGTAGAAGAGACTGTGTTCCTTAACAAGCGAGACATTTTATCATTAAACCCAAATTTTCTTATCACTTGGAATAGAAAAGTCCATGAGACTCTATCATAATCTTTAGAAATATTAAGCTTGACAGCCATCTCAGGGATTCTGCTCTTATCCATGGAGTGAATAGTATCATGTGTGGTGATCACAGCATCAAGAATCTACCTGCTTGAGACGAAACCTTTTTGAGCAGGACAAATAATTTTGTCTAGCAAAGGTTGAATCCTCATGACCAGCATTTTAGTACATTACTTATACACAGTGTTGCATAGATTAATGGGCCTAAAATTAGTGAGGTATGAAGGTTGTGATTTTTTAGGAATAAGTAATATGAAGGCATTATTAGCTTGTTTCAAAAGTTTACCTGATCTAAAAAAATCATGCACAGTAGCCGTGAGGTCCGCTCCTACTATCTCTCAATATTCTTGAAGGAATATAGGAGGAAAGCCATTAGGACCCAAGGCTTTAAAAGTACCCATGGAGAATAAAAAGCATGGAATTCTTCCTCGGATATAGGATTTAACATCTCTATATTATCTTCTTTCGTTATCAAATAGAGGATTTTATCAATAAATTGATTCATATGTCTATTGATTCTATCATTATTATTTTCTTCCGTAAGCAGATTCTAAAAGAAAGCCCTGGCTTGTTCCCCTATTTCATTATCATCAATAATAATGTTTCCATTATCTAAGACAAGCTTAGTTATTGAGTTGGCTTTTTTATGTTTCATAGCTGAGAGATGAAAAAAGGTAGTGTTTTTATCCCCCTCTTTAAGCCACTGAACACGAGATTTCTATTTCCAAAAAACATCTTCTCTTTCCATAAGATTCTTCCATTCTAAAGACATGATATTTTATTCTACTAAAGTGTCCTCAGAGTCATCCCCTTGATCTATCAATTGTTGTATATCCTTGAGTTTTCCCACTATATTTTTCTTCTACTAGAAGACCTGCCCAAAGCTGTATCAATTCCATCCATAAACTTCTTGTTTAATGTGTTGGAGTTTCTTGACTATTTTGAACATAGGAGTACCTTGAATAGGAATGTTCCACCATTGGGCCACCATTTGTCTAAAGTCTTTGTGTTTGATCCACATAGCTTCAAAATGGAATCGGGAAGGTCCAGAATGTTCTTGTTCTCTCCAACTGAGGAAGATCAGGCAGTGGTCAAACATGGTTCTAGGGAAATCTTGCACCTAAATATTATGATAATCCTTCTATTTTCTTGATATAATAAATCTATTTAATTTAACCTGAATCATTTGATCTCCTTTTCTTCTATTGGTCTAAGTAAAATTTTAGTTTTGTATCTCTATGTCCAATAATCCCCAATCATTGATGAATTTAGAAAAGTCAAACATGTTGTCTGAGTAATCCATAATTCCACCCTAATTTTAAGAAGGGTATAGAGGAGTGTTAAAATCTTTGTCTAACATCCATCTAATGTTTTGGGGATTATTTTTGAAACTGCTCAGGTCTATCCATAATTTCTATCTCAAAGCTCTGTTATTTAGTCCATAGACATTGATCAATGACAAGTTCAAAGATTTCATAGAAAAATTGGTAATCAAGAAGTGCTTACTATAAGCCATAAGAGACCCCTAGATTTTATCACTATTCCACATAATGACAATCCCTCTAGAAGCCCCTTCAGCAGGATTAAAGCGAAAAGCTGCCTTAGGCCATATATAGGTAGCAATTTTCGTAAAATTCTCCTCATTCATCTTAACTTCTTGGAGTAATAAAATATCTAATCTATTATCTAAAATGTAGTTTTTATCCTCAAAATACTTTGAGGGACTATTAAAGCCCCTCAAGTTCCAAGATAATACTCTCATTTAGAGGGTTTGGGGCATTGGGTCTCCAGTGTATTCAGTTTACCACTGGCAATCTCCCTGGCAATCCCTCTTTGTCTTGTATGTCTTAGGGTTGACCTCCCTTATTTGGGCTAAATGCCAACATCTGCATATTTTTTTACCTTTTTGGTTCTTCTTCTTTAGGGTGACCCATTCCTCCTATTGATTACTACCACTTTGTCCTGTTACACCTATTGCTAAGTAGTTTCCTACTTGGTCTCTGACTTCCAGAGCATGAAAAATATATGTATTTAGCTGTGGGTCTGCTTCTCCTTTAGTGGGACTTTCTAGAGTTACTTCTTCCTGTCTAACTCTTGGAACTTTGTCTTCTTCATTGACTTCCTCTATCAAAAGGTTACCTTTTTCTCCTTCCTTAGACATATTAGTCTATTTTTCTAGAGGGTTGGCTATGTTAAATATAGCCTTTTGACTATCAGTTGATACTATATTTTCCTTTGGGATAGCTTTTCCCTCACTACTAGTGATATCCTCCTTTCTCATCTCCTCCTCTCCCTTTTCTATGTTGTCAGGGTTGTTGGGATTTTCCACATTACTCTCCATTTCCTTCTTGTTATTCTTTATGTAATTGAGAGCTTGATCCTCCCCTTCAATTTGGGAATCATCTTTCTTCCCCTTTTGATTTGTTGTGCATTATGTCATTAAACATCCCTTTCTCTTACATATTTGACAAAAAGTGGTAGCATTTTCATAAGTGATCGACTGAGTCCAGGTCTCATATTTAGAGTTTAGCTCTATGGTCGTAGGGAGAGTCCTATTTTTTTCAACATTGACACAAAGTCTAGCATACACACATCTGGACTTTGTTCTAGTTGTATGATCTATAGTGACATATTGGCCAATAGAATTGCCAATAGCTGTGAAAATGTTTTCATCCCAGAATTCCAAAGGGAACCCTAGCAGTCTTACCCAAGCAGGAGCTAACTTATTAAGGTATGAGTTAAGATCAAATCCTAGTTTTCATGAGCATAGGGCAAGAGAATGTGGGCCATACAGCGATGGTCCTCCAATAAGAGTAGTGATCATGTCCTTCCTATTCATAAAACTAAAAAGGAATATGCCTCTTGCCATGGTAGTGACCGAAACACTACCCTTAACTTTCCACCTAAATAGAACCCATTTCCTAATCATTTCGATACTAGGATGGAAATAAAAAAGCTTACCTACCAATGTAAGGTCCATGGATGCCACGATTTCCTCCAGCAAATTATTTGGGATATGCAGGGTCATGCCCTTTGAGATAACAGGGAGGCTCATCATACTTTTTGAGGGGCACATCTTTTCACTTGTAAGTGCCTTCTTTAATCCATTAGATGGACCAACCACTACCAGATTTCTAAATAGATCCCCAGAGGCACTGCCACCAGCAGTGTCCTCCATTGGATCTATGATCCCACTGGTTGTACTCAGGGGGCCCAACTTGGTGGGAAAAAACTAGTTTCAAATATTGTCCACACGCAGAACTAGTTTCAAAGGTATAATGGGATATAAGAAGTAAAATTTTGTTATGTGACATCCTTTTAATTTTTTTAATAGGCATTTATCCTTTATAGTGTGCCTAAATAAACTTCTATAAATGTTTTGATAGATGTTAGACTACTTAATATGATCATTTGACAAAGATCATTAATGGAATTCAATATGATCATTTGATAGACATTATTGAAGGAGATAAATAGTGTGGTTTGTCCAATAATAACAAAGGCAAATTACAAATAATTACCTTCCTTTTTTATTTCATACCATGTATTAATTCCTTATACTAACATGAGTTTATTATACTCTTAATTTTGTTACTCACTCAATAAACATGGTTTATTATTTGGAATTACACGTGTCCATTACATATATATATGAATTTCATAACCTTTGAAAATATTTGAAAATTTACTTCATTTCATTACAAGTTTTTCATTATGCAAGGTTGAAAACTATATTTCTTAAAGCCTTGACAACTATTCCACTAATAATCTAGTCAATTCACATCCAAAAATCTCATAAATATCACCATATATATGGGTGATAATAATTTCTTATGCATGAAATCCTATTCTAATAAACTTTTACACTATCAACTTGTGTATCCTATCTAACATAAATATTTCAATGTCACTTTGACCTAATAACCCTCTTACAACCTTGCATATCTTAGTAATTAAACAATTGTTAGAAGTGGTCCTTAAAAATCCTCATCAGGATATGTTATTTTTTTAGTTCACAAGTTGCTATCAGGTTGGTAAGATATGAAATGATCCATGCATGATAATTTGATGGTTTAAATTATTATAACTTGTATTTATTCCAATTATCTAACAACAATGGAGTGATTAAAATTCATAATTTGTAAAGACAAGAATCATTTTAGAAATACCATGAAGAACTCAAAAAACTAAAGAATTCTTATTCATACAATTAGTTATATAAAAGTGATAAGGTTAAGGATAATTAATTTTATGATATACACTGATTCCCAAAATTTAGTACATCCAAATAACCAAAATAATAACTAGCTTATCTTCCTATGAGTAGTATATTCTTATACACTTAACATGAATCTTCAACCTCTTATCTCTTTACTTCTATTCCTAATTCATCATAGGAAACTTTTTAACCTTTTATTTTTATTTTATAATTACATGAATGTTTAAAAAATATAAACTATAAATGTATCACATATATAATGTCTAAAAAAATTTCAAAATAGAATTTTTTATCCCTCATTAACACTAAGTCTTTCTATTAGGAATAATGATACCTTTAATAATACCTTACTTATTTTTTGTCAACTGAAAAATACCTAAAGGCCTAAAAAACAATAACATATCTATATGAAACAATCAAGAAATGAAGGTATTTTACCAACCATCAAGTTATTGGATGGACAGATTAAGGATGAGGAGGGACAAGGGATTAAGTAGACATAATGAGGGAGTCATTAGGGATGATGAGGGATAGTGAAGGAAAATGAGGGAGTGATTAGGGATGACAAGTGAGTAATTATGGATGATTAGGTATGGTGATGGTTAATGTGAAAGAGATTAGGGGAGATGAGGTACAAGGAAGGAGTGATTAAAGATGATGGGCAATGATGAAGTAGTGACTAGGGATGATGAGAAATGTTTAGGGTTAATATTGAAGTGATTAAATATGATGAGGGAGTGGTTATAAATAATTAGTAATGGTGATGGTTAATAAGGGAGTGATTATAAATAATGAGAGATGATGAAATAATTATTATGGATGATGACCAAGTGGTTAAGGATGATGAGGGATAGTGAGAGATAATGAGGGAGTGATCAGGGACAATGAATAAGTGATTAAATATGATGAGGGTTGGTGGGAGTAAATGAGTAAATAATTAGGGATGATGATGAATAAGGAGGGAGTAATTATGGATGATGAATGATAATGAGGGTCAATGAGTGAGTAATTAGTGATCATGAAGGAGTGATTAGGAATGATGAGGGGTAGTGAGGGTTTATGGGGGAGTGATTAGGGAAAATGATAAATTTGGAGAGAGTGATTAGTGATGATGAGGGATGAGTAGCAATTTATTAAATATGATGAAAAAGTGAAATTAACAAAAAGTGGTTGTTTTATATATGTAGGTCGTGAATGTGTATACCCTAATCACACCAATTTATATCAATCTCAAAGTGGGTTGTTTGAAAAAATTATTTTTGACAAACCTAGGACTCCTAGAAATGTCTTGAATAAATTATAAATTCATATAAATGTAAAAAATGATTATATTCTTATAAAAAATTACATCAATTACAAAATTTATACCATAAAATTCATAGGTTTAATATTGAGACCCTAAAAATGCCTAACCACTAACCAAATTGGATTTCAAAAAATCATTTTTCAAATCGTAAGGCATGCAATTGTGATAAAAACTATATAAAATGTAGATTGACCATAATCTCTTATATTTAGTAAAATAAATTTAAAGTATAAGGAATTATACTTAATGTTTTGAGTAGTAAATATCAAGTTTAAGTAAATGTTATATTTTTGTACATGTTCTGGTGATTTTATGCGAAAAATAAGATGAAAAAAAATTCATTCTTCATAATATATACACATTCCTCATAACTCATATGTGTTATTAGGAATGCATACTTGTTCTTAGGAATGCATATACATTCCTATGTTTTGTGGTTCTAATCCTAAATTCAAATAATGCATACACATGTTATTGTCATAATTTTTACTACTTAGTAGAAATGTCCATGGAATTGTTCCTTGAATCTATGCACATAAATATTATGCTATTTTATCTAAAATTCTATATCATATATGGGAACTAATTGCTAGATATTTCTAATGCAGGTTTGCATGAACAAATATGGATGTTGAGGTTTTGTCATTGACGTCAATAGAGTGTTGTATTTAATATCATGATAATTTTGTGTATGGTCATTGATATGTCATGAATTTCATAGTGAAATATGGCATTAATATACCTTATGAGAATGTGTGAGCATGGTAACTTCGAAGAGTGTAGTGATAAGAAGAAGACAATGAGTGTGGTCATGGTCAGTATGATGATCTCCAGGCCATCATTTGACAAATATAACTTGAGAACCCTAGTAATGGTTTTAATATGTCAATAGTAAGAGATTGAGGTATACATTAGAATGATTATATAGGTCAACACATGGTCAGTATGTTATAAGATCATGATAAATCTAGTCATGTTGATATGAAGGTATAGATCTAGAACATAGTCAATATTATCTCATGAAGATATAGATATTTGATATTCCAAGATAAAGAGTGATGAAATATTTTAAGAGGTTTGATAATGTTTCCTAGGCATATTGGTTAATTCATAATTGATGTCTTGAATGAATAACATGAGAAGTGGTTTTGAGGTCTACACCTAGACCTAGTCCTTGAGTTTTACCTGGCCTATTGAGGCATGAGATCAATTTTTCAAGGAAAGATTGAAAAGGAGAGTATGGATAGCAGTTTGAAATTTTGTGTCAAGTGTTTTCATGTTGTATAAGATCTTGGTTTGAAGAAAAAATCTTGAAATGTAATCTTCAAGTCTTTAGATTATGTAGAGTAAAGGTTTCCAAGCTTGAGTGACAGTTTTTATGATTATTGGCATTTTTGACTATTGCATGGGAACCTAATATCTTAGGGAGAGATATATAATGGTACTATTAATGATTTTAAATCATTATGTTTTGGTTTTAGGGGTAGAAATTTATGAACAAACACTAAAAATGGAAATAAATCTAAAACCCTCATAGTGACCAAATATGGATGATATTCATGGGAATGGATCAGAATGCATTGGATGACATAGTTTTATGATTAAATAATGTATTATAATCTCCAAATTACATCAAGGTATGATTGGTTTGTCAGGTGAGTGAGTGGACCCCATAGAAAAGGGCTTGTTTCTCATAAATTTATTGTAGCAGATAAAGTTGACCAAGTCAAAGTTTCTAAATGGATGGACATTTAACATTGAGACTAGAATTATTTGTACATGGTGGTTTATAATTAGGTTATGGAACTAAAATTTTATAAATTGGTCATGCAAGTTGACCTATTGTTAAAAGGCTTAATGATGTAGACATTGAAAAAAATAAGCTAGCAATGGGAATGAGATTATGGATGTATTGTCATAGACTATGAATGAATCTAACTAAATTAATATTTTTTTAAATAATGTCAATACATTTTAATTATGAATATTTTTTTTGGGATATCCTTGTATATAGCAAAAAGTTTCTTTCAATGTTGACTTATCCTGCTCAGTAAGGTCTATGTACAAAGAGGTTCAAAGACGGATCTATATGTCTAATATCAAAAATTAGACCTTAGTTTTTTTATTATTTGGATACACTCTAAATATATTTAAGTATAATTTTCATGCATGAATATTTTTTTAATGTTTCAATGTATCTGTTGGAATGTAAAGTCATCATGATTGGTCTTTTAAGGGAAATTGGTAGATCTGGGTATACAACTTCTAGAGAAGAGTTTCAGACTCTATGCCATGAGTTAATGTATATAATTCACATGATTATGTTTTTTAATAATTTATTATCATATACAATATTTACATATTCTTTTAAATCAATGTAAGAGGTTATAGCATTGAAGCCATAACGGTTTACTTGGATAGTGAGAGAAAACATCAACAAATTGGTTTCAAAGACAAATAGTTTCCCCTATGAATTATTATATTTATATTTGATTATGTTTTATATGTCATATAGGAACTATTAATGTGACTAATAAGTCTTGTAATTATCCTTATAGAATCTCAAAATAGCATTCATCATGACTGTGTTTTTAAGGATTCTAGCAATTTCATGTATGTTAGTTAGATTAGTGTTCATGAGTCAATATGCCCAATTTTGAAGTGATTAAAGAATGTGAGGATGTTTTAAAGATATCAATATACAATTTTTAATCATTATTAGTAATGGTAAGTTACATTTTCATGTGTTGGAGGTCGAAGTATGCATGACTAGTTTTTGAGGTGTATTGGCAGACTTAAGTAAGCTAAGTGAAGAGTTATCCCTAAACCATTATGTCCTAAACAAAGATATATAAAGAATTTAGTTATGTTATATATATTACATTGGATATTATACATGAATCTATAGTGTTTAAAATTTCCATTAGAAATGATAGAATCCTAATCCTTCATGACTGTGTTTCGAGGAATTCTCATAATTTTGGGTAGTCAAGTTGTAGAGATGATTTCTTCATTATTTGTCCTAAGTAAGGATGTATAATAATTTTTTTGATGAATTTGAGGTGATGAATATTCTATTCATATGTCACTTGTTTCATGTTTAATAAACTTGAGGGTGTTTGAGCTTCACTTTAGATGGTAGATTTTTTGAGGTCATCAACCTAAGAAGGGTAGATGATCCTAAGTGTGGTCTAAAGGTATGAAATGAAGATGAATGGATATACATGAATGAAATAAGTATTATAATTACTTTTAAGACATGTATAAACTGTTATTAATTCTTGGAGAAGGCCATGTGGACCCATGAATACCAATCTATAGTGAAGAAGATAGACCTAATGCTATTAGGCCTAATGAAGTCCTAATGAGCTATAACATGTAATATTTCTTGGATGACCTATATGGGTGTGTGGAATTATAAGAGAATATATGAATTTATTTTTGAATATAATGGTTGACCATTAGTGTAATGAAATCAAATAGTTTTTTATATAAGCAAGTCATAATTGACTATTTAAACAGGATGAATAGAAAAGTGAAGAGACTCATGAGTGAATAAGAGGGTATATTGTGAAGAAGCAGGATGCCTTGTAGACCATAAAAAGAGGAGAGAGATAATATGATGAAAATATAAAATATTTTATGCATGTGTATGTAAAGTTTAGTTCACTTAATAAGCCTAGTAAGAGGTATATTGAGCGAGGAAGCCTGAGAGGAAAATTTGAGAGAGATATAAGAGAGTAGAAGAAGACCATCTTTAGGTGTTGATAAGCATCAAGGAAAATGTGGAAAAATAATTGGTTGGTATGTGGGTGTTGATTCATAATTAGTGTTGATTGAGAGGGTGATGAATCAATGACGTGGTTGGTGCCTCCTAACAAGTTGATGCTTCCTAAAGCCAAGTGGGTGCTTGGTGAATTAGGGGTTGGTTATCCTTGCTTGGTTGGTGCTCAGCTAAAGATTGATTAATTGCTTTATAGGATTGTTTCTCCAATATTTTTTGTAATGGTTTCTTTTCCCCTTAAGGTTTTCCCACCTACATATAATCCTACTATGTTATATGCTCATATCTATGGTTGTTATGTTTTTTTGATGGTTTAACATTGCCTATATGATTTCTCAATAAATGGTTACTGAGGATTGAATGATTATTTTGATAGCTCACTAATTAACCCCCCTCTTTCCTCTTAATGATCGTGCTTCCAATAAATGGTATTAGATCCTAATACTTTTACATAGGCCTAATAACCTAAAGGTTATTCTAAGAAGCACAAACTTGAATTATGATGATGACATTGTTTATCTTGATTGTAATGATGGTCTACCAAAGAATTATGGTACTGACGGATTTGATCAAGAGGAAGAAGGATGAAAAGGTGAGTCATGATCAAATCATAAACCAAAGTGGGTTGTTTTCTACTATAGAACATAAGTTAGATTTGAAAGAATGTCAATAATATTCTCTGCTAGCTTAGGACTATGTAGAAGCAAATTCAAAGATCAAGCCTAAGTTGAAAATCAATCCTAGAAGGACGTTGAATAAAATTAAGTCTTTTGAGAGTATGGACATCTAGGAATCTCCTAAATTAATTTTTTTATAGTACCCTATAGAAGGGGTAACTTCATTAAGGCTTCATGGAGACACTCATCTATAAGTAGAAGCATGGTGGATGTTTGTTGAGCTTTGACAGGTATTGTAGGTAAAGAAGGTATAAAGACATGTTGAGAAGTAAGTTTTTGATTTATGATTATATATGATTTTTTTCTATGTTTAGAATTAGTATTGGTACCAAAGTAATTGATTTATATTGGAGATGGTTTGAATGGTGAGTAAGCTGAGAATATAAAGGGAGATCATGGTTGTATGATCCTTCTTTTTTCAGTTGTTACATTAAGTGTTGTATGTTTGGTATAAGGAGGGATCCTTATATATGAAGTTGGTGTGTTTAGTGTTGACTTCATTCATGAAAAGGACAAGGTGAATATTATTTTTAATATTGAGTATGATCATAGGGGGAACATCACTATGTTGTATGACCCTTCTCTATTGAAAATAACTGGCAGTATTGTTATTTAGTCCTTAATATGAAAGATGTATGTTAAAATGGAGAGTGATCTCTGTATCATTAAGTCAATATGAATGTATTAATAATGTTTTATTTTTCAATACATGAAGGTGATACTATCACAGAGATTTGAGTATGTAGAATACAATGAAACCATGAAAAATAGGCCAACATAAAACAAGATTAGAAATTTACTCATTAGGGTAATCCCATAAAGAGTTGAGTGATTAGATGCATGAAAGTTTTGTTATGATTAGGTATATGACATGGTATCTTAAGGATCATGAATAATTAAATATTTTTTGAGGGATAGATTTCATTAGATAAACAAGAGATGAAGTAGTGTGTAGTTGATTAGTTTATGAGAGTTGTTGAAGATTGTATGTCATCAAGTGTTCTTGAGAGAAATCATCAACTCAGGGGGAGAATTGTGTTATTTGTTAAAGTTTCGGTCCAAGGATAAGATATTAGAGATGTGATTGTAGAGATGGGTTACAAATTATTTGTATGATGAATTGATCAAACTAGTCACATTCACTATATTGTGTTTCAAAAAGTATGAATAACTCATGAAAATAGTGGGACCCAATCATGTTCATAAAATAGGTGTATAGTTTCAATAAACTATACAAAGACATATAAATGTATTGGATGTTATTGATAGGACTGTGGGCATGACGAATGTTTAAGCAAGGAAATCAAGATGGGTAGTATCCATATCTATAACATCAAGGTGCACTAAGAAAGGTGAGTCTTCTTATATGTGAATTCATTAAAAATGTGTATGCATGAATTTAAGAGTATCATGTATCTTGAATTGTTTTCCATGTATGTTTGAAATTATCTCAGGGGAAAAAATGTGTTTCCAATAATTTCATGAGTGTTTTTGAGTTATGAGTTCATTTATAGGAGGTATGTATGGAGATAGGGGAAGCATGGTTATATAAAGCTTCCTAGAACCATAGTCCACTTTGCCATAAATTTCAAGGGGTGATAAATATTTTAGAAACAAGGAGAGAGAGTTATAAAATTAGTTTTAATAGTAGTTACCATCAATGTTACTAAAGTTGGTTGTCATCAATGACAAAGGGGGAGATTGTTGAGGTGTTGTCATTGATGTCAATAGAGTGTTTTCATTAATATCATGAGAATGTTTTTTATGTTCATTGATGTAAAGTTAATTTTTGTCAAATATTATGATTTCATGAAGCTCCTAGTGAAGGTTGGCATGAAGATACCTTGTGAAAAGGTGTGAGGATGGTAACTTGTAAGAGTGTAGTGATGAGAAGAAGATAATGAGTGTGGTCATGGTCATTATGAAGATCTACAGGCCATTGTTTGATAAGTATGACATTAGAATCATAATAATATTTTTAATATGTAAAGAGTAATAGTTTGAGGTATAGGTTAAAATGATGATATGGGTCAGCATATGGTTAGTATGCTATAAGATCATGATAAGTCTAGTCAAGTTGATATGAAGGTATAGATCTAGAGCATAGTCAAGAGTATCTCATGAAGGTACAAAGATTTGATAGATAAATATAAAGAGTGATGAAGAATTTTTATCAGTGTGATAAGGTGTCCTAGGCACATTGGTGAATTTAGAAGTGTTTTCTTGAAAAAAAAGTGTGAAAAGTGGTTTTGAGGTCTACACCTAGACCTAGTCCTTGAGATTTGCCTAGACTATTGGGGCATGAGATCAGTTTTCCAAGAAAATATTTCAAAGGTGAGTATGAATAATTGTTTTAAATGTTTATTGAAGTTTTTTCATTTTTTATGAGTTCTTTTTTGAATAAAAAATATTAAAATTTTATTTTGAGTTGTCTAGAGTATGTAGGGTAAACATTTCGAAGCCTGAGAGACACTTTTTGATGATTTTTGGCATGTCTAACTATTCCATGTGAATATAATCTATTAGGGAGAGATGCAAAAGGGTCCTAAAAATTACTTAAAATAATTATTATTTGGTTTTATGGGAATATTTATGAATAAACATTAATAATGGAAACACGTCTAAAATCCTCTTAAAACCCTCATAACGACCTGATATGGAAGATCTTGATGGAAATGGATCATAATTTATTGTATGACCTGTTTTTATGATTGGATCATGTATTTTACTCTCAAATTTACCTCCAAGTATGATTATTTTGTCAGGTGAGTGAGTGGACCCCATAGAAAAGTGCTTGTTTCTTAGAAATTTGGTATAACAGATAGATTTGATAGAGCCAAAGTTTCTAAATGGATGGAGGTTGAGTCTTGAAAATTTATTATTATTAAATTATTTTTATGATAAATTACCATACCTTATATGTTTTAAACTTATCATGTAATTTGACCCATTACTAAAAGGCCTAATGATGCAGATAGTGAGAAAAACTAAGTAGAAGTGAGAATAAGATTAGGCATGTATTGTCATGGACTAAGGATGAATATAATTACATAGATATGTTTTTAAATACTGGTAATACATGTTCATGATTAATATAATTTTTAGAGATCCTTGTATATATAAAAAAATTGCTTTCAAACTTGACTTGTCTTACTTAGTAAGGTCTGTGTATAGAGAGGTTCAGAGATTGATCTATATGTATAATATTTATAGTTAGACCTAAGTGTTTTTGTGTTTGGAGATGTATTTAATATATAAAAGGATAATTTTCATGCATTAAGAGTATTTCAATGTGTCTACATAGGTTTTTAAATGTATATTCATCATGACTAGTCTTTAATGGAAACTGGTAGATCTGGATATGCAACTTGTAGATAAGGGTTTGAGACTCTATGACATGAGATAGTGTATATAGTGCACATTATTTATTTTTTTGGGACTTTAATAACCTATCCATTATTTATATAATTTTTTTATTCAATGTAATAGGTTGGAACATTGAATCCAAAATGGCTTATATGGTTGAGTAAGGACTAAGAAAGAGATGGTTAACAAATTAGTCTACAATACCACTAGTTTACACTAGAAATTGTGATATTTATGTTGGAAAATGTTATATAGGTCACAAAATAATTATTCATGTTCATAATAATTCTTGGAAGTGTCTTAATAAGATCTCAAAATGACATTCATCTGGGTTGTGTTTTTATGGATTCAAGTAGTTTTCTATATGTTAGTGAAATAGGTGTTACAGAGTCAATATGCCTAGTTTGGAATTGATTAAAGCATGTGATTATGTTTTAAATATATCATTGCATCATTTTTATTAATTAATATTCATGAAAAGTTCCATTTAAAGTGTTGTATGTCCAAGTATGCATGACTGGTTTCTCAGGTGTATTGGCAAACTCGAGTAAGCTAAGTAAAGAGTTGATCTTAAACCATTATGTAATTATAAAATATATACCAAGAGTTTATTGATGTTATATATATTACATGTGATATTATTAATGCATTTTGAGTCTTTTAAAGTTCCATTATAAGTGATATTAGACTCCTTCATGAGTATGTTTTGAGGAATTCTAGCAAATCTGGGTAGTCAAGTTGAAGAGATGAGTTCTTCATCATTTTTACTAAGTAATGATGTATAATATATCTGGTCATGACTTTTATTTCATGGATATTCTATTCATATGTCACATTTATCATGGTTCAAAAACATGAGGGTGTTTGAGATTTACTTTTGATGACAGACTTTTTGAGGTCACAGACCTAAGAAGGGCAAATGATCCTAAGAGTGGTATAAAGGTATGAACTAAATATGAAGGGATATAAAGGAATGAAATAAATAGGAAGAGTTATCGGTACAAGACAATAATAGTGGGGCTAAATTAGTGGTAGAAAACAATCCAATTTAGTTTCGAAACCCTTCAAAAATAAAAGCTTTTAATATAATCATTTATGAACCATACAAGATGTTTATAATAATGAACAATGAAGATAATCCAAGATCACACACACAACACAAGATCTATGTGGGAAAATATCTTGGTGATTAAAACCTACTCTGAAGACTGAAAACACTTGGAATACTTGTCCTATAAGGTATTACAAACTATAGACTAATAAAGTCATTTTGACCAGGAGTTAGTGAAACACCTATTCAACAAGGAGAAATTTCCCCTAAGGAAGATCAATTCCTTTAGACCCTCCTATGAAATGAACACCTCCACCTTAGAACTGATTTAGTCAACACCTAATGATGGATCTCTCATTTTTATAAACCTTTCATAAAATCCCTCTCTATCTCATATAGGCCTCTCACATAGGCATGCCACAATCTCTCTCCTTCTTCAGTCAAATTGTCCTCATATGCATACTCAGACCTCTTCACATATACTCAAACTACAATATCACTATTATAACATCAAAAAAATAACCTATAGGTCATACACATAGTCAAAAAATTATTTTTCTCATCAACTCATCCAATAAGCACAATACATATCCTTTCTTATTTGTTTCAACACTTACTTTACCCAACAAGCCTTGCATATATATAGAAACCATCTCATTTAGTTTCATTATTTATAGAGACTTCGTTATTATCAACATAATGGCCATTCATTACACATGCACTAAACCTTAAGGTATATCTCACATTAAGACATGGATGAAAACGATATTCATAGGTCAAACATAGCATCTATGGGTCACCCTTAAATAATTATACCTTTTAATTAGGCCCTTGTAGATCTTATAGGTCTCATAGAGACCTACTCATCCATTTAGCACTTCATTGATAAAAATAAGAACACATGAACACTTTAGAAATTTTGGAACCATGCCACATGATCTATAGGTCCCATCTAAGATCCAAAATCCATCATATCTCTCTTCAACTAACCCCCAATTAGCTCAGACACCTCTCTATACACACATCCATAATGAACAAAAACACAATTGACTTATAACCCTTTATTCATACTTAATATTATTTTTCAATCCCTAATAATTCACATAGATGGTCCTCATAGAGTATACAACATACTCTAATATATATTTCACATTTAAACATCGAGATATCAATCACCACAACTCAAATACCCTTCTTAGGTTACTTGAAGAACATGCATGAACACATAGTCAAATTTAAACCTCAATATATTTTAATGTACACACTTTCATATCTTAAAATATATATTTTTATATGAACCTTGTATTCCTCCAAAAAAAATCTTTTTACACCATGGGAAAATCCTACATAGATCGAACGATAGAATACAAAAATTGAGCACTTGTTTTTTCCTTCACAAATTTGAGTATTTAAATGCAAATGGTCATAGTTAAACTTTGGTCAATTAAAATTAATCTTTTAACCTTAGATATTATATTAATCATGCACCATTGATATTTTTTAAACTTTAACTCATAGTGCATCATTTCCCAAATGTAAAACATTGAACACTTGGCATCATCTCGATTCTTCTTGACATCCTAGAATGAACACGCTCCATTGATCTTCTATACATAGATTGATAATTATCTATATTTAAACATTGGATAATTTGAAATAATTTCAATCAATATTCATCATTTATATTGACTAGTATAAACACCCACTCAGCATTAGATCTTAGCAGTAACTAAGTATGGCAACCATTGTAATCTACCTAGAAGGCCAACTTTGGACCTCAATGAATTTTGATACACTTATATGCATGATCTTAAATTTGGAACATATGATCTCCTCACGTAGGATAATAAAACAATATATAAGTATAATTATATAACCTTTTTGTTTGTAATATATAATTTCATTAACCTTCTCACTCAGATTTTTGTACGACAGAGCCAAGTTTGTCTAGAACTACTTGGAAGGCCAACTATGCACTTGCATATATTTTATCATGCTCAGTCAAATGACCTAAGATTTAGAATATAGAAAATAGGACAAAAAATTAACAAACTCATATTATTAACTTATTATTAAACTACCACATATGCAAAATATGATGACATCAAAATGCCTAATCAACTTTTGTTGCCACATGCAAATTTGGCTAAGTATAGGAAAACACTATCAAACTGCTTAGGATTCCAAATTTGCACATAAATAACTTTGGTTTTGATTCATCACATGAATTTATACTTGGACCATATAAACATGGGACTAATGTGATCACAACCATATGAAAAAATCCCTCTGACTCATCCACACATGGCAATTATGATGTCATCAAACTGCCTACTCAAGTTTTCTACCACTGGACCAAAATTTTCTCGATGAAAAATATGGACTACTAGATGAATTCCACTTATTCACACATTATATATAATAATAATTTACCTATGATATAACTTCTTTCACATGATCAAATCACCATACTCATCCCTAAACATCCTTAACCATGCAAACTTTGAAAATCAACAAAGCCTACTTCAACCATACTATGATAAGCATATTGAACACTTTGTCATTGTCACTTAGACTATAAATAAACTCCATCCACTCACCTAGACACCTCCATGACATCACTATGACATCATTGACATCTCTCCAACAATCTCCCTCATTGTTTTTGATGTCAACACACATCATACAACTCACCTTATTTATCTCTCTTTGAGCACTATCATAATATTAACATTCCCCCCCTTTGAAACAATGACAAAGTGGGCACCAAATTATCATAAATACCTAAAAAACCTACCAATTGGATAAAACCATCTTATAAAGCTAATACAAACTCCCCCTTACCTTGAGCCTACCTCTTCTTACCTTAACAACTTCTTCTTGCAATAAGCCAACACTTAAGATACATCTTAAAGGGCCTCCCCCTAATATTTTTTAGTAATTACACCTCCTGATCATCTTCATATCTCCACATCCCATGAATAACCACCATACATGCTTATTAGACTTCTATCTCAAGCTTGATCTTTTGAAGAAACTGAACATAAATCACTCTTCTTCTCACTAGGTTTGTCTAGATTCCTTGTAACCCTACCTGGAACTTGGAGAGCCCAAAACTTTTAGTATATCCAAATTGAAGACCTAGAAATTCATATGCCCTTTTCACAAAAAAATTCATTGCTTATCTCGTCCTCTACAACATACTTCCTTTACAAACCAACTTGCTAGTTAGGCTTCCATCTTGAAAAAATTGAATAATTTGAAAACCACAAACCTTAAATTGTTTTTAAAACATGATTTGACAACCCATTTGTCCCATTCAACCTATCAAGAAGTCTCAGACTTAAATTCACAAGGCAAACCACTTTTCTAGCAATGCTCAAAATCCTAGAATCCCAAAAATAAATAAGGTCAACAACCCTCCTTCTGGTCAACACCCACCTATAAAACTTACTACACTCTTGTAGACAACCATCACACACTTATATACCATGTTTTGAGATTTCACACCTTTGATAACCTTGACTTCCTATACGATGGATTTTGACCTACAATAAGATAGATAAACCTAGAAGCACATATCAACTTCCAAAAGGCATAAATAGGATCATCAAGACACAAAACCACTTGGAACACATAAAAAAAAGTGCACATACATTTTTGAACACCAAAATCTTCTTGACACTACATCAATCTCATTAATCCACCTAGAAACACCCATTTTAACCCTTTGTTATGGCTCCTTCACAAATGTTTGAAACAATCTCATGAAATTCTTACTCCCCCTTAACCAATAACCTTCTAAGATCAACAAATACTCTATATGTATTTGCATTATGATCATGATCACACAAAATTTCTCCTCCATAAGAAATATGTCTCCTATGAAGCATAAGCAAAAACATCCTACTTCATAATGTCCTAGAATAATGTGAAACAAGGATTTTTACACAACTCCTCATATTCCTTCTCCTCTTTGGTCATATGATACTTGTATTTATTTTTCTTCTTCTTAGTCTTAAGATAAGCAACATGCTAAAACACTAAAACCTTCACCTTTTATTCTAGGATTGGATTAACAATACATGTACACAATATAGATTAATGACATACCTTTTCATCTAAAGAATCCACCTTATAGTTTGGAATCTCATCAATAAGAACAAATAACTGATGTTTTCTAAATAAGATTTTCTCAGTAACAACAAGATGTTCATTAGATCCATACACACCTTACAACTAGCCTCAACTAGTACCTTGGTCTTCTCCTTAAACTTGGTGTCTTTATTCTCTACATGATCAAAAAATGAGACCCCTTATCACTCTTCAACTTATATATAATTATCTACCATATAAAATATATTAATTGGACATTTAGACTCAACATGACTCACACTTGTCAGATTTCACTTCTATTAGTTAACTTTCCTTCTATCTTGCACTCTTGGAGACTTATTGAACTTTTTTTGACTTAATGGCCTTGACTTGCATAACCTATAAATGTGACCAATCTTCTCACAATTGTAGAAAATAATACTACTTGATGAAAATTCATCTTCTCTTACCTTGTTTGGACAAAAACTATCAATGTGTCTAATGTCAGGACAACTGAAATAAACTACTCACTCTGATGAAGACTTGCCATGACTTAACTTATTTGGATAATGCTTAGAAAAGTGTCCCTCATAAAGATAGTTGAATCACTTAACTCTATTCAAATATTTTGATTGATGATCCCCATCATAGTTACATGAAAACTCATTTCTAATAGGTCTCTTACATTCTCTAGCTCTATGACCAAATTGATTACATGTGTAACAATAACCATTGAAACTTGCATACCTCATGGCATTTAGTTATTTGATCTGATATGTCTTTAGTCTACCAACACATTCATTGATTGTCTAATGATTTGTATTCAATGTTATATCTTGTTGACATTAGTCTTAATTTTGTCTTGAGTTACATTCTATGGTTCTTCTTTGTATCTAAGACTATTTCAATTACTTGAATACTTTTGATCATTCAAAATATTATCTAGATCACTTGAGTTATTTTCAAATCTCACAAATGACTTCACCCTACTATATGTCTTCTCTAACTCAAATATTAAAGACTCATTTTTAGAAACATACCTTAAACATTCATCTTTTTTAGCTTTCAAGCTTGTAGATAGGATTTCCATTTAACAACTAAGATTATTGACTATATCTTCATGATCCTTGGTGTCTTCATTCATTCCTACTTCATACATGATAAATTGTTCCTCATAGTCATTGATTTAAGACTTCTTATTCTTCTTAATATTGTTCTCAATATTTAGTTCTTCAAAGACATTGATTAATTCAATCTCACAGTCTACCTCATCTTCATGATCATCTGAATCACTCTAAGGAGACTCCTTATAATGTGAACAACTTCCTTCCTCAACTATGAAGATAGATTCATATTTAGAAATACCATCATCTTTGAGATAATACTTTTAGTCACTAACTTCACTCTCATTTTATGAGATACAATCTTCTTTGGTGTAGAGAATTTTCTTGCCCTTAAAGAACTTCTTGTTGTCAAACCTTCTAAATCCATTTTTGATTTTATCAAACCTGAATGATGTTTTTCTATCATCATGAAATTAATCAAGATCTTCATCATCATTTTTGTTATACTTATGAGATCACTTATTAGAGAAATCTACTACCTCTCCATAATTGAAGCATTTGAGGGATAGTTTACCCTTATACTTTCCTAAACCTATTTTCAATTTCCTTAAAATCAAGGCAATTAGTTCATCTTCATCTATATCAAAAGTGTCATCCTCCTTAGGTTTGTTACCTTGGAACTTAATTTTTGTCTTCATTTTAATATTCAAAGTTTCTTCCTTCCTTGGTGGTATACCATCGTTTGTTCTCATCTCATAAGCAGTAAGGGTGTCATGCATTTGATCTATATTCAACTAAGTAATATCATGGCTTTCTTCTATAGAAGATACTTTTGGATAAAACTTGATGGATAGAGACTTTAATACCTTTTGAACTACAATAGTCTCTTCAAGGTTTTCTCCAAGACCTTTGATGATGTTAATAATCTCATAAACTCTCTGTAGAAAGGATGCCATATAATATTTTTCTTTCATCTTGAGACTTTCAAATTGCCTTTTATGAGGGTGCAAGTTTACAAGCTTGACCTTTGAATCTCCTTTAGAAATGATCCAAAATTTTCCCATATCTCATTAGTATATTTAAAATGGATTACCTTCATTAAATAAATATTTTGAAGACCACCAGTGATAGCATTCATTGCCTTATAATTATTTTCAAACTTCTTGTTTATAGTACTAGATGGAGGAGTAATCGGGGTAACATAACCATCCACAATAGATTGCCATACATCAAACCATAGGGAAATAATGTACATTCTCATCATTTCACTCCAAAAATCATAATTGTATCCATAGAACATCAGTGATCATTTGGTAGAGAAACCTTCTTAGATTTGATAACTACCCATATTGTACCTTGGATCACCTTCAAGCTATCAAGCCCTTACTAAAGGATCAACTCTAATACCAATTATTAGAGGTACAATCCAATGAGAGTGGGATAATATAAATTAGTGTTGAAAAACAATTAAATTAAATTTACAAACCCTTCAAACATGTAATCTATCAATATAATCATTTATAAAACATACAAGATGTTTATAGCAATGAACAATGAAGATAATGCAAGATCACACACACAATACAATATCTATGTGTGAAACCCTCTTGTGGAATCAAAGCCACTCTCAAGCCTATAAACACTTGGACTACTTATGCTATAAGGTATTAAAAACTAGAGACTGACCCAGTCCTTTTGACTAGTATTTAGTGAAACACTTATTCCACAAGGAGCAATTGCCCTTAAGGAAGATCAAGTCGTTTAGACCCTCATATGAAATGAACACCTCCACTTTAGAACTGATGTATTCAATACCTAATGATCAATATATAATTTATATAACCCCTACACATACTACCTGTCCATCTCATATAGGCCTATCACATAGGCCCACCATAATCTCTCTTCTTCTTCACTCAAAATTTCCTCATATACACACCTAGACCTCTTTGAATATCCTCAAAATACAAGATCACTATTCTAACATCAAAAATATGACCTAAAAGTCATACATAATCAACAAACTATTATTCTTATCAACTCAACTAACAAGCACACTACCTATCATTTATTTTTTTATTCAACACTTACTTTACCCAACATGTCTTGCACATATTTAGAAACCATCTCATTTAATGTCACTTTTTATAGATCCTTCATGATTATCAACATATTTTTTGGAAACTAGGCATGTATTAAACGTTAAGTCATATCTCACATCAATACATGGCTCAAAAACATCATCATAGGTAGGTCATAGTATTTATGGGTCACCCATAAGTAGCTACACCTTTCAATTAGGCACTTGTATCTCTTATAGGTCTCACAGAGACCTATTCACCCATTTAGAACTTCATTAATAAAAATTATAACACAAGAACATTTTGTAACTAATGGACCCATGCCACATGGTCTATAGGTCCTTTTTAAGTTATAACATCCATCATAACACTCTTTAGCTAACCCTTGATTAGCTCAAACACCACTATGTACACACTGTCATTATGAACAAAAACATAGTTAAATTTTAAACCTTTATTAATAATGGATATTATAGTTCAAACCTTCATAATGAACATATATGGTCCTCATGGATTCTACAACATACTTAAATAGCCAGTTCACCTTTAAACAATGGGATAGAAACAAGCACAACTCAAATACCCTTCTTGGGTTAATTGAAAAACATGCATGAACACACAGTAAAATTTGAGCCTAAATATATTTTACTATTCATTATTTAATATATTAAAATCAATATTTATAGATGTGCCTTAGATTCATTTACATCATGAACAAATTTTACATAGATCAAAAGATATAACACAAAAATTAAGTACTAGTTTTTCCTTCACAAATTTGAATACTTAAATCCAAATGATCATAGTTAAGCTTTATTCAATTAAAGTGAATCTCATGCCCTTTCATATTAGATTAATCATGAACCATCAATCTTATTTAAAATTTAACACATAGTGTATCACTGTCCAAAATTTGAACTTTAAATGCTTGGCATCATCTCACTTCTTCCTAACATCCTGGAACAAACACACTCTATCGATCACCTATACATAGTTTGATCTTTATCTGTGTCTAAAAATTTGATACTATGAAATAATTTCTCTTAATACATGTCATTTACTTGATTAGTATGAACATTCACCCATTGTCAGATCTTATAAGTAGCTTGATCTTTACCTCTGCCTATCATTAATTAACTATTACTTTGACCTCTTTGACTTGATATGCACCATTTGATCAATTTATATGATTAGCTTCAAACTATTTTATATTAATTTGGTCCTTATCTTTTATCTCTTAAAAATTCACTAAATATGGGAACCATTACAATCTTCCTAGAAGGCTAACTTTGGAAATCAATGACCTTTATTATGCTTAGATGCATGATCTAAAATATGGACCATATGGTCTCCTCACATAGGAGAATCAAAACATATATCAATTTGATTCTGGAGCCTTTACATGTGTAATATATAATTCCATTAATCTAATCACTTATATTTTTCTACCACAAAACCAACTCTTCCTAGAACTACTTAGAAGACCAACTTTGCACCTACATATCTTTTGTCATGCTTAGCCGCATGACCTTAGATTTAGCACATAGAAACTAGGCACAAAAATAAAAAAAAATATATGATAAAATAATTATATAACTACTACACATGTGAAATATGACTACATAAAAATGCCTAGTAATCTTGTCTTGCCACATGCAAATTTGGCTATGGGAAAACACTATCAAACTACCTGGGAGATTATATTTGCACATACATATATTTGGTTGTGATTCATCACCATGACATGAGACTTGGTAAATATCACCTTGGTATTAATTTTATCACAACCATATTAACAACTCCCATTGAATCATCCACACATGTCAATTATGATGTCATCAAACTTCTTACTCAGGTTTTTTGCCATTAGACCCAAAATGACTAGATGAAAACTATGGACTAGTAGATGAATTATAATTATGCACACAATATCTATAATCATCTTTGACCTCTAATATAACCTATTTCACATGATCAAATCACCATACTCATCCCTAAACATACTTAACCTTGAAAACTCTAAAGATCAACCAAGCCAACTTTAAGAAAACTAGGATAAGCATATTACACACTTTATCATTATCACTTAGACTATCAATACACTTCATCCACTCACCTTGACACCTACATGACATAATTGAAAACTCTTCAACAAATATGTCTTTGAAAATATGTCTAAATGGTTTGTAAGTGTTGGAGAAGTCCAGGTGGGCCCATGAAGACCAATCTGTAGCAAAGAAGGCAAACTTAATACAATTAGGCCTAATGAAGTCATAATGAACTAAAACATGTTATAATATTGATTAGATGACCTATATGGTTTCTATGAATTATAAAACAATATATCAATGTATTTTTAAATATAATGGCTCACCATGATTATAATCAAATCAAATAGGCTTAATATAAGCAAGTCCTAATTGACTATTTATAAATGATGAAGAGATAAGTGAAGAGACATATGAGAGACTAAAATGGTATATTGTGAAG
The DNA here is from genome assembly GCA_037957365.1 of Torreya grandis. Lineage (NCBI taxonomy): Eukaryota > Viridiplantae > Streptophyta > Pinopsida > Cupressales > Taxaceae > Torreya > Torreya grandis. The sequence continues at coordinate 1,047,338 of JARHVA010004772.1, read as the reverse complement.
GAGAATGAGGTATTTTAGACCATTATAATAGGAGAGAGATATTATGATGAAAATATAGTAAAGTTTCTACATGTGTATGTCAAGGTCAATTGACTTAATAAGCCTAGTAAGAGGTATATTAAATAAGGAATCCTAAGAGGCAAATTTGGGAGAGATATAGTGAGAAAGAGAATAAGAAGAAGACCATAACCAAGTGTTGATAAGTGTCAAGAACAAGGTGGAAAAATCATTGGTTTTAAAGTGTGTGTTGAGTCATCATAAGTGTTGATTGTGTGGGTTCTTGATAAACAAGGGGGTTGATGCCTCCTAACAAGTTGGTACTTGAAAAATCCAAGTGGGTGCTTGGTGAATTGGGGGTTGGTGATCATTTTTGGTTTTGTCCTCACCTAAATATTGATTCACTTCTTTGTAATACTATTTTTCTAAGCTTTGTTTCAATGCATTTTATTCCCCTTGAAGGTTTCCCACTTACGTCTAGTGTTATTATATTGTATGCTCATATGTATGGTTTATATGTTTCTTTGATGGTTTGGCATTTATTATAGAATTATTTATAAATTAATGGTTAATAAGGATTGAATTATTATTTCTAGAGATCAATGATCCCCCCTCTCAATGATTTTTCTTCCAACAACAGACACTTAGAAACTTATCTTGAATAAAATGTTGTCTTACCCACTAAGGTATCCAACTTATTTATCCTTATAATCTACCATTTTTAATACTACAATAAAAGGGGAGAATTTTTTGACATATAATATAGTACTAGAAACTTGAAAATGCCAATATTGAACTATCCTTACATTAAATTAATTTTACTTACACATAAATATTGCACATCCATAACTCCTATCTATTTTCCCTTTATGATAATGACCTTCCCAATTTAATATGAGTCATCAACATGAATTCCATAATTTTAGCCTAATCTAATTATTATCTTAATCATATCTTTTTTATTGTTAGATCACTATTTTCCTTCTTCCTAAATGACTACATTCATACTCATATCGTTAAATATTTATTTACTTGTCGGATTGTGAAAACATTGTTCACTCACCCGAAAACATATTTTTCAAAGTCAAATAATCCTAATAGGTTAGTCCATATGTTTTACATGTCAATTGCATGAAAATTTACCCAAAATATTCTTCTATCTATAAATAATAGATATAATCCTATTCTTTATTTATAGATAATCTATAAAGTATCAAAAAATCATATACTATCACTTGTACATTGATAAAAAATTCCTTGGAACTATTACTAGATTCGTAAAGACAAGTTTAGATAGCTAATTTCTATAGTTGAGCCACTCTATATCCAGTTTCAATCCTTTCTACCAACTACATAGTCTCAATCTTACATATACCTAAAAAAAACTAAATACCGTAGTTCTCTTAGTTTTTTCCATGAATATTGAAGTATAAAATTGAACATCTACATGTGAAATTCATATTTCTTTAATTTATACATATATTAGACAAGTTGAATATTTAATAGTTTAATCTTATTTATATAAATTATTTCAAAATAAGGTAAAATAAAAATATATATATGATTGTATATGATATGTAAAAACATATGAGTAAAAATAAAAATAATAAAATTCAAATGCACAAAAAATTAATCCAAGGTGAAAGAACCCACAAAAACTCAGAGGATGGATTTGTTAATCTATTGAATCTACTTGGGAAATAATTGCTAGTTTATTTGTAACCATTGAATTTATCCTTAGAGAAATAAATGTTTAAAATAAGATAAAATAGCTTAGAAAATAGGCAAATATCAATTAGAGTTAAAAATGTTTTGAATTATGAATACATCTAAAGGTATCAAATGCTAGATAGAATCTCACATGAAATAATAAGAATAACCAAATATGAACAAGTGGACCAAGTGTGATAAAACTAGAAAAAAAGATGATATAAAATGGTCTTTTATAAAAATTATAAGTCTACATAATTCCCTAATTTTATGTACATATGTGAATTGAATGCATCCATATGTCAAAGTATGAATCACATAACATGGCCTATGTAGTGAATGATGGATGAATCTAAATGTGTTTGGAAAGGACTAGTGTAAGAACATCCAATGGTTTATGTAGTATTAAATCAACCAAAAATAGAGTTATTGTGTGTTTTTCGGATTCATTCCATTTATTTATTTATTTTTCATAGTTACACAATGATCGGTTTAGTTCATGAGGTCTACATGATCTTGCACACATTAATTTCTAGGTGCATTGGTACAAGGATACAACTTTTATTCAATCTTATGTTTTCATATTTTATGAATATCCATGTGGCATGTATGTTATTACATGAATAACACTTATATGAATTTATATTAGGTGGTTGTGTTATGACACAAGGAAATGTTGCAAGAAAAGGATGTTTTTTCAAGTGGGGGAAGAGATAATTTGAAGAGATGGGGAGAAAAGAAAATGATTGAGGCAAGATATTTATTTTCATGTCAAAAAACCAATAAGAGCAATAAGTTCACTAAATTTTTATGTAAATTAAACTAAAGGCTAACTAAAGGTGAAATATCTAAAGTTAAATACATTTCTATGTAAAATGAAAATGAGAAATAGGGAATAATACCGAGTGGTAGATGGACTATATAAGGGTTTAAGTTATCTACTTGTAATGTAATAATCCCATATAGGTAAGTGTCTATGTGAGAGTGAGTGAGTTAACCTTAATTTATAATTTATTTAATATGATTAAAATGAATATGTGTGTAGGATTTCAAGTCCATAGAGTGATATCATGTGTGTGTCAATAATTTGTGTGTCTAACCATGTATCACAAAGGTAAAGCCTTAATTAGTTACCCTATTTATTCTTCCATAATTTATTATCATATCAAGGTATATCCTTGTTGGATTTCATGTGTAATTATATTTTATGAGTCAATTACATGATTTAATTAGAATTTTGTTAACTTATTTATTTGTTTTGAAAGAGAAGCTTGCATAGGAAAAAGGATAATCTTGTTATAGGTGTGAAATATTTTTTTAAAGTGTTTTGGAAGTGATATAGAGGCCTTATTTGAGTGTATTTCATGTTGTGGAAGACAAGCCTACTTGTTCACGATGATGTGGCACAAAAATAAATAAGATCACCAAAGGTAAAAGACTTTGCAGAGACGTTGAAGAATTCCATGTAAGATTAGAAAGGATGAAAGATGTAAAAATTAGAGATGTTAAAAATCTAAGTGAAGAAAATGAAAAATATATGATGATGGGGTTATTTTTCCTAAAATAAAGGCTAGATGCTTTGGAGATAGACAAAGCAAGTGAAGGAAGAAATTTTCGCTAAGAAAGGATACCAACAAAGGTCAAGATGAATTAAATAACTAGGACCACTAGTAATATAATTTTTTTATGTGGTCAAGAGAGATGAAGTAAAGTCATGAAAGTGGTAGTAAAGATGGAAATGTATTTTTAAGATATGGTTATTTAAGATCCCATGAGGTTTAAATGATGGATTATAAAGAGGATCAATTCAAACATTATTCATGAAAACTCACAACAAGAATGCATAAGAATTGACAATCTAAGCCAACCTATTCATGTGGGGTTTGATAATGATAATGAAGACCAAATTCAAAGAAAATAAATACTAGTTACCTTCCCAAATATATTCCTCTACCTAATATTGGTTCTAAATGTGTTCTCCCCTTGATCTAATTCTCTTGTCTTTGTCAGTAATGGTTTCTTTACTCCTCCTTTGCCTCAAGAACACTGTGCATAACCTAGGCTTAATAGAATAAATATATAATCTAGTATATAGAATTAAACTTGTAAATAACACAAATAATAAACACAAAAGGACATGGAGATAATTTTGCATTATAACTCTACAATTTTTAGCTTAAGAACTGGTGTTTTATTCCCTTCTATTTATAGATTTTCCAAATCGGCTAAGATCAACCATGACTATCCATCTCAAGATTGAGATGTGTAGCCATGAATTAATACAATATTTTCAATTAAATACATAAATATCCTCATAATTATTTGAGAGGAAGGGGAATTAATTAGGCATAGGTGCCCATGATTTAAATATTTTATGTATTTATGGCTTATGAATGCCACCCCATAGATGATGCCACTAGGTGATGCACATATTGGGAATTAGTTTCCAATATTGAAATAATCAATAACATCAATGAAAAATCCACTTAAGCTCTTAATTTTAATTAATTATCCTTAAACAATATTAATCAATATTTGTGCAATTATTTGGAAATTGGCCTTGAATTAATCAAAATGGTTAGAAAATCATATTATTGGGTTGTACTTTGACTCAAGAAGAATTGGAAGGTGATGTTAGATGTGTTGGAACTGTACTACCATTTAGGATATTTTTATCACAAAATAAAAAAAGAACATGACATGTACTAATGAATTAGAAGAAAAGCATGTCCTAGAGCACAAAAAGGTGAAATCATCATTTTGACTTGAGATGAATTAATAAAAGTTAGGCATCACAAAAAATACATTTCCCAATTTAGGGATAAATATTCCTAAATTGATAATTATTTATGACACAATCAAACCATTTAGCACATTTTTAAGTGATTTTGACCTAAATTGGGCATTTGAGTGCAATTCGAGTAAGATAGACAATTTCAACACAAATGGTGTTAGGAATTGGATGTCTAAATTTTTCCTCTATTTGAAATGGCATATCAAGACATTTAGGTGAATTAAATTCTTTTCAAAGAAAATATTTATCTAGAAGAAATGTAAATGTCCCCCGATGCCCCCTTGAGAGGACATACTAGGATGAAAGAGAAGGATGGACTCTCGAAAGGAAAGGGACAAGTGAGAGATTAAACCATGGAATAGATCACATCCAAATGAGATAATTCTTACACACATGGTTACCATCAATGATTAAAATATAATTAGAGTATCATGGTCCCCCAAGATGAGGAGAATGGGAAGGATTCAATCCAAATATGTATGGGACACCTTTAAATCCACTCAATTTAAGAGTGAAAGATGTGAACTTTTGGCATTAATAAATTATATGACAAATTACACACTAAAACATTTCCATCATGGGCAAAAGTGTGAAGAGCTTGGAATTATAGGAAAACGAGAATGTGGTCTCCAAAAGAGATAATAATAATTTCCTTTGTAGGTCAAATTTGATCATGATAAACAAATTATGCCCCAATAGGTCTAATTTTGATCTTTGATAGAGAATAAATCATTGTTTTACCCCTGTAGGACTGATTTATATTTGTGACTTAGTTCAAATGTTATACCGCATCATTGATAAAATGGCAAGCAATTTTCTCAAAGATATAACATAAAACATAAGTTAAAGTGACCAATCATAAACATAGATATGATGGTGTAATGACTACTAGAGCCACAAAAAACCATGCATAAAAGGATGAAAGAGATAAATATAAGAATAAAGGTGGATGAGCTGACTCCATATGTGTAAGACATGTGGATGTTGCCTACATAGTTCCATGAATGCATGCTCCAACATGAACTTTAGGCCAATGTAGTTCACTGGAGATTGGGAGAGAATAGAATAAGGGATGATGAGAGCTATCCAATAATTGATTAGAATCTTGATTTATGTGAAGATGTGCATGTTAAGAATTGAGATATGGAATAAACCTATTGAGCCTAGCTTATGCATAGTGATCTCGATATTTATTCATTGGAGCTATGTTGATGTTAAGACTTGAACTTAGATCACAAATTGATTTATATTAAAAATTAAATTAGACATCATAAGTATGAATAACTCATAATGACATTTCATTTCAATTGCATCAATCTGATTGAAATGTGAACACCTATAATTAAGGATAATGGTAAATAATAACCAAAACCAAAGTTACAACTATTTACATTTAAACAAAAAATCAAAGATAAAGATAAAGATAAACATTAATTATCCAAACATAAAATCAAGATATAAACAATCAAGACTTAAGTAGGAATAGAAATGTTTAAAAAAAAGCAAGAACATCTAAACAACATGAGATTAAAATATAAATAATCAAGATCCATGTGAATCATCAAGATGCTCTTTAAAACAAAAGAGAAGAACAAAAACATATAGGGAAACACAACACCAAGGTGAGATAAGAAGTAGTAAAAAGGGAAAATGAGAATAAATAAATGAAGAGAAACGAAATCACAAGAAAACACCAATAAAACTCAAATAAATAGACACAAAAAAAAAACCAAGTTAGTGCAGTTTAAAAATAATTGTTCATGTATATATGGTAGAGGCATTACTTTACCCTACAAAATATAAAGTAAGGACACAAAATTTGTTCTCTAATTAAAGAGGAACAATGGAAAAAGAAAAGGGGGAAGAGAAGAAAAGGAATGGGTTGGCTAAGATGACTCCAAATGTACAAAGACAAGTGGATGTTACCTACACATATCTATGGATGCATGTTCAAAAAATGAACTTCAGGATAAATGTACTTATCCCAAGAAATGGGATAGAAGATATGATGATCATTAGATACATATTATTAATGTTTTATAATAAAATGGAAGACTTAAGAAATAAAATTGGTCTTACAAAATGACAAGTTGGACAAGATGACTTTTGAAATGACAAGCCAAAGGGACTATATTTGCTTGGAAAATGGTAAGAGTATGGCATAGTGGAATGAGAAATAATGATCTTTCAAAATGACAAGTGTGTGGGACAAGATAAATAACATAGTTTAAAGTTATTAAGATAAAATTCTTGAAAAATGGTAAGAGCATGATGACAAGAATGTACAAAAGTGAAGGATAATATTTTTGTTCTTTTATAGATCATTTTATAATGTTTTTATTGTTTTTGGGATTAAATATGTACAAAGGTGGACCAACTAATAAATGAGATGCTCATCCAAGAGTAGAAGTTACAATAAATAGCTAAGTTGACTGCAATGACACATCATGGATATAGATGATGGATTAAAAAACTAGTTTAATGTTTTGATAATAGTTAAAGCCAGCTGCAATAACACATGTTCAAAAATTGCCAAGAGTGAGGATCCTAAAAACAAAATAATGTTCACCGAAGAGTAGAAAATAATGATAGAATAGTATATAGTGAAAAATCAAACTAAATAACAATGTACTAGGCAAGGATTTTGAGTGAAAATATGTCTTTGTTCACTTGTCTATAGGATAAGCTACAAAATATTGTTTCAGCTAAATTGATTTTTAGAACTAGTGTTGTAGGTGTTCATAATGTTGAGGAGACATAACAAGATCATAATTGGTTGAGGGATAAAATTGGTCAAGTTACAACAAACCCAAGATATAACAAATAATATGGTTCTTATAGAGAATGGTGCAAATAAAGGGTCCAACAGATGGATGGTCCAGAGTGGGATAAAGAATGAGGTTTTAAAGGAGAAATGTCCAATGAATATGGTTCTCAAATATAATGGCATAGGGTTGGAGAAAATATGTTTAGAGTACCATCTATCTAAAATATTTTAGTATCCAAAGTCATGAAACTAATAGGGCTCATGTGAGCACGGTCTAGGGTAGTATATAATGGTAGGATAAAATTAATTTATCACAAGTTGTCCCCAAGTAAGAGGTCTTGTAGACAATGGTTTGAAATTGTTTTATTATTAGAACCTCTTAAGGTGCATGATGTTAATAGGCTCTAGAAGTTCTTCACTATTTAGTTTAACTAGTCGATATTCCCCTAATCCGTAGTTTATTGTCATAACAAATGGTCCCAACCAATTAGTTTAAAACTTACCTTTTTTCTTGTGTTTAGAGTTTATGTTTTTCTGGTTATCTTTTAAGACCAAATCACCAATCTCAAACTCTTGAGGGAGAATGCACTTATTTTAGATTCTCTATAATCTTTTTTGATAGGCTTGTAAGTTTTCTAGGTTAACCAAATGCTTACCATCAAGAAGTTATAGTTCTTGAATCCTTGAGACCCTATAGTCCTCTTCATCTTCAATATGTTTCAGTGATAACTACAATGATGGTAGACCAATGTCAATCAATATAATAACTTCTATGTCATAGACAAGGGAGTATGGAATGACTTTTATTGGGGTTTGATGATTGGTTCTGTAATCTTGGAAGGTAGGAAAGATTTTCAAGTGATAATTATGACCAACATCATTGACAATATTCTTTAAAATGGCTATAGAGGTCTTGTTCAATGCCTCAGCTTCCCCTTTGCCTTGTGAGTTATATGGAGTTGATTTTTTATACTTACTCTTGGATTTTACACAGAGAGATTTCACATCTTGGTTTACAAAAAATCATCCATTATTAGATATAAGGTGAGATAGGATGCCATATCGATAGAGGATATGACAATGGATGAATTTGTCAATTTTATTCTCGGTAATGTAAGTGAGAGGAATGGCCTCAATCCACTAAGTAAAGTACTTGATAGTAGTCAAAATGTACTTTTGTCCATCTAAATATGTTGTGTTTATTTTCCTTATGACATTGAGGCCCCATGTAGATAACATCCATGGTGTTGTGATTAGTTGTAGTAGTAAAGAAGGTGCATGTATCAAATTTCCATGTTGTTGATAAGGAACACTGTTCTTTACATAATTTTAATCAGCAGTCTCTATTTTTGGCCAATAATAGCATATTCTAAGGAGTTTCTTTACTAAGACTACACCATTGGTGTGAGTCTCACACATTCCCTCATGAACCTTCCTCAAAATTTGATTGAATTCTCCTAGAGATAAATAACAAAAAAGCATTCCATCATAGCCTTTTAGATAAAGCATGCTTCTAAGGAGGGTATAACATGAAAGATGGTGAAAGAAGAGTTTATATTTGTTATTTAATATGTTAGTTAGGAAAATGTGATCATGGAAATAGGTATAAAAGTCTTGAAACCATGGTAATTTAGGTGGTGGATTGGGACCAGTAATGGTGCATACCCTTTTTGAATCTGATATAAAATATGCAAGCTAAAAATATTCTCAATCAAAAACTAATAAACTTTAGCTCTTTTATCAATCTGTAGCATGGATCCAATAATTTCCATTATATCAGCTAATCTATTATTTGCACTTGGAACTTGTTCAAACTATAGAGATTTAAAATGACCTTTGAGATTTTGAATAATTTGCTTGTAAAGAACAAGCTTGTCATCTCTAGTTTGATACTGATTAGTGGTTTGATTGATGATCAACTTAGAATCATCATACACTTTTAAGCTATGAATATGCCACTGTATGACAAGGTGAATCCCTATAATCAAGGCCTCATATTCAGCCATATGATTCATATAATTAAATTAGATATGAAATGACTTGGGAATCAGATCTCCTCGGGGTGTAATTAATAATATACTGGCTCTAAATCTATAGGATGTAAAGCAACCATCAAAATTATTTATCTTGGAGTTTCCCTTAGTAAAGTAGAATTTGAACAAATTATATCCCTCCTAAGGGATTATATTGACATATTTGTATGGGAATACACTAACATTCTATTCTTAGACCCAGACTTAGTTGTGCATCACCTTGTTGTCCATACTAATTCTAAACCAATCAAGCAAAAATTGAGGAAGATGCATCCCCACATCACCCTATTGGTTAAAGTATAAGTGAAAAATTTGCTAGGAGTAGGTTTCATTAAACCAATGGATTACTCTAAATGGATTTCTAACATAGTCCCAGTAAGTAAAAATAATTTGAGTATAGTTATTTATATGGATTTTGAAGTTATCAACAAAGCATGCCCCAAATATTAGTTTCCTGTACCCAACATCGACATGATTATCAACTCCACTGCTAAGTATTAGATGTTGTCCTTAATGGATGGATTTTCTAGATCTAACCAAATCAAGATAGACCAAGATGATCAACACTAGACGATATTCACCACTCCATAGGGAACATTATGTTACAAACTCATGCCATTTATCTTAAAGAATGTTGAGTCACATATCATCATGTCATAAATGTCATCTGCCATGACATGATGCATAATATTATGGAGGACTATGTTGATGAAATACTAGTAATATCACAAAAAAGATCTGAACATCTCAATGTTCTATGAAGAATCTTTGAGAGGATTTGTGAATATAAAGTCTAATTTAATCCTAATTAGTGTGTCTTTGGTGTCACTTCAAAAAAATTACTATTTTTCATTATATCACAAAGAGGGATCGAAGTCAACCCTACCAAGGTCAAGGATATTATGGAAATGCCTGCATTAGATACTCTTAAATAGCTATGAACCTTGCAAGAAAAAATCCAATCTATACGTAGGTTAATTTATCAATTGGTAGATAAATACCACATATTTACCCATATCTTGAATAAAAGGATCACATTTCAATGGGATGAAGATTGTTAGATAACATTTGTAAAAATCAAGATATACTTGGCCAATATGTCAGTCTTGAGACTGATAACACCTATATGACCATTGCTTCTTTACATATTTTTCGATGGCTAGAAAACATATGGATGTCTAGTATGAATATTATGTAATAATTGATATTATTTTGATAATAATAAAAAATGTTATTATTTTATTATGTCATGTAATGATTAGAATGTAATGATGTGATGTGGAATGATAGTCATGTCTAGAAGGATAATAATGGGAGTGGATAAAATGTGTAAGCATGGTCATGAGTATGGTAAAAATTAGTTTTAAATTATCTTAAGGTAATATGATAGAACTCAGTGAGTGGTGGCACTGTGGTGAGGGAGCAATGACCTTTTTTTATACCTGTCATGTTGGTGGATCCAAACAAACATGACCAATGATTGTGAGCGTGAGGTTGTTATCATATGAGGAGTTGAGGTTTTTTGTCATACTATAATATTATACAATCATTCATATAGTTTTTGTAAGTGCAAAGAGTTAGATACTTTAAAAATGTTGTAGGATAGGCTAGTACCACCATCAGAGCAGATCTATGAAGTGAATGTGCATGCTTTCCACACATTGCATTAAGTGATGGACTTGTTGGAAATAATATTATGATAGCATGAACCCGAGAAGCTAAGGCCCTAGCAATAATTAAGAATGCACTAATTTTACTGCATAATGTGTCAAGTAAGAAGATATGCCCAAGGTCCTATAGGACCTAGAGGCATCCCTTTATTTCATAAGGGATACCTTAAGGGGTGTTGATAGTTAGTGAAACTTGCCCAAGGGGAATAGGGAGATGTGACTAGCTGAATGAGGGAGGTGGTTTAAGGATCATCCCCATCTAATTTGTGTTATTATTGAAGACAAGTCAACCATTTAGGCTAGTATTATCCTTGAATAGAGATGGAAGATGCTAGTTCTATGGAGTACACATGATGTGGTTAGATTTTGGGTACTTCAAGATTGACTAGGGTACCTCCAAGGCCATCATCTAATTATATGGGTGATTGAGTGGACTATGTACTAGCTATTAATATATGAAAAAAAATATTAATATTTGTAATTATTGTAGTATTTTTATACATGTTTAGATAATGGTATGGTGTGTGTGTTTTTTAATCATGAATAATGTGAGAAAGATGTTTGGTTTATATGATATGGTTAGGTGTAATCTTCCTACTTGATGGATGTTGTTGTTAAAGGAATTAGTGATGGAATGAGAATGTTTTGAGCCATATATATTATACAATCCAATTTTATTTTTGAACCTATGTGTATAAGTGTACCCACACCATGAGGATAGTTGAGCTCACATTTGAATAAGAGTGTGTGGGGAACTTGTATGAATAAATTCATTTAGTGACATTCTTAATTTCTATATTGGGTAGTCATTTAAGGCCATCCTCATTCCCTTTAGTAAAATGAACACAAATTTATTAGTTAAAAACAAAATAAATCAACAACACAAGATTATTGACTATCACTTAAAAATAGAAAATACTTATAGGACTCAATGATTATTAGTAATACATATATAAAGGATATGTACAATACTATCACACAATATAAATATGATAACAAATTTTACATAATGATGTATAAAAAAAAATCATAATGAAGACTATGTATATACATATTGACTCTTATTAAGATGATCTAAGAAAGGTGATTTACACTATTTCAAAACTTAAGGACAATTAAACATCAAAAGTCTTAATAAGAACTTAAAAATGATTTTTGTGTTTTAACAATAGAAACTAAAAGATTACTAAGGGAAAAAGATAACTATGTACAAGATGTTCTAAGAGAAAATACTAAATGAATATTTACAAGGGTAAATTGTGCCCAAACATTCTTTTTAATGGTAAGTGATACAATGATCAGAAAAAGTTATAACAATAATTCTCAAGGTCTAAAATGGATGATTAGGATTCCATTATTAAGCATATTGTATATCCTAGAGAAGGAACATTATAAAATATTTATTTAGTGATGAAGTTAGATTGTTCATATGGATGTATACTTAGGGCATCAATGGGGAATGGATGAATTTTTATGCAAGTGAAGATTACAGGAAGAATAGTATTCGAGGAAAATGTAATTGGGATACGTATTAGGATGTCCAAATTGAAATGAGTAGTTTTTAAAAAGTGGATAAGATGCTCCAAATGCCTCCTCAATAGATATCCTCTTCACACTTTTAGAAATGATTTCCCCCAAATTGAAAGACATATCTCTTGATTTTTCGTAAGCATATATTATATTACCACTATTAGGATTAAGTTCATATGAGAAATGTTGGGATCGAATGGCAAGATGGAAACAATTTGAGTGGGGATGGACAAATTTTACCCCAAGAGTGGGGACTTATATATGGGTGTTATTTTGAGCCCTATAAGTATAAAAATTCTTTAGATGCATAATGTTCATGGGATCATCAATATCATCACCATATAATGTGGCTAATTTATAGGATCATGACCCAAATGTTAAAATGATAACATAGGGCCTAATCTAATTTACTTCAAATTTGTCTTTATTTTATCACTTTGCATTTGTGTTTTTCTAATTCTCCTTTAGGACTAGATCACTAGCTTTGAATTTTTATGACTAGGTTATTTTGGGATAATGGACTTTAAGTTTAATTTGATATGCCCTAATGTGATCTAAGAACTTTTTAAGATTTACATCTAGTAACTCAATCTCTTTTAGCCTTTATTGCTTTTAATTATTATTAGTAATCATGTCCTGTAATGTTATTTGTTAAGAGGGGATCTCAACTTCAACAAGAAATATTACCTCTAATCCATAGACCAAGGAATACATAATGGCCCTAGTAGGTCTTTTAATGTTGGCTCTATAAGATAAAATATTTGTATATAGTTGTAAATTATAATTTTTACTAGCATCATTGATAGTTTTCATAAGAATTTTGAGAAGCATTTTTTTAGTTGCTTTTGCTTGAACATTACCCTAGGGATAATAGGGTGTGTAAAAATGCTACTAAATGTGATAATGACTGTACAAGTCTTCAACTTCTTGATTTTTGAAATATTTTCTATTATGTGATAATTTTGGATGGGATTCCAAAGAAATAAATGTTATTATTTGTAATGAATTTTGATATTTGTAGACTTTTGTATAAATTATCAGCATTGCTTTGACCCATTTAGTGAAGTATTCCATAGTCATGATTATGAAAATATGTCCATTTGGTGATGTAGGATTAATCATGCCAATAATGTCTAGTCCCCATATAAAAAATATCCATGGTGTCATTATAGGCTATAATGCTTGTGTAGGGGCATGAATGAGATTACCATGCTTCAAATCAGCTACACATTTACACACATACTATCAAGTGTCATGATCCATAGTGGGTGAATAGTATCTAGTCTAAAGTAACTTCTTGGCTAGGGACATCCCACTTATCTAACCATCATGCATACCATCGTGGACCTCCTTAATTAAAATAACATCCTATTCTAATGTCAGGATTCTCAAAAAATTCCAATTTGAAGCACTACCAATTATGGGGGGGTTGAATTAGTGTCTTAAAAAAATGTTTTCCTTCCACTTAACACTCATTAACATTTAAAACACATATACTGATTAAGAAATGCATAGAGAAGTAATATATAAACATGAAGAAAGATATCAACACATGAACAAAATATATATGTAAAAAATAATCATGGGGGATAAAACCCACTGACACAAAGATTTGACTATAGTCCTATAATCAATGAATTAATGTTTAGTGAGGCACCAATCCCACAAGGAACACCAACTCATTTATTCCTTTATAAATCACTAACTTGAAAGGAGTCACCAACCCCATAAGTGACTTAACACCAACTTGAACAATTCAATAACACTTAAAAAACCACTAATTTTCAAGGAAACTATCCCTCCTTTTTGACAAATCACCAATTCAACCAAGACCAACTTGATCACTTCAATAAACTTGGTTGCTCAACTAGTAGATGGTGACCTATTATTCAGTTATCTCTCATATATATCTAAATTATACTCACTTTAATACATAAATAAAATATATATGATGCATATTTTATAGTATATTAATAGACATTCAATTTATTTAGGTCTTTTCAACCTTCTACCCCTCTCAAAATATCCTCAAGGCTTCTTCGTTCAATCATGCCTCTTACTAGGCTTATTAGATCAACTGACCTTAACATCCACATGAAACAAACCTATTTTGTTTATCTTAGTAAATATATACTATTTTTATATTATTAAATACCTCATAATGCCTCACAATCTATCCTTTTATTTTCTCATTGGATTTCTTCTCTTTTGCACACATAATTGGCCCAATTAGGCTTTGTATAAATACATATCACTTGTTCCCATCCTTTATTGGTCAGACAAGACACTAATACATTAGGTTAATACCCAAAAAATGTCTCAATAAATGTTACAAATAATAATAAATCAAAATAATATCACCATTAGGTTGGCAAAACTCACTTATACCTCTTTTTTCTTTTAGGCCTACTTAAAGACCTAATGCATTAGGTATATCCTCTCTAAGGAATAATTTGAACCAATATGGCCTAGATGGCCCTCAATAATGAAATAAAACATTTAAGTAACATATATTGAAACCTAAAACAACCTCCTATATGATTAATAATTCATAAATCCTTCACTCACACTTTGAAATCACCATTAGGCCTTAAAGACTTATTATGCCTAATTACCTCAAAAACACTATACGTAAAGATGAAGCTCATAAAACCTATATAAAAATATTAAAGACATAATATAAATATATATTGAAACTTCATGACCCTAAATTCATAAAAAAACTCATTATACTCCATCACTCAGGTTCAAAAGACTCAGAAACACCTCTACAAAAGGCTCACTCTGATTTGCCAAAAAGCTCTAAAACACAATCAAGAACCTTTAACCACCAACATCTATAAAATAACTTTAGAAAACTAAATTTTAATTTATAATATTATATATCATATTTATAAATTCATCAAAATCTTTTTACACTTCCAAACTGGTCATAATGACACAAGAACATCAATCTCACTAACACATTAAAAACTGCCAAAAACCCTGAAAACATAGTCCTAATGAATATTGTTTTCAACTCATTTAAGGACACTTCCAAGAATTATTATTCATATTATTATTTTATATTTTATATTAAAAAAAATTAATCATATAGATCATAATTTATAGTGTCAACTATTGATCTTACAGACCAATTTATTAAGCTTGTCTTTCATAGTTCTTACGTAGTCAAACAAGCCATTTTTGCTTCCACATTTCAATTTATTACCCTAATTATCAACCTTATATAAATTATTTATAGGCAATATAAATACAAAATAACATAAAATTATGAACTATATACTTTAAATCCTATCATAGAGTCTCAAACTCTTTGCTCCATCTTACTTACCCAGAACTACCATTTGCCTTGTATATCAGTCATGATGAACATGCATTGCAATACCTATGTAGACATAATAAAAAAGTTATAATTCATGAATATTATAATTAAATATATTTATAAAATATTCAAATTAAAATGAATACAATGTGGCTCCAATAGGTGTTTTGATGCTAGTTCTATAAGATGAAAGAGTTCAATATAGTTATAAATGCCTATTTCTACTAACATCATTGACAATATTATTGAGGATTTTGATAAGTGTTTTATTAGTTGATTCTAATTGAACATTACCTTAGGTATATTAGGGTGTGGATAAATAGTTTTGAATGCTATAAATATTTCACAAGTCTTCAACTTATTGATTTTTAAAATATTTTCCATTATTTGATATAATTTTGGCTGGATTCCAAAGCAATAAATGACTTGATTCAGAATGAATTTTGATATTTTTAGACCTATGGTATAAAATATAAACATTTATACCTTCAACCCTTTTATTGAAGTATTACATAGTCTTGATTATGAACATATGTCCATCTAATGATGTATGATTAATATTGCCAATAAAATCCAGTCCCCATATCAAAAATAGCCATGGTCTCATTATAAGCTATAATTATTGTGCAAGAGCATGAATGATATTACCATGATTTAAATAAGATAAATATTTATACACATATTGGTAAGTGTCATGATCTATAATGGGTGAATAGTATTAAGTCTGAAGTAACTTCTTGGCCAGGTCCATCCCACTAATGTGAATGCCATACATACCATTGTGGACCTCCTTGATTGATAACACACTCTTCTAATTTCAAGAATCTCAACAAAGTGATATTAAAATTGCTACCACTGAGGGGGGGTTGAATCATTATATCATAATAATGTTTTATTTCCATATACCACTCATTAAAATTTAAAACCAATATAGTGATCAAGAAATGCATAGAGAAGCAATCATATAAGCATGAATCAAGATATCAATACATGAACATAAGATATATCTCAAAAACACTAATGGGGGACAAAAACAACTAACACATAGTTTTTAATATATTCCTATAAGTAAATAGTAAATATTTATTGAGGCACTAACCCTACAGGGAGCATCGACCCCTTACTAGTTAAGCACCAATTCAAATATTCCTTTAGTAAGCATTAACTTGCAAGGAGAAGCTAACCCCCTAAGTGACACAGCACTAAATAAGTGACTTTAAGAAAACTTCTTCAACCATAAACTTGCAAGGAAACTCTCACTCCTTCTTGACAAATCACCAACTCATCCAAGACGAACTTGATCACTTCAAGACACCTTATTACTTAACCAACAAATGGTGACCTCTTCCTCAGCTCTCTCTCTTCTCTATCTAAAGTCCACTCACTTTAATACATCACTAACATATCTATGATGAATTTTTGATAGTATATAAATATACAGTCAACTTATTAATCTCTTATCGACCTTATACCCCTCTCAAAATAGCCTCAAAGCTTCTTTGCTCAATTATG